>JAHTLZ010000030.1:3303267-3325590 GCA_023846285.1 Phrynocephalus versicolor | reverse complement strand
TCTTCTTCTTCTTCTTCTTCTTCTTCTTCTTCTTCTTCTTCTTCTTCTTCTTCTTCTTCTTCTTCTTCTTCTTCTTCTTCTTCTGGCTGTGATGGATGATCGAACCAAAGTACTGTATACAAAATCCCTTATCACATTTGTTTCTTCATTGTCAACATTGAAGTTGTGCAGTTCTCTGGCTCTCAGGATCTCTGTCTTTTTGAATTTCAACTGCAGCCCTGCTTTGGCACTTTCTTCTTTCACATTCCCTGAAAGTCATTTTGCGTCACTGCTGCTTTCTGCCAGTGAGATGGCATCATCTGCATATCTTATATTACTGCTGGGAGTAAACCCTGCTAATTCCCAATGGACCTATTGTGAACATAGGACTGCGGCCTCCAGTCCCTCTTCAACAATCACTACCAAGGCGGATGCATTGCAAGGGGGTATGTGCAGGTGCGTCTGAAATGTAGGTTTCCAAAATATCTCAGTCTCTTTTTTTAAAGGTGTTTTTAGGATCAGGGCATTTTTGGTTGCTGAAGAAAATTAACCAGGAGCCATTTCTTCAGAAGGGGCTGCTATTAATTGTATCTTTAAAGCATGTAGATGAGCGAGGAAGCAGAGGGGAATTGTGTTTAACCTGATCCCAAGGCTATAATTATCGCCTTCATTGCCTTCATGTCACCTTGGCCTTTTCATCCGACCAAATGCCTTCCGCCCTTCCCAATACAAGGAGCTGGTAAAAAAAAGCAGCCTATACAAAGAGACAAGATTCCTGGGAACTGGCCTCCGCTCGCTTTTTCTTGGAATTTGGCTGCACCGACTTGTGCAGATGCCAAATAGCATACTGCAGCCCAATGCCAGAATGTTTTCATGAATGGGCGTAACAGTAATAGGGTACCACCACCCCTGCCACTCCACCCCTTCCTCATTCCCTCTCTTCATTCAACACTCACCGTGGCAGTGGAGGTAGCAGGGATGGTTTTCCAGCACTAATGTACCAGCAGAGAGGCAGACCTGATGGCCTAATGCGCTCCTTCCAAATTCACTGTTGTGTTGGGTTCTATTCTGATCGTTGCAAGACATTGCTGTTCTAGCATGCAGTATTTTTCTGAATACTTGCTTCTGGCTGAGACAGAAACTGCTGTGATTTGTTTGCTGGTTTACATCCAAGCGGAGACCTGTATTTTGGGGCTTTCATGGAAGAGAACCTGTACTTCAGCATTTCCTACAACGCCATTAATGAGGCATTCTGACAAGCCGCAATTGCATCTGTTCATTTTTAACTTCCCTTGCTCTGCTTTCATGTGAATGAAAATAAATATCACATGAATTCCAGTACCCAAGAACTGTTTCGGAAGTTATTGAAAACATGTTCATACCTTCTGCAAGTGACATTTTAAAAGTTCACATAACCTTCTTTCTCACTGTCCATGCTGCTTGGGGTCTATCACAAAATATATTGTCACAGCACAAGATGGGCATTTCTACTCAAAAAAAACTAAGTTTGAAAGAGTCAGTGGCTAAAATCCTGTTGGCATAAATGTATGCCGGGAAGGTGGGATGGTGTCGTCATCTTGTGATGCATGTCTTTAATGTTTTTTAATTCAAAACTTCCTATCCACCCTTTCAGGATTTAAGGCTTCCTTGGAAAGACTTTGGGAGCCTCAGCCGGGGGGGGGGGGGGGGGAGGCTTTAATATCAGTAAATATGCTGATACTGTTTATTTATTTATTTTTATTTATTTATTATTGAATTTATACCCTGCCCATCTTCCCTAGGGAACTCTGGGCGGCTTACAAAGCTGAACTAATCAGCAAAGTTACAGACAAACAAACAAACAAAATGAACCAATAATAATTAACACAATTAAAAGCAATGCAATAGCACCCTTAATAAAAAGCATTTGTGGCTCAAATAAAAGAGCAACAGTAATTAAGCTACCTGGCAGATGGGGGGGGGACTAACCTTGGTCACCAAAGGCCTCATGGAACATGATGGTTTTCAACGCTTTGCGGAAGGCCAGCAGGGACTCTGCAGAGCGCACCTCGCTGGGAAGGCTGTTCCACAATGAAGGGGCAGCCACTGAGAAGGCCCAGTTGCGGGTAGAAGTTATTCGGGCCTCTTGGGGGGTGACAACCCGAAGCGAGTGCGCTCGCAACAGCCGAACTGGTCAGGCTGAGGTTGATCGCTGGGCGATCTGCTCTGCCAGGTAGTCCGGGCCCAAGCCATGGAGGGTTTTATAAACTAAAACCAAGACCTTGAATCTGATCCGGAACGCAACGGGCAACCAGTGCAGGCGGGGCAAGACTGGGGTGATGTGGTCATAACGACATGCAGCCACCACCAGTCTGGCCGCCGCATTTTGTACCCGCTGCAGACGCCGAAGGAGAGTCAAGGGCAACCCCATGTAGAGGGCATTGCAGTAGTCCAACCTCGAGATCACCACCGCTTGCACTACTGTTCTCAGAGAGTCGCCGTCTAGGGACGGGCGGATCTGGGCTATTTGGCGTAGATGGTAAAAGGCGGTTCGGGTCACAGCAGCCACCTGGGCATCCAAGGATAGCGCCAGATCCAGAACCACGCCCAGATTCTGAACCCTTTCCACCAACTGGTGGTACTGCTGCCATCATGGGGCCTTCGCCAGCAATCCAATAGGGATTTCCCAACTTTAAAGGCTTCCCTCTCCAAAGACTTTTGAAGGCTTCTCAAGGGCAGAAGGAATCCCTAGCGAACTGTGGAATCTGAAAGAGGGAAGAGGATGTTTTAAATCTAATTATATTTAAGATATGTCTGCTGGATGATGTCAACTGGCTTGCACAGTATATAACTTTTGACCCACAGGATTTCAACCATTGTGACTAATTTAGAAGTACCTATTTCCAAAGAAGAGGGGGAAACTGTTTGATTTGTACCCGCAAGTAAGAGTTGGGGTTAAATGGCAAAGCATTTCAGACCACTGATCAAGCTCTACCTCCTTCATCAAAACAATTGCACAATGATGTACTCTTCTGCTTGTCGTGCACCTTAATTTCTATTCCAAGTAAACACAAGAGGTGAGCGCCGCTCTTGGATCTCCCAAAGATAAAAATCCATAGCTTACCTAGGAATAAACTCATTAAATCCAGTGAAACCTCTTCACCCAATATAGATCTATTGGACTTGACTGATTAGTAATTATTATATTAACTCTATATCAGATTGCACTGCCAATATGGTATTTGTAGTCACACCTAGGTTTCCATTTCAGCTCATCTGCACCACTAGCGATGGGCTATATAGGGAGTGAGGAAGCTAGTGAGTGTTATGTTTAATGCTTACCTGGAGTGGAAGATAAAGTCCAAAATCAGGTGCATCAATATGTTTATGCTTTGAGTGAGGGTGGATGAGGCTGATTATCTGAACATCCTCACTTTGAGGGGCAAGGGTTAGCATCAACCATATTTTTTTTTGCTTTGAATAGAACATTTTCCTTCTTTTCAGAACTTCAATTTTTTTTTAAAATGTGGGAAATCATTGCTATCAATACAAAAGAAAAAGCTGCTTCTATTGAGGAAGTTAAGCAAGACTTTTTAAAGCCATGGTTTAAACTAGTGGTTCTCAACCTGTGGGTCCCCAGATGTTCCTGGACTGCAACTCCCAGAAATCCTGGACAGCTTAGCTAGTGATGAAGACTTCTGGGAGCTGCAGTCCAGGAACATCTGGGGACCCACAGGTTGAGAACCACTGGTTTAAACAAAGTAGACAGTCAACAGCAACACAACATTTAAGGCTAACTGTATAGAGCAGACAAACCTCTCCCAGTCAGTTGGAGTTGGATTGCTAAGGAAAGAACACCCATCTGCAAAGGAGAAGGGATCACCATTGAAGCCTGTGTCTGAAAGAGGCTGTTATTTGCAAATTTGGCTCCCAGGGTATTTGTCTGGTGCGTAAGGAAATTTATTCCAGGATCAAACATGTTCCAACAAATATAGCTTACCCCATATTTGCTCGTTTATTTTGTTCATTGGCCAAAAGGCCCAGATAGAGACTTGTATAATTTCGGAAGACAGGATTGTTGTATGGCTGCATCACAGGAGAATAATAGCCATGATAAGAATAAAGGGAACAGTCTCCACCTAAGTGGCTCAGCAGGCTAGAGCATTGAAAACTGTCAGCTACAAAGTCAGTTCGAATCCCGGGTGCCACACAGCGGAGCACACTCCCGCTGATAACCCCAGCTCCTGCCAACCTGACAGTTCGAAAGCATGTCAGTGCAAGTAGATACTGTAAATAGGTACCACCATAAAAAGCGGGAAGGTAAAACAGTGTTTTCTTGCAGCCATGGCCACGGACTTGCACAACACTGGCTCTTTGGCTTGAATACAGAGAGGAGCACCGCCCCTAGAGCTGGACATGACTAGCATGCACATACAGGTGGTGGTGGTGGTGGTGGGGAACCTTTACCTTTACCTTTTACTCCACCATTTATTTCTGTAGGAATCATAAGCAGGTGAAGACCTCTGCTTGGGAATACCTTGAAGCAAATGGTGAGCCACTGTTTGAGACAAAATGCTGGACTGGATGGGCTGTGGCTTGTTCCAACAAAGCTGTTCTTATGTTCTTATGAGAGCTAGTTTTAAATGGCACACAAGGTGGGAAAAGGTTCTGCCTTTCACCAGTTATTACCTTGCTCAGTAATTGCTGTGTCAGCTATTCTCTTTTTAAACATGCATTTTATTTGTTTCAGTTTTCATAGGTGGCTTTTCAGAGTTAACCTGTCCAAACCAAATCATACTATATGGCAGGGGTCAGAAATGTTGGTCACCTTTGAACAGAAATGCAAGTGTGCAAGGATGGTAGGATGAGGAAATGGATGTTGTTTGGCTGCTGGAAATGATCAATGGATTTTCATGTCACTTTCAAATGCACCCAAAGGCCAAAGACACATCTCTTCTGCTGCTTCTAACAATCTCTGTTGGTTCTTCTTGCATACAGCCTTGAACTTGGAAATCAATTTTAAAAAGCAACTTATGTGATTTCTTGCAAAAAGCCTCAGGTTTTAATCACTACTGTTGATGTCGCAGGCTCCTCTTTTAAAACTTGTGTTGCTTGCTCCTTTTTTGATTCATTTAAAATGGAGAAGAATGTAGTCTAAACTTTGGGAGAGAGAAAATCTTTCCGAATGTCCCTAGAAAACAATTTTAGCCCCCGACCATTAATTTGAAAAAGTTACAAGTAAATATAATTTGCTGTTTTAGGGGAAGTAGGGATATTGCCAATCTCTGTGTTGTTAGTAAAAGGAATGTCAGTATGCCTTTGCTATCCTCAGAGGTAACACTTTTAATTCTTCTTTTTTAGTCCAGTTGAAATTGTCAGCTCTGAACTACATTCTTTTGCTAGGTGCTGTTTATATACAATCACCTTGCTTGGCCAGACAGCTGGCTCATTGTTTTACACTACAGTGTCTTTTAGTAAACTGCTGTTCAAACCTCATTTTTAATAATGTATCCTGTATTTTCAGGGCCAGTTTTTGTACACCCTCCTTAAGTATTTTAGCACTCAATTTTTATCCACTTTCACATTTTGATACAGGGACATCTACTTGAAGTGGCAATGCACGTGCATTACATGCATGTAAAGCAATCAAAATTCTAGCAGAGACCTTCCCATCAACCCCATGGGTAGGTAAGGGACCTCCAAGAACTGACATGCTACCAGTACACATAGTATATGGGGATCTGATACGCCAAACCCATACCATTGGGGAGGCAAGTGCCAGGCAATGGCCATCTTTTGTACAGGCCTCTGTTTGCCTTCGAGGGAGGAGCAATGTCCCCCCAAGTATTTAGCTGCACAATTAACGTCCATCTCTTTGTGTTTGTATTCCCATTTCTTTTCTTTCCACGTTTCATCTCTTCTGGCAGAGGATCCATTAGCTTCAGCTTCACCTAGTCTAATTGACAGGCCACATTGTTCTTTTATTCAGACTTTCCTTCCATGTCTTTTTGGCTTTTCCCATGGGGTTGACACTAACATCTGAACATATTCTTAGGGTTATTTCCTGTCTCTTTTGTCTCACTTCCCCCACCACTGCCTCACACCTCAAATAGTTACATCGGGATATTTGCAGAGAAAACAGGCAACTCATAAATGGAAGTTCCTGACCCTACGCAGTGAAACAAGGGGAATGAATAGGGTAACCAGATGCAAAGGGGAATGATGATCCTGGAACTTTTATAATGGGGCAGATGGAAATTTACCAGATATAGTTTTTCTTATCCTACAAAGCATGTTCCATCAGCCATCCTAATAAACCAAAAGGATTGCATAATCCAGCATAACAATCCCACCATTACAAACCAGAATGGTAGTAAAAGAAATCAAGGTAATGACAGAAAAATCACTTTTCTGTTGCATGCAGTTATCATATAAATACAGGCTGTGCCCTGTTGTTCACTTTGCTTTCTCCACCCTGCTTTGGTTGTGGATGGAAAAAGTAGTACAACTGCAATGTGACTGACCGATCTTCAGATTGTGTGGCAATCACCTCGTGCTACATGGGGCCTGAACCCTAAACCACTGGGTTGTGGCTTTATGGAAATGCGCAGCCAGTCTGACTACTAGTTTCATCAAGCCCATATATCTGCCCACAAACAACACAGTCCCCTTGAAGGTCACAGGTGCAGTCGAGAGAAAGCCAGGTGTGTAAAGGTTCTATTGCAATCCTTGGGACATAAACTGGACAAACAGGTTATGTGGTCAACAAATCAACAGTAGGGGGATTGGACTGTAGTGATTAGCTATTCAGGCAAACAGACAGCTAATAGTTAGAGGTAGTTTCAGTATAAGGGGTAGCGTGGTCTGAGCACGTTGGGCACAACTGTGGACCATGGGTCATCAGAGGTCCCAACACCAGCTGTTGAGAAAGTGATGGGGTGGACAAGAAGAAGGCAGAAGCAACATCAAGAGGATCAGGCATGCTTTTTTTCACCTCTTTATTCACAACAAATTGCCTCCCAAAACTGCTCTGCAAAGATATGGTAGCTAAGATACACTACTTCTTTTGTAATAGCTGTCTAACATTCGTCTTTCACTGCACAGTTTATTTATTAACAAGATTTTTTTTTGCCACCCCACTACCAAGAGGTTAGTTCAGTCTACTTGTGTTAGCCAATTTTAAGATCTGGTTCATATACATATTAGTCTCTTAATGTGTATATATAAGTATTGAAAGCATCTGTATGAGAGATGTCTCCAGCAACAGCTTTTAAGCTTTCAGGCTCTTCTTACTGTGCATTTTTTCAGACCTGGAGGGGTGTGTGTGTGGGGGGAGAGACCTGATTTGGATTACAGTTTCTAGAAGATCCCAGCCAGCATGGCCAGTAATTAGAGGCTCCTGGGAATTGTCCAGAAAAAGAACCTTTCCACATCTTGTTTCTGGTAAAGAAAGCATTGCCATTACTGCGCAGTTCCCTTACAACAGCTTTGTTTGCTTGTGGCACTTGTGTGTGTGTGTGTGTGTGTGTGTGTGTGTGTGTGTGTGTGTTGTGTCATTACAGTCGTGACCAACTCTTCATGACTCCATGTCCATGGAGTTTTCTTGGCAGGAATACTGAAGTGGTTTGCCAGTTCCTACTCCAGGCACCTACAGCACCTGGTATTCCCTGGTGGCCGCTCATCCAAGTACTAACCAGGGCCAACCCTGCTTAGCTTAGCGGCACTTTTATGTAGGCTTTATCCCATCCAGGACTGAAGCTTAACCATCTATGGAATAAAAAATCACTACAGTTTATTTTGGTTTGTATTTTTCTGGTGGGTGGACCATAAGAGAGATCATCACAACAGTTCAGCAACTGGTTTGTGCCAATACATTTCATTGTGGCCTTGAGGCAACTGAGTCCTTACTAGTATTATAAGCTGCCCATAGTCCTATGATGCCCCGGTGATCAAATTCTGCTCAGCTCAGCACATCTAGAACTGGACTACAACGGTGATAACCAATGGGGTTTTGTTACCGGGCATGCTATTGAGACTCACATGTGGACTCCTATATGTTTTGTGTATACACCTGTAAGAGATTGTTGAATCCTGGTAACAATGCACCACAGTGTGGTTCCAGTAATCCATATTTACACGGAAATCCTTCAAGGGGGAATTTTCCCCTCTGGGACACAAACTTGGCTTAGAAGGACATCTGAGTCTGAATACAAGTTAGTGGAAAAGTGATGGGGTTAGGAGTGGGGGGGGGTGTGTGACAAGGAAAAGACAGAAGCAGAAGGACCAAACATGCTTCGTTCACTATAAAATTTCTGGCTACAATCTCAGACTCTTGAGGTCTTAGAAA
Source organism: Phrynocephalus versicolor (assembly GCA_023846285.1). Lineage (NCBI taxonomy): Eukaryota > Metazoa > Chordata > Lepidosauria > Squamata > Agamidae > Phrynocephalus > Phrynocephalus versicolor. The sequence goes on along the minus strand of JAHTLZ010000030.1, from coordinate 3,317,285 downwards.
AGGAAGTTTCTAAAGGGAGCAACTTGGAGGCCCTGCGGCCACACTTATAGATAACAAAAGATAATAAGGAGTAATCACCCTGTCCAACATTATCTATAGTTCATTGTTGCCAATGACAGAAAGAGACTTCCTGCTTGAAGGTAAAAACCTTTGGCTAATGGATATTGAAATTATTAATGATTTAGTTGCAATTAATTAAAAATAAATAAACACTGCTGTTTTTCAGTGGAAGCTTACATAAAGGTCTGATTAGCAAGACTTTTTCACCTACCTTCTTTCTGGAACAGGGTGGTTCTCTAGTCAGTCACTGCTTTCTGGACAGACCCCAGTTTGGCCATCATTACTTATACACACATTTATCCTGTGTCTCTAGTCATGCCTGTGATGACTCTAGTCATGACTTGCATGCTGTCTCATCTAAGAAAGACCTATTGGAGCCTGAGCTCTCCCTTTCTCCAATTTTGGGAACTTTTAATGCAGCTGTTCTTCAATTATGGTGCTGTTTTGCCTCTCGGTTCTTCTGCCTTCTGAAAGCTTAACCTCTCTCCTTGTCTTGCTTACCTAAGTAGACCAAGTGTAAAATATGGCATAAAAATTGTGATTTTTTTTCTTAAAAAGCAAAACCTGCTGCTTATATACCACTCTGTAGCAATTAAAGCACCCCTTCTGGGCGGTTTACAATTTATTCACGCAGGCTACATATTACTCTCTCCCAGTTATCTGGGTACTCATTTAACTGACATGGGAAGCATAGAAAGCTGAGTCAACCATGAGCACAATAATGGGTCTTTGAACTCCAGGTTGAGAGCACGATTATGGCTGCAGTATAGCAGTTTAAACACTATGCCACAAGTAATCCATGTGCTCTTCAAATCTGTTCATTGGGTGATAAGTTTGTACTTCACACTGGGGGTTAGGACAAGCAGATTTAGAAATACAGTATAAAAGTTCATTTCAGTATAAGGGGTATGTCCCTTGAAACCACAGTATTCTGCGGCTGCTCTTCTCCTTTTTGAATGGATGTGGATTCCTTCAATTTCAAGCTAGAACTGAATGGAAGAAGTTAATCTGTTTCATACAGTCAATCCAAAGTGCTTTGTTGATTGTCTATTTACTTCTATGTGGAAGTTTATTTGTGTGTGGGAGTCAGGTATCCTAAGGATGCATCAATGTGCTCACATTTTGAGTAATAATGAGAATGGTGTGCTCTGAATGGGTTTTTGGACATCACTTCAGCCATAAGTTTTGTGGTTGCCAGCCACCCATCCCGTCTTTTGGGAGACATGTTTTTGTAGGTATGGTCTGCAAATATAGGGCACTTGTCAATTGTTTCTTAGAATAGGAGTGGGTAACCTATGGCCCAGTAAATGCTGTTGGACTGAAACTCCTATCACCTAGCCCTGAAAGCATAATGCAGTAGCACCCCCATATCTGTTGATTCGCCATCCATGGATTCAGTTATTCATGGTTGCGAGTGGGCGGTTGCATGGCAGCAGGTGAAGGAGTAGGTGGCATGGCAGTGCATGAAGGCGTAGGTATTGCGGCAGTGCGCATAGCGCCAGGCTGGTGGCCACATGGCACCACCGCTTGTGCCCGACCCAGGATTTTCAATGCTGAAGACTTACATCTGATTCTCTCAAGTCTAAAGCTTTCGGTGACATCTTGTCTTCACAGGGTTATGCCTGATGCATATTTAGCAATCTCTCTATAGAAACTGAGAAAAGTACTACACACACATATTAAGAGTGATTTGCTCCCCCCCCCCCCCAAGGATAGGGGACAGGACAGTTTCCTGACATTTGCTACCAGCTGAAGTAACTGAAGAAAGGATTGGCATCCTTTTGAGTATGAACCTAGTCCATGTCACCTTGCAAGACGGAACACTTTTATTCAGCATAATAACCCATGGACCGCAGTCCATTTCATCAGATGCAAGTTATTTTAAAACCAGAGCGCTTATGATAAATAATACCAGTCTTTCAGTTCTCACAGTTTCGGTTGCTCTAACTGCAACAGACCAAGGGCGACGCCTTTGAACTCTTTCTGAGGAAAAGGTAACTAATAATTTCCCTGTTTGATGTATAGGAACCTGACATTTCCTAGTGACTTGTTAGGTCTTCCATGACAGATGCACTAGCAGAGGTTCAACAAATGATGCTCTACTCCCCCAATCGCGGCACCGCCGTGATCGTCCGGTTAATCCAGCTGAGCTCCGAGTTCACGGAACATTTTAATTTTTTTATTTGACTGACTGATCTACAGCCCATGTAACAACAACTGCCACTTTCCCGCACGAGAAGCAGCGATTCAGGCACAGCAGAAGTTCGGCTAAAATAAATGCGGGAGGAGGGCGGCGGAAGCTCGAGGTTCCGGCAAAACAGGTCGCTCAGGTCAATGTGGAAGGGAGGGAAACCCCGCTTGATGAGCAGTTAGGAAAACCTGACTGAGGCCTCCTGCGCCGTTTTAGTAAAGGTGCCAGTCGTGTCTCCGTATTCAAGCCGAAGAGCCAGTGTTGTGCAAGTCCATGGCCACGTGGCTGGTATGGCTGCAAGGAAACGCTGTTTTACCTTCCCGCTTCTTACGGCAGTACCTATTTATCTACTTGCATTGACATGCTTTCGAACTGCTAGGTTGGCAACAGCTGGGGTTGTTATCAGCGGGAGTGCGCTCCCCTGGGTGGCACTGGGGATTCGAACCGCCGAGCTGCCGACCTTGCTGGCAGCCGACAGTTTCCCGTCCTCTATCCCGCTGAGCCACCACGTCATGGCCCTCTGCAAACAGATCAGACGGGCGGCGCAACCTACGACCAAGGCAACGAAAGCACGACCCTGTAAGTAAGCGCCAGGAGGCGACCATGCACCGACGGCACCGCCAGGTCCCGGACCGGGAGCTGCGTTCTCCCCAAGATAACTACATTACCCAGCATGCTCCCTAGGGAAACAGCGCCTTGACCCGGAAGAGGCGGGTCCGGAGCGTGCGCCCGGCCAATCGCGGCGTGGCCGGGGCGGTCTCCTTCCCCTCCGGGCGCCTCAGGGGTTCCTGTCCTCTTCCGGGCACTCTTCTTGCTGCTGGTGCGCCCGCGATCCCGTCCCCACCACCGCCCCGGCGCGGCCTCTTCTCCTTCCGGCCTCCTCTCAGGCCGCAGCGGCGCCCTTTGCCCTCCTCCTCCTCCTCCGTCGCCCTTCCTTCCTTCTCCTCTCGGCCTCTTCTTGCTGGTGCACCGAGTCTCCCCCGTTCCGGACCACAGAGCCAGGCGGCGGGAGGGAGGGAGGCAGGGACGGAGGCCGGCCGGCAACAGCAGCAGCAGCGCAGCCATGGCGGACACAGCGCCGAACGGGCCCATGCAAGGAGGCGGCGGCGGCGGCGGTGGAGCCGTGGTGAGCGAGCGAGCGAGCAGGGCAAGCGGGCGGGCGAGCAACTGGTGGGAGCCCGCAGGCCCGAGAGGGCAACTCCCTGGCGGCTGAACCGGCCCAGCCCCGGGAGGGAGCGGGCCCGACACACATCCCACGCCTGCGGCACCGCCGACTCCTCGCTGGCGGGCCTGGTCGGTCCCAGGCGGGGAAGGATCCCTGCCAAGCGCCCGGTGGGGAGGAGGGTCTCGGGCGGCCCGGTGTGGCGACGAGGGTGCCCCCGGGGGGGTGCTTCCTCAAGAGCCCTAAAGCTCCCCGCCTGACCTTGGGCCGCTCCCTCCAACCCTCCCTCCCTCTCGGCCTGCCCTACCTCACAGGGTTGTGGTTGATTTATTTTATTTTATTTTAGAGTGTTTTTACCCCGCCTTTCTCCTTGGTAAAGGACCCAAGGCGGCTTACAGTAATGAGGGGTAATATACAGCCCAGTATAATTAAGACTGGTTCAGGTCTTAATTGGCCACAAAAGAGAGCCCTGTGTGCCCCCCACCCCCTTCCTGGATGAAAAGTTGGGTGCGGCTGTAAATTATTAAGGAGAAAAATAAAAGATGGTGTTCCTGCTGCTTCTTTTAAAGTGAAGCAGGTTCCAAAGGTTTTTTTTTTTTTTAAAAAATGAGAGAGGTTCTCTTGAGGCGTTATCTAGGTAGACCTTAATGGCAACTGTTGAACCCACAAGACCAGTTTTTGGAGTGGTGGTGGTTTTAAGCGCTACCTCGGAGCACTTGCTGAATCATCTGCACTCTTCCTCCCATAAATCTGGTGTTAAGAGATGGTAGCCCAGTCTTTATTTAATGGGATAAAAATGGAATTTAGATTGGTGCATAGTTAAAAAATACTTTTCAAGATTCTTCATTCTACATAACCGTGACAAATGTGGTTTGGTCATCTGGACTGAGGTTGAGTTCTGGTTTTTAAAAATTAACCAGAGATCAGACTGTTTTGCAGTATAGATGACTTAATATCTTTTTTCCCTCCTTGAGGCTGCTTTTCTTGTTTCTATCGCTGCCATTGGCAGAAACATGAGTAGTTTAGAGATTAGGACTCAAGTATTTCTGGAAATGATAGTTTCTGAACAATGGATTTGTATGAAAAAAAAAGAGTACTGTACCTGGGAATCCCCCATAAATCAAGTCAGAGCATTACTCTAGCTCATTGTTGCCTGGATCGCCATTTTTAGATGGGAGGTTTTTTGCCCCTACCTGGAGTTCCTGGGAATTAAAATCATAGAGTTGGAAGAGACCGAAAGGGCCATCCAGTCCAACCCTCTTCCATGCAGGAACCCCCATCAAAGTACTCAGTGGCTTCTGCATGCAAATGTCTGCATGCAAATGTCTCTCATAAACTTCAGAGTTGCTGGTCTTGGTATTAAAAAGACATGTATGGACCTGTTTCCATTTTCTTGCAAGCAAGTCAAGAGATGGGAAACTATTTCAGGTGCAGTAAGACAGCATTTTGCAAATACATAATTTTAAAAAAGCAGGGTTGTAATGTGATGCCAGCAGGTACTTGATAGGTTCCCAATCAAAATTGCTGCCTGGGTATCAGGTGAGGTGTGTAGATATTCTCACAGTCCACTTCTACCCAGGTTTACTCAAAACTATAATTTCAACTACTGAGACTTATTTCCATGTCAATAAGCTTTCAGTGGCTGCCTTATTTTTCCTGAAATCAGTACATTAGTAGGTAGTTAGTGCTAATGACTATAATTTCAGCCATTTCCATGCAAAATATATTGGATGGGTATGCATGAGAAAATTTGCCAAGCACTGTTTTGGGGAAAAATGGAGTCAAGGCCTGGCAACAATTAGCCTCCTACCAAACCTGATATTCTGGTTGCCTACATTAGATTGTTGAGCAGAATGGATGTGATGCTTCTCTGAGAATCAGATTTATTCTGCTGCATTTAGTATAGAGGCTGGCAGGACCAGGTAGAAATAGTTCTCCTGCATTGATATAACTTGCAACACCATGATGCTCAAAGATAAAATGTGGCAGTTCCATAAGATGAGTGGCAGCTTATGCCCAGCCTGCATAACACTGTGATCCTCAACTGGCATTGTTGCCAGATGGGTGGTATAAATACCCAACAAATAAATAAAAATAAATAAATTGTTGCTGATCTATGTATTGGGGCCTGTAAGTTATTTGTTTTGCAGAAGACACAGCAGGTATACAGTATAAAGTTTCCGTTGCACCACCATTCCTAGCTGATAGTTTCATTTTACTTGATAAGAGTTGTACTACTTGAACAATTTGAACAGGTGTTTTACCAGAGACATGGTGGGAGATCTCTGCCCATCTCAAATTTAGTTTCCTTGTTTGTGCTAGTGTATTCATAAAACTGCTGGCTTGTTGTATCGTGAATTTAGATTTGTATTTTACTGATGCTGTATGATTTTCTAGGGAAAACCTGTTCCAGTAGCTTTCTTCTCTCTGTTAAGTTTCTTGATTGTCTATATGCCTGCTTGCTGACAGATTTGTTTAAGGAACATTCTCTTTGACAATTATACACATCCCACAGTGTATTGCTTAAATAGTTTCCCATGCAAAAGTACTGTTGGGGCATTTTATGTCACTGTGGAAAGGGATTTCAGTAGTTTTACATAATCCTGTGAGTATTCTACACGTCATAAATGAATACATTTCTTCTAGTTAATCTGTCACAGCTGTTCTTATGCCTGCTGGAGAAAAAAGTGACAATGACATCACATTGACATCATGAAGCAAAGCAGATAACCTTAAACTCAAGTAGTAGTGGGATATACTTGGCATGTTTGCAGTCTGGACAGGCAATGATTATTGGTTTTTAGATTTCTTGACCCATTTCTGCAGTAGGTAGATGAGGTTAACTTTGATGACGTTATCTGTCATGGATGCAAATGGAAGTCAGCCTAGATACACCATGCTGCCCAGAAAACAGTTATCTAAGTAAAGTACACATTAGGAACCTTGTAATTGTTTAAAATGTAATGGTGAGATTATGGGTTTTGCCTTTTAATCTGCCATATTCTCTACACTTAAAATATGCAAGACATTTTTAACAGGCATATCAGTTACTCATTTTGTGTCATACTGTACCAGTGTATTATTTTTTTAGGTGACAGCGGTAGCAAATATTGTCTGCACTAATTTCTTTTTTCTTTTACTCTAGCAATTTCTGCTGGCTAATAAGTTGGACACGGCAATGTGGCTTTCTCGTATATTCACAGTTTACTGTTCAGCATTGTTTGTCCTGCCTCTTCTCGGGTACGTATAAACACGGTCTTAAACATAGTACCTGGGTCCTTAGAAGGAGTATTTTTTTTTTTTTAGAAAAAGGCAGCAGAATGCTCATAAACATTGGGCATGATCTAGCCAACATGAAGCACTTGTATGTTCCGTTGGTTTTAGCAGGGTATATCAAAACAGGTGCTTAACTCTCACTGAACCCAATGGGATGTAGAAGTCCCGTTTCTGGACTGTTGTCATTACACTTCAGATATTTCTGTTTAATGTTTTGTGTTACATAATAACTTACTTTGTATGTGTCCAGTAATCTGTGTGCATTAGACACACTCATTTTGACTGAATGTGGGACATTTGAATTTTGATGCTTTCATTGCTGAGGGTTTTTTTTTTTTTGGAGACATCTGATTTCAGTGTTTTTGTTATCCACTGTACCTTTTTTCTTTCCAAAGAAATAGCAAATGGGGTAGTGTACATTAAAAATATTTTCACAAAAGCATTCCATTGTGGAAGACAATATCTGCAGTGTTTTGTGCCAAACAGAAGGATTTCCCCCCTCAAAATGAGCAACAGGTCTATCTTGACAGGGTTACAGAAATGATGCAATTCTGATGCAATGCCCATGGGTGGAAGAGTTAAATCGGTGGCTTGGTTTTTATGGTAACCTCTCCTTTGATAATTCTTAGGTTGCACGAAGCAGCCAGCTTTTATCAGCGTGCCTTGCTGGCCAATGCTCTTACGAGCGCTCTTCGGCTTCACCAAAGGCTACCACATTTTCAGCTAAGCAGGGCGTTCCTGGCTCAGGCATTGTTGGAAGACAGCTGCCACTACCTTTTGTATTCCCTCATCTTTGTTAATTCCTACCCTGTTACAAGTATCCTTTTACAAGCATTTTCTGTGCAATGATAACATTTCCTCAATTGTTTGATTGCATGGGTGGTGTAGTGGTCCAAATGCTGGATGTAGGTCAAGAACAACCGTTTCAAATCCTCATTGAACTGTGAGACTCTATTCGTGATGTTGGATCAGCTGCCATTGCTTAACTTCTCAGAGTTGGTGCAGGAGAATGATCAAATACTATCCTTCTGTTAGAGGAAACCTAGTATAAAAACATGATTAATAGGCCATGATCTAAAGCATTCAACTTGGGGCCAAATTAGTCATGGCCCTGGCATGCATCCCCCCCCACACACACACATATCTGCCATGATCCTAGACATATTTCTACTCCTTTCCCAACTTGCGTCTAGTATTGGAGCTAGACAAGGAAAGTGGACTGGAGTTATCAGCTGTAAGGTCCTACAGCTCAGAATGTAACGAAATTCCTCCTGTGATCCCCCCCCCCATTTTAATTTATAAGAGTACCAATTCTGCCAGTGTTTTATATGCGAAAGGGGGCAGATGTATAAATGATGTCCTCATCTGCTTTAACTCTTAACACTGTCTCTTGTTAGATGGAAGAACTAGCTTAAGTACAACTTTTTCTTTTTTGATGAATCAGTGTATGTGGTGCAGCTGCACACTACCTGACTTCAGTTCATCAAATATGTTTTGCTGGCACTCATTAAACTATAGAACACCTCAAAGCATATTGCCACTAGTTACTGAGGCACTGGGTTCATTATTAGGAAGGCACCTGTTGCACAGCTGGGTAGACCCTTCTGATTAGTTAGCAACACTTTGCCATGGTGGCTCAGTGTAATTTATAGATACATAAATCACCCAACAGGATTTTGGCCATCCTTTATGTATTGTACTGTGCATTCTTCTATTCCAAAAGCTCTCTGCTTTATATTTTTGAATAATATAAATATGAGCAGTTTCTCCTGTGAGGAATTTGAGATATGACACAAATAGCACAAAAGACTAGCATCTCAATATGAGATTGAGTGAAGAGAAATGAAAAGTAATTTTAGTATTCAGTTTATAGGATATGTGTTCCTTAATAGGTGTGAGATTGTGTGGTTTTCTTTAACTTTCATTTCAGTGAGTATTTTTCCAGTTTTATTATTTTCTTTGCTTCACGCTGCCACCTACACAAAGAAAGTTCTTGATGTAAGTATACTAATGCTTTTTTTAAAAAAAGGGGAAGGCTATAATTTATCACATGCTGTGTCATGGAGGTGAGAAACACTAAGGGGCGTATAATGTGGCATTCTGATTATGGGTCACCATCACTCAATGTAATCTACTTACCAAGGATGTTAAGACAAAAAATAGTAGAGAGAACTGGGTGCTGCCTGTGAATCTGAGGACATTTCCTGAACAAGCTGCAGTGGAACAAACAAGGAGTTAAGAGGGCACTGATACTTCTGCAAGATCTTCCATCCATATCTTTGGGGCGTTTGTAAAATATATTTCTAGTAGTTCTGACACGTGTGAAAGGTGAAGCAAACTTTTGAATGTTCAGATACAGTGCTTTCCTGTTCATTGTCTTTGTGGATGGCATTGACCTTGAGAGCATTACTGAATATTTTGCTGGCCTGCCAGTGGTTTCTGGCACGAATGGGATAAGGCACTGTATCTCAAATTGTAAATTTACAGCTAATGTTACTAAGATGCAAAAATAAACTAAACATAATGATGTGATTCATGTTTACTTTTGATTAAAAAACTAAAAAAAAACAACCTAATCCTGGATCACTAAAATGTTGCAAAGGAATTGGATTTCTAAGTCATCCAGGACTTATTTTATAAGAGGCAACAAGTCAAAAAAGTCTTAAGACTTTAAAAAAAACCTCCACAAACTCCACAACGTTCTGACATTTTGCTGTTTTTGGAAACAAATCACAGAGAAATATACGGATTGCAGATCCAGTGTAAAAGATGTCAGTGTGTCAGTTCATGATTGGTTTAAAATTTCCCACATAAATGTTACTGTACCAGCAGGTACAGCAGGTGGTTTTTCTGTACTGTGTGCAAAATGAAAAAAACATTCTGAGCAGTTGTTCTACGAATGATGGCTACTTGGGCTGCTCAGCAATCCACTTAAAAACTGCTTCCCATAAAATAGACTGGTGGAGAAAGGTGTGGAGTAGCCATTCATCCCCCCACTTGTTTTCCTGTCATTGCAGAGGCAAGGGCTTTTTCTTTTTCCATAGTTAGCCTGGAGTGAAGTAGGCTGGCAGCACAGGAGGCGATCTCTGCCTCCTTGTGACATGAATCTGTCTTTCAGTGCTGGAGGTATTTCATTTACAGCCAGCATGAGCACCATTGTCTGCTGTCTTGCACTATCATCGGCATGCAATTGTTCTTTGCGTTATACAATCCAGACAAAATATTAAATACTCTACGGAATTGCCTTTTGGTCAGAGCTAAAAAGTGTAGCTCTTTATTCATGGACCTCAAGGTTTGTTTTCCAGTTAGCGTGGTGGCAAATGAACTTGCATTGTGCCTGCAGGTGGTCAAGAGCTGGAGGCACCTGCGTCATACACGTGATTTGTAAGCAGGCATTTCTTTGCCCATTTTCACAGGAAACATTTTTAGAAAATGTAATGTGTGCATTGGTCAGGAGACCTTTAGTATTTCCATAGATAGATACATACTGTATAGCCTAACTTTATTTTTTCTTTCACTGGTGTATTAAATATGCTTTTAATACTTGCAGAACTTTTTGACATTTTTCCAAGTTACTCTTAATACCATATTGGTGGAGAACCTGTAGCCTTCCAGATGCTGCTAAACTCTAGCTCACATTATCTTGCTCCAGTCTTGGCAATCCTAGCAGGAGAAGTTGGGCATCAGGTTCAAATGGCATTTAAGGATCACAGCTTCTCCACATGGGCTTTAGATTTTAGATAGATAAATAGTTAGATAGTTAGATAGTCTTTCAAAGTTTATAAGAAATGTGGCTGTAAGCTGCTTATGGCTGCTGCTGTTCCTGACATAACTTTTTTGCTTCTTTTAAGGCACGAGGTTCAAATAGTCTCCCGTTTCTAAGAAATCTGTTGGACAAGTTAAATGCTAATCAACAAAACATCCTAAAATTTATCGCTTGCAATGAAATCTTCTTGATGCCAGCTACTGTGTTTATGCTTTTCAGGTATGAGATAAACCTTTTAATTATTTTGATCTGTAAGTTGCTCTGGAGTTTTACTTTTTATCTTTGTAACATCAAGTTAGATCTTTTCAGATTGAAAATTAAGGTTGTGGACACATAACTAATGCTGATGACTGTATATTAGAGGTTGGCAATTCCCAGAGGTTCAAGGTCTGCAGGTTCCAATGACCTCCTATTACCCTGAAAATGTACATTGACTTTTTGTATGCTGTTTAGTGCAACTATAGTGGCTGCTGCTTCTACATTTATAGCATGAGGTGTGTTAGCATCTCTTGAGGAAAATATTGCTCTTCTGGACAGTACTAGATGAAACTTGGTGAATGTGAATTTAATGGCCTTATTTTTAAGTACGTGTGTCAAGGAAACTCATTTTTTCTCTCAGTAGCTTCCCTTCAAGTAAGTTGCACTGAATACAGGGGGATTTCAGTCTGAGATTTTGTAGAACAGTAAATCTGGAATTGGCAACTTGTGGTCCCCTGGTTGTTGTTAGACTGCAAGTGCTAGGATCCTGTGCCATTGGCAGTGCTGGTTAATGCTTCTGGAAGTTGCAGTCCTTGGGTTGCCCACCCCTGCAGTAGATGCATGCCATTTTATTTGAGATGAGGGACAACAGTTTGTTGTTTCCATGCAGAATTTATTATGTTTTGCTATTTAGCAGCTGGTCTATATTTATTAGATTCAAAGGAGCTAATTGAATTTCTGTATGTAGTGAATACCGTGGTAAAGATTTATTTACATGTTTCATCTTTTGGGGTTCAAAGTACTGTATATACTCGAGTATAAGCCTAGTTTTTCAGCCCTAATTTTGGGCTGAAAAAGGGGGTCCTTGGCTTATATTCGGGTCAATACTTTTAGCCACTGAGGCAAGTTTGGGTCAGTGGCTAAAAGTCATTTTAAACATTGTGTGCCACTTCTCCTGACAGCCCCCATGTTTAAAATGACTTTTTAAAAAGTCATTTTAAAACAATATTTAAAATGACTTTTAGCCACCAACTCAAGCACTTGCCTCAGTGGCTAAAAGTCATTTTAAACATCACACACACACCCAGCTCACAAAGGAAGAGTTGCCAGGCCCTGCTGCATTTCCCACCCTAGGCTTATACTTGAGTCAATAAATTTTCCCAGTTTGGGGGGTTTAAATTAGGGGCCCCGGCTTATACTCGGGTCGACGTATACTCGAGTATATACGGTAGCTAGTGTGCATGATGAAAAGTATATATTAGGATCTCATTCTAATCTCTGATCCATTTCCTCCTTGAAGAAAAAAAATCCATCCTTCCCACTCACCACTTCATCCTTTTGTTTCTCTTTCAGTGGACAAGGAAGCTTGCTGCAACCATTCATTTATTACAGGTTTCTTACACTTCGCTATTCCTCCCGCAGAAATCCTTATTGCAGGTAAGAATCCAGTTAATGTTGCCTTTATTCATTCAGTTCTTGCAGCATGCTAGAAATATAATATGTAGGCTTGCTCCTTTGTGTACTGTATCATGGGCTAAAAATAATTATATCATGGTTGTTATCACTATCAAGCTACAAAGATTGCTTTTTCTTTTTCTGTGAATTACATCAGAGAGATGCCTTCAAATAAATGCAGGGAGGGAAGATCAAGGCTCAGTTGCAGAGCACATCTTTGCCCATCAAAGAACTAAGATTTAATTTCCCATTACCTGGATTCTCTGGACTGGTAGTATGAGAACATAATACAGCTGCTACATGAGCAGCTCTACTATTCAGCTATATTACAGGCTTCCTTCCTTCCTTCCTTCCTTCCTTCCTTCCTTCCTAATATTTCAAATCTGCGGTAGATCAGCAGATCTCAATTTGGGGTAAAATCAATAAAATTCACCTGAAACAAGACATTATCATTGTTCAAACAAAAACAAGCCAATTCACTTGACAGCGTAGAACCAAAGCTCAGTTGCCCAAAGTACCAAATACTCAGGTGAAAACCCAGTTTTAACTTCACACTGAAGCAAGGAAACAGTTGGTGTTGACTGGGCCTCCAAGAGGTGGCTATTCCACAGCCAAGTCACTTCAGCCAGAAAGCTGTCTTTCAGGTCTCTGCATAGGTGGTTAGGTAAGGATGATGGTGCTCCTGCAGCTTGAGATATATTGGAATACAGTGGTGCCTCTAGTTACGAAATTAATCCATTCCCAATGCATTTTGTTAAGTTGAAACTTTTGTAAGTCGAAACAGAGTTTCCCATAGAAATGCAGTGGAAATGGATTAATCAGTTCCAAGTGGGAAATCACCCCCGAATGGAAATTAAGAGGCATGCAAATGGCAGAAGTTCAGCTCCCTACCTTTCATCCGCTTGAGAAAGCCTCTCAAAAGTTCCAAAAAATCCCCAAAATGGTGCCAAATATATCCAAAATGGGCAGTTTGAAAAGGTCATTAAAAAAAAGTCCTGGTTCTCAGCTTTCCTGTTCAAAATGGCTCCTCCTTCTTCCTAGTTACAGCACTGGAGTTGGGTGGCCACACAATGGCAGTATTGCTTTTGCAGTCAAGCAGGAGCCACTTTGAAAAGGAATCTGTCCTTTCCTTTTCCCTTTCAGAGCTCGAAAAAAACAGGCTTTTTTTTGTAAGTCAAATTTTTCTTACACCCACTGGTTTCTACTCATATGTTGAATTTTTCATAAATTGAGCCGTTCATAAGTTGAGGTACACTGTAGATGTTTCAGAGGCTGAGTGGGATGTGCAACAAATGATTGCAGTAGATTCTTTCCTGGGAACAAATGCTGACTATCAATTTTAGCCTCCAGTGGTCTACCCACATTTTTTTCTAACTGGTATTCAATAGTCCATAGACTGCTAAGTATGTTCAATGATTCCTTTTGGTTGTATTCCAAAGTACTGCTTTTTGATAGACTTCAGGTTCCCTTGAACTTTGTAATACCTTGCTGTTAATTCTCAATGGCCTTTTTAGTGAAAGCCCTGCCCGTGCCCACAGGAAGGGATGAGTGAGTGCCACAGAAGACACTTCTCAGGGCTTGTACCCTGTTTCCCTGAAAATAAGACCTCCCCCAAAAATAAGCCCTAGCAGGATTTCTATGCATTTGTTAAATATAAGCCCTACCCTGATAATAAGACCTAGTGATGGGCGTGGCTATGGTTGTGTGCAGGGCTGACATTCAAGCATATTATACTTAATAAAAGTAAGACATCCCCTGAAAATAAGCCCTAGTGTGTCTTCTTGAGAAAAAATAAATATAAGTCAGTGTTTTATTTTCGGGGAAACACGGTAGCACCGTCCTGTGCATCTTCACACTGCATACTGTGGGAATAACCCCCACGTGGGAAGCCCCAATCTGTGAGGCTTGAA
>JAHTLZ010000030.1:3226281-3303257 GCA_023846285.1 Phrynocephalus versicolor | reverse complement strand
TTAATGGATGCCACAGAGGCACTGTGAGTGAGAAAGATTCTCCTACAGCATACCATTTAATTTCGTGGAGCGTTCTGCTGCCGAAGAATGTGTGGCGTCTCTTACATAAAAATTGGGGTGTTCTGTTTTGTCAAAAAACTACAAAGTGGACATGATCTCTCTTGTTGTTGCTTTCAGGACTCTCTTCACAGAACTGCGGATTGTTGTCGAGCATATCATAATGAAACCTTCATGCCCTGTCTTTATACGAAGACTCTGTGTCAGCAGCATTTCTTTTATAAGCAGACTGGCGCCAACAGTGGCATAGCTAGCAGGGGGAGGCATTGATCTGCGCGTCTAACGAACATTCTGAGCAGCTGGTATTTCTGCTGGTGATTTATACATTCAGGATCTCAGTCAAGGTTGTAGGAAAAATGTTTTTCCTTCCCAGAAGCCCATTTTGTGAATTATATCTCATGTTTTTTTTAAAGTCTTGTTTTTTCCAAGATGATGTTTCTGTGCTTTGTGGGTGATGAATGCCTGCCATCTTAGACAAAATACTTTTCAAGGCAAAACAGTAATAATTACTTGCATTGTGTAATACGGCTTTTGTGCTGCCACCTATGTTCTTATGAATACTGAATGGAAATAATTATTAAAAATACTAGCTGGATTGTGTCTAGCAAGCTTAAAGATGTTGCTGCAGCATAATTGGTAACCTCTTAGAGGTGGCACTAGAATATCTACATATGCAGTACATTTGAGTCAGTATTCCTTCTATTCCATAAGTGAAAAGTTAGCTCAGTGAGTCTATTACTAGAGTCAGTATGAATCAATTGGCAACTGCTCCAAATGTGGACAGCAGGACTCCATGTCTAAATGTTACAGTTCTGTTTTATTTAATATTTTTGAAATGGAAGCTCCTTAAACATATATCTCCTTGTAAGTATTTCTAGATCATCAGACACTGTGCTACTTTATTTGCTGTTTTCCAAAAACAGGACCCTTAAAAGTGCTAGGTTTTGAAAAATCTGAACAATAAAGATGGCTGTTGCGTTAATTCCCCTGGCAAGGTAATTTAAAACTTCATTCAACCAAACTGTTTCAGTTTATTTCTTTAAACCACCTAATGCAACTTCTGACACAATAGTATATTTCTTTGGATATAAATCATACCATGAAATCCAGTGGGGTTGGCTTCTGTATGATTGGCTGCAGTGACTGAAGAGTGGCTGTTAAGCAGAGACTAAGTAATTAGTACCAGAGTCTTCCAATTTGGTTGATTCAGCATACCATACAATTAAAACTGGATTTTGTTTCTCTTGGTACATTAGTCTGAATGGTCTTATGGTTTGATTTCTACTATAATTAATGTCCCGAATACTGAGGATCATTTTAAACACGGTTGCCTTATATCTTGCTCACATTTTTCTGAAAAAGATCTCTTCTGGACAAACTGCTCATCACTTGGTAAAACTCTTCTTGAATTTTCGAGTGCAAGTGGCAGTACCTTCCCCTACCCTCCTGTCATACTCATAGATAGAAAAACCAGCACAAATCTACATTAGACTTGGAACAAACACAGCTTTGGACTGCAACCTTCAGAATCTCCCAGCTAGCATGATCAGTGGGAACTGTAGTCTGAAACCTTCCCATGCCCCAATTTGGCCCAATATTCTTTGTGAAGTTCTTTTTCTTCATATTGAGCCTTTTAAAATAAATAATTGGAAATGTTCAGCTTGCAGACAGTTCTGCCAGTTTGAAATAGTATGATCTACAAAAAGTTCCATCCTAAGGCTGAACATTTTTGGATGTGATAGAAGAAATATTCGTACCTGTCAGAATGTAACCTGTTCCTGTGAAATATTTCACTGATCCTCAGCACACTTGCAGTTCAGTAACACTTGTGTTTTCATAGATGCAAGTCCCACTGGTTTTTTGGTACATACTCTTAAGTGATTGTATGTTCAGCCTTTATTTTTCTTCTCATTTGAAAAAGGTGGCAGGAGCCCGACTATCGTAAGAACATCTTGTAAGGGCATATACTTCTGCCTTCACTTGCATTTTAAGGAATGATGTGAGTACAGTATGTGCTAGACATGTCTGCTTAGAGATGGGAAATGTTTGATTTCTTTTAAAATACAGCTCCTCAGATGCTCCAGCCAATCATGGCTAGTGGTTGTGGAATTCTGGGAGTAGTCATCCAAAACACAAATGTTTCTCATGCCTAGGCATGTGAATATGTATGCTTTCTGGTTTGTTTGTTTTCATTCAGTGGAAGAAGGTGGCATTGAGACACATCTGCTTGTTGCTGCTCCTGTAGACGAAATGTCTTTCCTCTTTTCAAGCATCTGCTTTTTACAATTAAGAAATTATTTGTCTTGGTGTTGTCCTGATTCAATGATCTCTCTAAGCCACTTCATAATTCAGTGTCTTCAAACTGTGCATGAATCCATAAGCTTAATATTTTGGAATAATGACACTATTTGCAAACAGCGCTGCTTAGTATGTGATTTTTTTTCTAGGACAATGTGAATGCCATTTTGATTGAACTTGTTCATTAGCTTGCTCTAATAGACGACCCTGTACATTTCTTGCAAAAACTCCAGTTATGGATGAATGCAGTGATTTTAAAATTAGGCTGAAATAATACTGTGTGCTGGTGTTCCTTTTAGCTTTTGGCTCAAACGTTTTATTTTTGGAGAACATAATACTGCGGAGGAAATATAGGTGGCTTGTTCTATAAGCTAGTCTGGTAGGAAGCCTTAATGAGATGTCCCTCTAGGCTGTCTACTGTTTTGAGAGGGTTTTTTTTTTAAAAAAAGGAAAAATAACAGTTCTATAGCAATAAAGCAAATGTTGCATTAACAAGCTGATGTTGGCTGTTTAAACCTCTTTCAACCCCATATGTCATTGTAGGCTGCTAAGATCTGGAAGCCTAGCATAGTTCTTCAATGGGATTAAAATAGGTAAGACGGGTTCTCATCTATTCGGTGTTCCATGCAACCTGTCGTACATCACTGAGCAGCCAAGAAAGTGCATCTGCCTTCTCATTTTGAAAATTAATTACATTTAAATTGGTCTTTCAAAGGCACATTCATCTAATCCTTATCTAAAACCTCGGCATATTTCTTGCTAGGTTAGAAACAATCTGTATTTTTTGTGCAAATAAATTCTACATCTTTTGCTTCGGGGAGATCTTAAGCTTTTTTCCCTCCTTGAAAGTTGTTTTATGTTTTAGATTTTGTCGCTAAATACATTCCATTCATGTGTGTGCAAAGAAGGGTATCTGAACACTGGTTTATGTTTCAGCAAGAATCTGGAGGTAACCCAGTAGAATCTTTATTTCTTTGAATTGCTCCCCTGCTCACATTCCATGTTGCAACAGCATTCGTGGTTCCCTGCTTCAAAAGTAGCTTATGGAGCAGTTTGAGAAAAAATAAACCATGCCCCCCCCCAGATGATGATGTACTTCAACTCCCATAATTATTCTCTGTAGGTCAGACCTGATTGGACTGGAAGTCTGACATTTGGAGAACTGCATGTTCTTGCTTCCTGCTCCGTGACCAAGATATTGCACACACTACTAAATATAAATTGCAGCATCAAGATAATGACATAGGAGATTCCCATATAGTATGTAATCCTATGATATTTTCATAATTTAAAAATGCTGGGCACTTTAACTTCCGCTGTACCACTGGAAATCTTTCTGTGGAGATTCTCAGCCATTCAAGTGAGGTTACCTGGGACTTGAGCCATGGTAACTGGGCTCCCTTTCTTGTGGGATTGAAACGTTTCACTACTCATCCAAATAGCTTCTTCAGTCTGAGAAAAGTTGGTGGGAGGCTCACAATTTATAGTTCATCTTGCTTTTACCTCACCCTGGTCTGAATGGGCTAGTCAGATGGACAATGGCCTGAATAGACTCCTTAGATTGTGTATATCCAAACTTTGGGCCTCCAGATGTTTTGGACCACAATTCCCACAGTCCTTTGTCATTGGCAATCTAAGCTTAGTATTCTGGGAGTTGTGGTCCAAAATATCAGGAGGGCCGACATTTGGACATGCCTGCGATGGACAGTGGCCTGGGGTGTGTGAAAGTCACATCTATGCACCCCTTCCCAACACCCACTGAGTGGGCTTAATGAGCCTGTTGAGACCAGGGGAGCTTGGGATTTGTTGGCTGCTTGCTTGTGCACCTGACTGATTCTTAGGAAAAGTTGATGAATCAAGGAACCGATCTAACGAGACACAAGAAGAGTAACCCAGGCTGAGTAAGTGGATCTACAGAGAGAGAAAAGGGATCGTGTATCAGGTGTTAAGTAGAGAGGGCCAAATTGGAAGGTATCACTATTTCTCAATATTTCCCAAGATTGTGCCTTCTGTTTGCGGCTGTAATCTCCATCAGCCCCAGCAGTATGTTTTTGGGTAAATGGTTAGGGACACTGAAAACTAATCCAAAATTGCCTGAGGGCATTATGTTGGGGGAGGGCTGATCTCTTGGAATTCCTTATAAGTTCTAAAGATGACTCTGCTGAACATCTTGGCCTTCCTTAATAACAGCACAATTTTTAGGTGCCAGATTGTCATTGTAGCACAGGTGCCATGGGGCAGAGCATAAATTGGAAGGAGAGAAAAATAAATTGAAAAATTCATCATTTTCCCTGTCTTCGAAGACTCAAGCACAAAATGCTAATCTTGGCCTCAAAGGGGAAATAGCTCCCCTGCATATTTGAGAAAATGTGAAGGCCTTTCAAGGAAATCTAATAAACATAATCATTGCAGCCTGCTGACACCGAAGGAAAAAGGGCCTCATTCACTCTTTCTTTTTTTCATGCTGCAATTTAGTGGCCCCTACTGATTTACAAATTGGATCACTACAGTAAATTATCCATGCCAGTACCTGTGAAAGTAAGGACTCGGATCCATATTTGTTTGGACTACTGCTTAAATCAGCAAAAATGATAAATTCGATGGTTTGAAATTGGAAATACCTTGGGCTTTCTGCAGTGATGGAACAAAAATGTCTCCGCTCATAATTTATTGCAACCCTCTTTCATTCTAGACACTTTGTATGTCTAATATTTATTTCAACACAAATTAAATTGCTCCCTGTGATAACTGTCACATCTCTGGTTTTATTGATGTTGTCAAAAATCACATTTCAGTCATTCCCTTTCTCTTGCTGTCTGGCTGCAAAAACGCCACAACCACACCAGTTTACTTTGCCAATAGGGAGTTTGTTAGTAGAGCTCTGGTCTCTTTTTGTTTCCCATTGCTTATTTGGAGTGTGAGGAACAAAAATTGTGTGATGACTTTTGTAGTGGAGGTGGGGAACAGTACTGTGAAATTAACCAGCAAAAGAGAAGAATTGTGAATAATTACATGCTTAACTGACAGTGCTGAGATGTATCATCATCATTATGTGGTGTCAATTCAGACTTACGATGACCCCTATTCAGGGTTTTTAAAGGAAGGGGTTTACCATTCCTTTCTTCTTGGGGCACCTTGGGTCTATGTAGCTTCTGCAAGGCCCCACTTGTGGGCTTTTCTGGGATACATAGAGGGGAAATGAACTCTGGTTCTACAGCCAGGTACCTAAACCATTGAGCTATGTAGCAGTGTATACCTGCATAGGTAGCAATATGCAGGTTTCCAGCAACATTGTTAAAGTTAAGGAGTTGTAGACTTCATTAATTTGTGTTGCTGTGATGTCTTCCCCCATTTTTTTTTTGGGGGGGGAGCAAGATATAAATCCAACAAATAATGGAATACCAGGAAGAACTGGGCCATGCACAACATAATGTGGAAATACTTCATTTTAACAACAATTTTACCACCACCATCTTAAGAGAAGGATAAAGAGAAGCTGCAGCTGCTTCTGCTACTACCAGTCTTGAGGAACTGTGACACGGCAAGAAAAAAGGACATTACCACCAGCGAGACCCACCTCATCTCCATCTACTTTTCCACCATTGTTTCAGTCATACCCAAATAAACTTTTTTCAGGCATGAAGATAAATGCTCCAATAAGATTCCATCTTCATTTCTGTTTTCCCACTTACGGTTCAAAGTAGACAAGCACAGCCGAAGTGCTGATCTTACTGTTCAGTTCTTTGTTGCTTTTTCTTGTGACCCACCTGAGAACAAACCGACCTTATCATTGGGTCTCCAGGTTCAAGCTTGAGTTTGAAGTAGTTTCTGAATACCTGAGGGCCACAGATGCAATCTCTCTGCCGTAATTTATGTTCTCACATGCGCTTGCACACATGCACGCACAGCCCTTGAAAACTGAGCGGCCAGGACAACAAAAACCTAGTTCCATTCATTTTTAAGAAGTGTTGCAGCTATTTGTGTGGCGCTCTGAGCAGTCTCTAAGCAAGCCTATGATTCAAAACTGCACCGTTCTAAGTAAGATACATGGCAGTGTCTCCTGGAGAAAACAGTCTAATGATTCGTTCTAGACTCTTAAACTTATTAGCTGCCTAGATGCCCTAAGCCACGGGTGCCCAAACTTTTTGTAAGGAGGGCCAGATTTGGTGGCTGAGAATGTGTCAGGGGCCGGTTGCTCCCCGACCCTGCCACCCCACTGCAAGCCCCACCCACTGATTCATAAGCACCACCCACTGACCCCTTGCAACCCCACCCACAGGAAGGAAGGTTGGCGCCTAGCTTCACAAGGCTCCCGGTGGTGGCGGCACGCCCCCATGCGCGCCCCCAGCCCCACAAGCTTTCCGGCGGTGCTGGTGGTGGTGGCCAACCCCCTTGCCTGCCCACCCAGCCCCACATGCTTCTGCTCACCGGCCGGCCAGCCGGCCCAGCCCCTCAAGCTTCTCGGTGGTGTCAGTGTTGGCAGAAGATTTTTTTAAAAAAAAAAAACATGGGGCGAAGGAGGGGGAGGGAGGGGCGGGCTGGCCAGCCGCGGGCCACTCAGAATGGCCTGAAGGGCCGGATTTGGCCTGCCCTAAGCACACCCGATCTCACCTGATTTCGGAAGCTAAGCCGGGTCAGCCCTGGTTAGTACTTGGATGGGAGGCCACCAGGGAATACCAGGTGCTGTAGGTACCTGGAGTAGGAACTGGCAAACCGCTCCAGTATTCCTGCCAAGAAAACTCGATGGACCTGGGTCACAAAGAGTCGGTCATGATGGTAACGACAGGACACACACAGACTCTTAAACACTGCTCCCTGGTGGTAATTCACAGAAAGATCATATACAGCACAGTATTTGCAGAACTGGCTGTTACAAAGCTTTCTCAGGCTTTCTTGCTCCTACCAGTGGTATGGGTGGTTCTGAGTAAAATGATTAGAACACCTGTCAAAGCCTTACTGAAATGGCTGCAGACTCTTACCATCTCAAGAGTGCAGACATCATGGTTTCGTGATCATCGGTACCTCCAAAATTACGCATAACCTCTTTCCCAATTAAGATAAGAGATTGGAAGACTGTGAAAGTGTCCTTTTATTGCCTTAATTAATGTATTGCACTAATATGCATTAGCTAATTATCACCCCATCTTTTTCATTCCATATTTTTGGGGTACCGAAGCCATCCAGTTAGTCTTATTTAATTTACATAAATTCTTTTTGATTCTCAGTTATATTTATTACAAGACTAGCCTAGGTGATACGTTTAAGCGTCTAGTAAAATAACAAAAAGTTACTAATATTTTGAGGGCTTTTTTGTTATTTTACTAGTAGCCTAAAGGTATCACCTGTTCCACTTTTGTATTTGGTTTTTGTGATGGCTACACTGCTCCCCAACTTGTTATGCTTCAATTAGTATGGCAATACTGAGACTGTCAGTCTCCCATTTTGGAAGTAATGAAGCAACAAAGCTTGAGAAGTTTAACTTCAGAACCGTTTTGAAGCTTACTGACTGGGCAGGAGGTGTTTTGCACTAGGTATCTAATCCCTGTGTCAGAACTGGATTGGTAGAGAATCCTGGTTAAATGGACGCAGGCTGATTTAATAATGAATATTTGGTGGGAGGAGCTTAACCTTTCCTTGCCCCATATATCCCTGCTTAGCCAACTTAGTTTACTACTGAGGAACGTCAGCATGAATTGGCACTTTAAAAATGATTTAAATGAGGGATAAGCAACAGGTGCCCCCCCACCCCCAAGAAGCTGATGGATTGTCATTTTCCGTCACCTTTCTATAAGACAGTGGTGGTGAAACTTTGGCATGCCAGATGTTTTGGACCACAACTCATAGAATTCCAAGCCTGTATTGTCAGTGTCAAAGGACTGTGGGAGTTGTGGTCCAAAACATCTGGAGTGCCAAAGGTTTGCCACCACTGCTATAAGACATTTGTGCTAGGCAGGGGTGATGGATGTTATAGTTTAACATCTAGAAGGGTGCACATCATGTAGCTGTGCTTCAGAGAAACGTGCAGACTCTGGATTATTTTCACGTGGCTGCCGTAGCCATTGCTGAACCATATCACAAAATGTCGTAACAGTGAACAATATTATACGCTATACTGAATGGACTCAAACAGGGCCACACTGCTTTACTTGGCAGGGATCCTTCCCCTTACAAAGATTTGTGAATGTTCTTTTTCTCAGCCACTTGTACCCCATCTCTTGAAATGCTCATTCCTGACAGACAGATAAATTAGTCTTTGCTCTGCTCACAGTGTACTTTTGAAAATACTGTGTAACCAGTGTCTTGTGGTGGCTTTCCAACTTATCCAGAGCTAATTTAGCACTTTTCCACTAGATGTTCAGCTGGCATTTAACGATGCAGCATCTGCTATATTATTAGCAGGACATTCAGTAAATGGTAATCTGGCTATGTGAAGGATACATGCTGAAAGACAGCATTAACTCTTTGCTCAATGTGCCACCCATCCCCCAACCCCAATGTGGAAATAAGTATTTGTGTAGATGTATACATCTTGCCTTTGGCAGAAGTAGACTAGATTCTCCTCGTTCTTCTCCTACTAGAGGTATTATATCAGGGCTATTCTTGGTTCTGGTGGCTCTAAACAATGATGGTTTTTGTCCAGCAAGCTCCTCTGGTTCTTCAACTAAAAAGTTGTTTTCCTTCCAGCATTTCATTTCCACTTACTGAATGATCAGCTGTAGCAATCTGCAATTTCCCCCTTCTTTCTTCATAACTGCAATACTCTTTATCTGCTGGTTTATTGTTCTTTTTTGTATCTAGCTTAGTACTTATTTGATATGTTTAACATCCTGCAATAAATTCCCTTTTAAAAATAATAGCCTGTTTGAAAAATGATTTTGTGCTATTCAGTAACATCAAGGATACATTTAGAGTATATAATGTACATTGTAAAAATGTATTGATTTTAAAGTTTTTGCTTCTCCATGATCACTTAGTGTTCTTAGTCCATATATTCCAACAGTATATTTCTCATTATGAAATTTAAGTGCTGCTTTTCCATATGCTTTATAATAACTTTGAGTTCTTATAATTTTTAAAATGATTTCTTTATCCCTGCTTGCTGTCGGGGTATGTACTGTATTTGTAAAAATGGCAAACCACTCCAGTATTCCTGCCAAGAAAACTCCATGGCCATGGGGTCACAAAGGGTCGGTCACGACTGTAATGACACAACACACATGTCTATGGAACTCGCCTTTAGCTGGATAACTATTGCTGTTTGTAATGCATTTCACATTACTACAATTGGAACTCTATAAGGAGGATGTGCAAGTAACCCTTCATGCCCAAATAAAATATAGTATGTTCAGTATCTATCTCTCGGCCAACAAGCATTTATTCTAAGGATGGGAATGTTCATATTTTTCATTTTTTCTTCTAAATGGTGGATACTCATTGCCTCATACATATGTTCCTAACAGAAGTTTCAACCTAGGATTCCCTCAGCAGGAGTGGTACACTGACTAGGTGCAGAGAAGTCCAAACCTGCTTTGGTAACCACCTCTGCTGTTAGATGTCTTTCCATTTACTATGGAAAGTGTTGCCATTCAGGAGAATCTGTCAGGGAAGTTACTTCCTAATTCATTTTTCAGGATTATCCTCATCTATTTTACATTTAATCCATTTGGGATGCTATTATGCTTTAGGTGTCTGAGGAAGTGAATTCCAAGCCCCAAAAAAGCTCACTGTGAAATAAACCTGTTAGATCTTTGCTGAATCAAATTTGTTAGTTTTAAGGTACCACAATACTCTTGTTTTCTGTTTTGTTTTGTTTGTGTTATACGGTCAGAGTTGAGAAAGGCATCAGTGATTTGGATACAAGGCAGCTTCCTGTGTTTTTGAGGCAAGCTGGGTGAACTAGCCTCAGGACCATCAACAGTTTCTATACCATCTATTTTGATGAAGGCCAGCAGCAAATCAAGTGATCTTATGGCTCCTGAGCCAGCTTAATGACAAATACCTTCCCTATGAGCTGGAATTTGTCTCCTTGACCTCTTTGTTCTGGCTTTAGAGACTTTTTATACAGGTGGCAACATTCAAACATACAATGTTCCCCCCATCCCACTTCAGTGCTGAATGTGACAAGCTATTTACTGCCTCTCTAACTCTTCTTCCCACCCTTCCACAATATTTGGATTTGCATATTCTACTATATAATATAAATTTTATTATTTCTAATAATTTCTAATCTAATTGAAAGTGCTTTTCAGAACACTGTGTGACTTTTGAACCTCACAAAGCCCAGATCTGTGTGCATTTTAGAAGTAAGTCCCACTGAGATCATTCTGGAATTCAGGCTGTCATGACTAACCCCCCAGCTTATATGCCTTTGTTTCACAAAACAGTGTTTCCGCCATTGTTTCACTTTAAGAAATGGAGTTCCCCATGTCAGATTCAATGACCAATGGGATCATTACCCACAACAAGGAAATACTCCCTGACCTCCGATCCGACTGAGAAAATAAGCCAGACAGCATGTCCTCAAAGATGTAGACACATGTTTTAAATGCATCAGAACTGAAAAAAAGAATTTTCCTTCATTTCCCTGTCATAATCTTCCACTTACCGCAATCTGTGATGACCACAGCAATCAGCTACTGTCTCTTTAAGTTTTCCTTTTAATAGAATACTCCATGCGGGCCACCCTCAGTTTTAATCCAACATCTTATCATGGAAATGCAAAAATAGATTGTAGCTTTGAATCTTTTAAAAGGTCAGCTAGTCGTGTCCGATTCTAGGGGTGGTGCTCAACTCCGTATTCAAGCCAAAGAGCCAGTGTTGTGCAAGTCCATGGCCATGTGGCCGGTATGGCTGCAAGGAAACACTGTTTTACCTTCCCGCTTTTTACGGTGTACCTATTTATCTACTTGCATTTACATGCTTTCGAACTGCTAGTTTGGCAGGAGCTGGGGTTATCAGCAGGAGCCCACTCCACTGCGTGGCACCCGGGATTCAAAACGCAAAGCTGATGACAGTTTTCGGAGCCTAGGTCCACTGAGCCACCACACATACAAAGCACTAAATGGCCTGGGTCTAAACTACTGCACCTCAAAGATTGAATCTCACAATATGAGCTGGGCCGGGCGCTAAGGTAAACAGAAGCCTTTCTTTCCTTCCCACCAACTTCACAGGTATGTCTGATAAGAACACATGAAAGGGCCTTCTCTGTTGCTGCTCCCAGACTTTGGAACTCACTCCCACTGGAGGCCAGGACTGCCTCATCTCTGCTGTTTTTCCAGAAGCAGGCAAAGACTTTTCACTTCAGGCAAGCTTTCCTGAAATGATGGACTACCTATTATGCAACTTTTAGATGGATTACCATGTGTGATTGCTTAGAATGAATTCATAATAATACCTGTGTTTTCCATGTTAGTTTCCATCTCTCATAATGGCATTTTCCCTTGTCCGTGTGCTGGTTTTAGCATTAATACTGCCTTTTAATGTTATAAGATGTGTCTTCAAATTCAATATATCTTAAAATGTTCTGAGTTGTATATTGTCCTTCAATATGGAAAGCCAAGTGGTTTAATGTTTTTGTGCCATTGTGGAGCCATGGACTGGAGGACCCATGATTTTCTGGTGTGCAATCTGTGGTCAGAGATGGAGTCTATAATGGGAGAGTTGTTGGAAGATCGTCCTGGATAAAAAAACAGGTAGATCTGTAAGGATCTGTGCATTGGACATATGTTTTGCGCCACTGTGGAGCCATGCACTAATGGGCCAATGAGTTTTGGTGTGCAATCTGTGGTCAGAGATGGAGTCTATAATGGGAGCGTGGCTGGGGGATTCTGGATAAAAATCAGGTAGATCCATGAGGATCTGTGCATTGGATCCATGTTTTTGTGGCGCTGTGAACCCATGTGCTGATGGAGCCATGATTTTTGGTGTGCAATCTGTGAGCAGAGATGGGTCCAATCATGGGAAAGTGGTTTTAGTATGATCCAATGTAGAAATCAAGCGGATCTATGCCATGAATCCATGTTTTTGTGCCACTGCACAGATATGCACTAGAGAACCCATGCTTATTATTGTGTAGTGTTTGGAGATGTATGAACTTATGGTGATTTGGGAAGGATCCCATGCAAAAATCATATGAAATCAAGAGGATCTGTCCTTGATTTCCAAGATCCACCTTTTACCCAGATGCTTTTTAAGGGACAGACGAGATCGGGCGTGTTCAGGGTGGTATGGCCATAGGCTCTTTTTAAGGGACAGAGTAAGTGTTACAGGTGGGAATTCCCATTTCCTGAAATGATTACAAGAAGTTTGCTCTCATTTACCCATGACTGACACCACCACCAAGTGCTGATAGAAGGAAAGGGAAGCCCAGTGCTGAATACCAAATTAAATGCAAATACAAAATAGAAATAATAATTTTTTAAAGAAAAAAAGCAAAAGCAAAGTGTTCTGCTTACATACTGCCCCATACCACTGCAAATAGTATCTAGGCTATTTACAGTTTAATTACAGTATGCAGGCTACACAGAAGATAAAATGAGCCACAGACCTTAGATGTCCCAGGCTGACGGAGTCTGTCTGGAGGGAAAAGGAAAGCCCCATGCCACTTCTCATATGCAGTTCTCTATTTTTATTGTTTAAACATAAACATAAAGCATAATATACAAACTTAAAGTACAGCAGTACCTTGGTTTAATCCATTCCGCAAATGTAACTAAATACTCATACTTAAAAAAATTTTAAATCCCACAAGAAACAATTTAAACTTGCCTAATTCATTCCGTGGCCAAAAACCCCATCGCAGTGGATGCTGCCTTTGCTGTCACCCCCTTTCCGTGGCAAGGTGCCTATGTTGGTAGGGAGGGCCTGCCCGGGCACAGTGGTGGTGGCAATAGTGCCCTGCCTGGGTGTGGCAACAGCAGCCATGTCCAGGTGGTGGTGGTGGTGGTACATGGCTGCAGAGGGCCACCAGGTGCTGCTCAGTGCTCCTTTTGCATACGCACTGTAATGAATTATTCCAGGCCAAATGGGGGTGGAGAACATTCTGTTCACATACACGGAAAGAGAAACAAACACTCAGGCTGAATAGCATTCTGGTACCACAGCAGCTCTTGTCCACGGAAATCTTGAGAAGATGCTGGGGAGGCAAAGGAGGCTGGTACCACCCTCTCAACTGAAGCTTTCCTATCCCCACCTTTGATCTTTATGGCAGACGGGTGGATGGGAGATCCAGAGCCTCGCGGTCAGCTTTCCAGTTTAATTAACCACTACGCCATAAAAAGATAAGAGAATGTATTGAAATCGACAAGCTCTCTGGTTTTTTAAAGGGAGACTATGAAGAGATTTCCAAAAAAAGATGGCAAGAAGTAACAAACTTACTAGTATTGTGATACTATTTGGTGATTTGTTAATATGTTAAATTGTTATTTTAGGCTTGATATACTCAATGGAATTTTTATAGTGTACTCCCCCTCCTCCCCCCCTTTTTCTCCCCCAAAACCCCAATAAAATTACTTAAATGAGATTAATTAACCACTACACATACAGTTCATAAGCCTTTTTTGCGGAGAAGAGGACGACAGCAAGTGTTATGATGGCCCTTAGTCTCTTTCTGTGCGGCTTCTCCTTTCTTACCAGCACGACCGCCGTGGGCGAGACCAACCTACGCTGGGGCGGACAGGAAAGTCGGAAAGGTTTGGCTGCAACCTGGTATTTGTCCCAGGGCTCAACCTGCCACCAGATCACATAGATTTCGTTGGAAACGACACACAGCATGCCCGCTGGCAAGGAGATGTAACGAGAGTAACCCGTGGGAAGGGCCAGCGGGCTAAGGATGGCAGTGATGCCCGCCAGCACGGTGGTCTTATGGAGGAACCTTCCAATGGTGAACCAGCGGTCCGTCTCCTCCCCAACGAGTATCAGCTCAATGACAATGTATTTATGTTGAGCCTCCGAGGCTTGCTTGAGCTCCAGCTGAAACCGCTCCCAAGCCTTCTCCCCGCTGTAGATGTTTTCGACGATGTAACATTTGGTGGCTGGCACGATGATCCTGGTACGAGGAGAAATAGGAATTATGAGGTTGCGTGAACAATCTGTCCCCTCTGATCACCTCATCTCCCAAACCCATATGCTTTTTGCATCCATCTGACTCTATTTGCTTTTGTATTTTTGAAAAGAAAAGAAAAAAGAATTCTGAGAGTCAAGGGAGGGACGGAAAGGGTGGTGGATGGAGACTCATCTTAGACTCAAGTCTTTAAGTCCCTTATTTTAAGTCTCTCACGACATTCTTCTCAGCATTTAGTGTTTTTAATTAAATTATCTTTTCATTTTAATAGGCAAACTGTTTATCTACTAAGGTCATTTGGCCAAATAAGAACTGAATTGAGTTTTAAAAAAATCATGTACACCTTGTGTGATGAGACAACTCCCAAAATTCAAGATATAATTAGATGTATGGGGAGGTGTAATTTCCCAGTTGTTGCTCCATATTACTATTAACTACATCAATATCCCACCCTCCCTCCAGAAAACTCATTGCATGTACATGGTGCCAAATATAAGGCACTAGAGCAGGCATGTTCAAAGTCAAGCCTGGGGGCCAAATGCAGCCCGTTTTCAAATTTCAAGTGGCCTGCGACCTCTTCTCCCCAACAGCTCAGCCTGTCACAAATCCCCGCCAGCTGGCCTCTCCCCATACTAGATGGAGACATCGGTTTGCAGTTTTACGGTTTGCCTGCCCTCCCTTAACAAACAAAATTCACTCTGGTTCAACAACTTTGGACCCCATTATATTATGCAGCTCCTAGCAATGACAGGTTACACCAGGCACATCCAGACTTTGGCCCTCCTGATGTTTTGGACCACAACTCCCAGAATTCTAAGCTTAGAATACCAATGGCAGTGGGAGTTGTGGCCCAAAACATCTGGAGGGCCGAAGTTTGGACAGGCCTGGTTTACACTATACTTAGGGAACGACTAGCGCCTTGGGGCCCCACCCTGCCCCACTTTGTCCTTCCCCACACGCTTTGTGATTATTCCCCCCTCAGGGCCTCCGAGGTCTAGCCCACAAATGGGGGTGGGAAATGGGGGGGGAGGGAGGGAGGGAGAGAGACAGAGAAGAACAATTACCGTGTTTTCCCGAAAATAAGACACTGTCTTATATTTATTTTTTCTCAAGAAGACACACTAGGGCTTATTTTGGGGGGAGGTCTTATTTTCGAGGAAACAGGGTAGTAGGGTGCTTCATTACTGAAATGACAGTGGGATAGGTTTTCAATATCTCTGCTTAAAAGGTTTCATTTAAAGTTGCTGCTATGTTCAGTTACAGCTCTAATAGAAGAGTGGTGCTGAAGAGGGAGAGAGAGAGAGAGAGAGAGAGAGGGGGGGCGGGAGGGGAGGGGGGGGCCTGAGGCGATTTGGGGGCGGAAAAAAGAGAGCGAGCGCACGCACCAGGCCTCCCCACTCACTTCTCCGTCTCGGGCGCCTGGAGGGAGGTTCGCGCCATGGCCGCCAAGAGAGTCTGGCCCCAGGATTGGTCGGAGGGAGGGGGAGGAGGAGGAGGGGGAGGGAGAGGGAGGGAGGGAGGGAGGAGGGGCAGGCTAGCAGGGCACCCTCTTCTGAGTGGGGAGGGCCGGTGGGGAGCCTCCGGGACGATGGCGAGGGGCAGCAGCAGCACCCCCATCACAAGGAAGCCAGCGAGAATCGGACCGATCATTGCAAGGACTCCCCAGAGGCAGCTCGGCGGGGGGCGGAGGGGGGGAATGGAGGTAAACCCTCTTGGTCCGATCTCGTTGCCAGAAGGCAGGCGGGTGGGTAGGGCAGGCGCAGCGCCTCCTGCGAAATCGGGGCATTTTTGAAGGGGGGGGAGAGAGAGAGAGGAAGCGAGGGAACTGAAGAAGGGACTGCACTTCCCAGAAGGAAAAGGCTTTGGGTGGGGCAAGGCGGGAGGTTGGAGGTGCCTCTCCCCGCTGCTCCAACGGATTGGAGAATAAGTAAGCCAACGGCACAACGGACAAAGGAGAGGCGTTGAAGTGGCTCCGCCCCCTCCAGGGGAGCTGGCCAATCAGCACTGGCAGCTTTCAGAACTCTGCCACGCCCTTTGTTCTACTCTTTGACTGGTTTTCCTGAGTTTGTTGAAG
Source organism: Phrynocephalus versicolor (assembly GCA_023846285.1). Lineage (NCBI taxonomy): Eukaryota > Metazoa > Chordata > Lepidosauria > Squamata > Agamidae > Phrynocephalus > Phrynocephalus versicolor. The sequence goes on along the minus strand of JAHTLZ010000030.1, from coordinate 3,286,767 downwards.
AATAAATCTTAATTATTTCCAACACGTATTTATATCTATATTTCATACACTTTACACTTGCAGCCTTAGCGCCCCCAAATGCCATTTTATTCTGCGGTGTTTTAATTCTTCCCATGACAGCAACCTCTTTAGTGAAGGTCGTTGGAGTTACATCGAGTTACATAGGACTTGACTCGCCATCAGGTTATTTTGTACTATAGGTCAAGGGAAAAGAGCAAACAAGAACCTGGAGGAGCTTATAATAGTATCACCGTTTTGTTTTATTCTTAAAGGCTACAGCACTGAGGTTTAGGAACAACTCAGCTCTTGAAAATACAGTAACGGAATGTTAGGGACTGAAGTTCCGTGACAGTTTAAAAAGAGTCCTCCAAGATGTATGTGATTCCTTCGGAAAGTGATTTCTGTGAAGCCATTCCCAGTCCATGGGATGTCTCCTTTGAACTGAGCTGTACCCGTTGTCTTAATCCCATCTCTTTTTCAAACAAATACCAGCAGGCAAGTCAGCACCACTTGGTTTTAGCCACACTTTTTATTGTATTCCATGCAACAGGGTCAAGTTTCAGTAATGACAGGACAACTAAGGAAGGGTAGACACAAAAACCAGAAAGGTCATTTTGGAGGTCCTGAGCAGGAAAGGCACATTTATTTACCACTCTAAAAAAGTAAAGGGAGGGGAATAAAAGAAGCCCACCTTCAGTGGAAAACACTAGGACATAAGCCATGGATGGGTGGTCCGGTTGGTTTCTTCCCCTTGGGGTCCTCCAACGGCCACGGTGCAGTTGCTCACCTAACTTTGCAGCTCAGTAAAGGAAAGCACATTTCCCTCAACATTTAGTTTGACCTTCTGATGTATGACATGCATGTATGATACCCAGCAGAACACCTTCCACCAAGTTCTGCCCACCTTACTCATTCATCTCAGGTGGGATTGCTGAGGACACTGACCCCTACAGTGACCCAGAAGGAGAAGAAAAGAATCTGGGCCTTCTCTGTGGTGGCACCAATTTGCGGAATCATCTCCCTCCTGGCATGCATCCAGCCCCTTCACTTGATACTTTTAAGAGATCATAAGAAACCATGGATGTTTAGACAGGCCTTTCCATGTACAGAATGTAGAGTTTAAATAGCCTCTTCTGGCATCCTTACTGGTCCCCCTCCCCTTTATCAAATGTTAGTCTTGTGTTTCTTTTTAATTTACATGATATTGTTTGATTGATTTGTTGTTTCTCCATAATTGATGTAGCTGATCATTGTATTGCTTTACTTTTGTTGTAAACTGCACAGAGTAGCCTTGACTGCCAGATGGACAATATATAAATTAAATAAATATATATACTATAAAATTTAACAAACAATGTCTAGTTCCAGAACTAAAGTGAATGTATGAATTACAGTACAGATAATAGGTAAATGTATAGATAAATGATCTAATCTGTTATTTTAATAATTCAGCTGTACACACGTACACACACAAAATACAATGACCCATAATATTACTCCAGATCAATTTTGTGTGCTGCCACCAAAATAATCAGTCAGTCAGTCAGTCAGTCAGTCAGTCAGTCAGTCAGTCAGTCAGTATTATATTTTATGTTGCCTTTACCCTACAACAGGACCCAAGGCAGTTTACATCATTGAAAGTACATGATTAAAAACTAAGAACAAGAAATTATTCAAATTATTAAAGAATTAATACCATGTTATGAAAAATGTTAGGTAAAAGCATATGAAAACAGATTTAGAAGCAACAAAATATAAACTGTCCTGTGTTTTGTCTCCTAGGCAGTTGCTATGGGAAAGTGTACCTGAAGAGAAAGGTCTTTGCCAAATAAGCATTGGTTGCTGCAGTGGATTGTCATGTTTTCATTCCTGAAAGGGAAATGATTTTACTGTCATAGACTGATCAGAATTTATGAACTGAAATCCTTATTTAACCTATAAATTCGTATTTTTAACTATTTTGAAATTCCCCAAAGAATGGTAAGAATTGTCATTTAAAGGCTCCCCCCCCCATTTTAATGCAGGGAAAGCAATTTGGACATAAGACGAATTTCAGAATCCATGTTGGGGCAATGCCTTTATGAATATAATAACTATGTGCTGTCAGGTCAATTCTGACTTATGATGACCCTTTTCAAGGTTTTCCACATGGAGGATGCTCAGAAGTGGTTAACCATTCCCTTCTAGCCATGTCTTTGGGACTGTGGAGCTTGCCCAAAGCCACACAGGCTGGCTCTTCTGAGATGTACCATGGGGAGCTAAACTCCCAACCTCTGTCCCCACGGCCAAAGACCTAAAGCCTTGAACTGTCTAACCAGCAACACCTTGGGTGAACTAAAAAGATACTAAATTCCACTGGTGCACATGTTTGAGTTTATAACGTCTACAGCTGGCATGAATATGTCATAACAATCAGGTGGATGGGTCTGCAGATGCCTATGTTTTTTTTTTAAAAAGGGCCCTAGGACCTGCTTAAAAACCTACAAAAATCCCAAATCAAACAAGAACTCCTATTTGTATTTTTCTTTAAAAACTGAAAACTTTCAGCCTTTACCAATCCATTGCAACTTTTGGTGAGCTCTGACAGGTAGGTGGTAGTGTATTGAATTGAGGTCTCAAGTTCTAAGACCTTGCCCACCCTGACTGTATATGGTCTAGCAGTATGTCTCTGAAGATTCTCAGTCATCCAGGTGAGTTTTTCTGGAAGTTGAGTCATGGCTACTGGACTTCTTTTTTGAGAGATAGAAACGTCTTTTGAATTAGAGTTACAGTGATACCTTGTATAACAGACAGCTTGTATAACATAAAATTTGTACAACATAAAAAATTCCGGAGATAGGGGAAATTTGCTTAACATAATCGCTGATGGGGAAAATCTGTACAACATAAAATGGGATTACTCTGCTTTCAATGCATTCCTATGGAAATTTGTATAAAGGAAAATTTGCTTAACATAATTTCATTTGGAACGAATTAATTCCTTTATACAAGGTACCACTGTATATCTTGTACTGTTTTTGCCAAACATTTTGATGGATCCAGAACAAATTGCATAGAAGCGGTTGGCAATTTATTATTCCCTTTTCTCATGCTATATCGAAACCATGGGATACAATGGCACGTTCAAGACATACATAACTGAGCAAGGTTAGGATGGTACTATAAATTCCAGAGCATCTCTTGGCTACTTCTCTGTTATGGGTAGCTTTGTCCTGGCATTATCTTTATTTTACTACAACTCAACTTTCTAAGCTCTGCCTCCTGCTTAAAGTACTCCTCCCAGGACCCTCTAAATAAGGTATATTGACGTATGCAGTGGGCTGTGATCCTGCAGCTATCTCAAGGTGTGCAATACCCCAGCTGGGGAGGTTCTGACATTTGCTTCTCATCCTCAAGGAGCAAAAAGTCTTGGGCAGTTTGTGCAGTGAGAGAGCCTCTGCAGGGAGTGAGATGTTTTGGGCCACCTGCAACCCAGACACTTCCAGGATGGGCAGGAGCATCAGGGAACTTATTCTGTGTTGCCCCATGATGGGTGGGCAAGACCCAAGGTGTAGAGAGCTTGAATAGGAGACCAAAGGGCCACAGGGCAGAACGGTGATGACCGTTCTTCAAGGGCGGGCATCGGGGACACCTGTTTCTATAGTGATGCCAAGTGTCTACTACAGTACCATTTTGTCCCTATGTTTACAGACATCTGACAGACAGCAAAACAAAAAATAATAGAGGTACAGCAATCAAAATAAAAAAAATACCTATCTATATATTTATATATCTATAACTATATACATACAGTGGACCCTCATATAACAAACGGTTTGTATAACATAAAATCTGTACAACATAAAACATTCCAGAGATAGGGGAAATTTGCTTAACAGAATCGCCTATGGGGCAAATCTGTACAACATAAAAATGGGCACTATGAGGGATTACTGTTTTCAATGCATTCGCATGGGAAATTTGTATAAAGGAAAATTAGTTTAACATAATTTCATTTGGACCTCAGGCTAGCGAGGAGGGAGCAACAGAGCCAGCACACCAGGGGTAGACGATTCTCTCCGTGGCCGCCCGCCTTCGCTCCCAAACCGCGAGACCAGGAACGGAGGCGACGCGCCTTCTGTCACGCGCTCCCTTTACCATAGAGAGGAAGCGGGAGGGAAGGGTCGTCTCCCGCACACGCATGGCCGCTCGGGAAAGGCCGAAACCATAGATGCCGCGCGGGCAGAAGGGCCGCGGTCCCGCTCGACACATCCGGATCCTGCGGGCGCTGCCTCCGGGCCCCGATGGAGTCGGGGCGGCGACGACCGTGAGAAGTGCCGGCGGCGGCGGCGGAGGCCGGGCCGTTGTCCATGAGCGGCGGGCGTCGTCCGCTCCCCGCTTCTCTCGCCTCGCTCGCACCCGAAGGATGCTGCCCTCCCTGGCCGCCCGGCGCCGCGGCTGGGGCTGCTTCTACCACCAACTCCACCTGCTGCGGCGGCGGAGGGTCCCGCGGCCCTTGGGGGCCCCCATAGCCCGTGCCGCCTGCCACGGTGAGTGGGGCTAGCAGAGGCCTCCTCCTCCTCCTCCTCCCGGCTCTCGTGGAAGGGGACGGCCGCCTTCCTTCCTTCTCTTCCCCGTTTCCCTGAGGAGGAGGAGGAGGACTCCGGGTCTGGCATTTTGGAAGGAGGGCGGGATGAGGGGGGGTTTCCTTGGTCCCAAAACAACTTGAGCCCGGGGCCCTACCTGGAGCCCCACCCCTGGGGTGGATCGGCGTCAGGGAGGGAACCCGCTGTTAATAACGAACGGGAGACCGGTTGGAAGGGGGCACCGGCACCTTAGCAGTGAGTGCCGTCTTTGGGACTGGCCCGAAATCTGCAAGGCAGGGAGTAATATTGGCCTCTCTACCTGCTGCTTCCGACGGATAATAACGCTGAAGCGATGTGCACTACCTGGAACTGTGTTACTTATTAACAGGGGACTCTCGGCGGGGAGGAAGATCTGTCCTTTGGGATCGCTGTTAGCGGAGGTGCGACTTTTCCTTTTTAGGGTAGAAACCTGCTGCTGCAAGGTCTTCAGGATTAGTCATTTGCTCTTCTCCTGGGCAGATGTGAATTGTACTCCGTGAGTGATGGATTTGCTCACTCTGTCTGGTGCCTCCCACCCCTGACCCCATTGAGAGAGCTTGGCTTTTTAATCTCTACAGTAGCGTCGAGGACCCTGCTTTAGGATCATGCTGCAAACCTGCGATGAACAACAAGTCACTGTAGTCTAGGTCTTGTTGAGCTGCAGCTCTCAGCGCCTCACCTAGGCTAAGTTCTCTAGGGCTGATGAGAAGTTGCAGTCCAGCAACCCCTGTTACAGTGCAGTACAGTGGAATATGGTGAACTGACCCCTGTATGTCATGTCTTTCCAGACCTAAAGAAGTGGTGCTCCTAATTAAGCCTGTCTGGTTAGTCCAGACTCATGTCTGTTACTTTAACCCAGTCTCCTGCAGTTATTCTGTACTCTTCATAAAGTGTTTGTTTTAACTTTTGGGCAAATCTTTCATTTGAGCTTGAAGCCAGCAGGGTTCAGTTTTAGGGTCTGCTGTTTGGTAATCCCAGTACGAAACAGTAAGTAGCATGAAGAGTAAAATTAGTTGGCATTGGGCGATGGCATGTTTTCATAGCATGCATGAATCCCAGACATCTTTTATTTTAATGAACGATCTAAGTGCCTTTCTCAGTGGACCCTGTGGGAAGCAGCATCTCATTAAGGTCCTAAGTGGCTTACATTGTGAACCATACAGTCTCCCATTCAGTCAGCAATTAGGACCAGCGTGTTTTAGTTGTGGCACAAGTTGAATCATGTGCTTTCAGTGAAGATGCTGTTACAGACTGCATTGAAAATATTCCTAGATGTACAGGAGCAAATATGAATGGCCAGATATTAAAGTTCACTCTTAATATGCTGCTTGAGTCCAACTGGCATTCTACAGTGCTCAGCTGATTCCCATTTTCCTTCTTCCTCCCAAGTTTAATGGTGAATGTACTATAATGTACATAACACATTAACATTCATCCCCAAGGAGTGTTGGGCCTGCTCTTCAGCTGTAATACAATTCTGGTTTATATACTGGCAGAGGTAGCCTGTCTGTTCCACTTTGGAATACTTCTTTGAGGTTTTGGGTTAAAGCCTTGTCTTACTTGTGCTGCCTGAAACAGCACCTAGAGCAGTGGTTTGCCCTTTTATAATAACCAATTAATCTGTGATTCCACTGTCACATTTCCATTAAAAAGATATTTTTAATGGGGCAAAGTCATCCCTTATCAGACAGTAGAGGCTTCTTTCTCCTCTAAAGGGCCTGTTTCTCTTATATACATATACAGTACACACCAACTTTAACACCCTTCTGTGAAAGATCTGGGAATAAGTTACAGTATTAAACAAGGGCTACAACTCATATAAGATGACCCACTGGCTGCAGAAAACACTTTGAGACCCCCCTTTGGTTGGAAAACACTGACCTAGAGAGTTGTTTTTAAAAAGAATGAGTACAGTGATATACTGAAATTACCTAGAGCTGAGCAGTGATGGGGTGGTGAATCATTCTCAAAAGTAAATTTTGAAGTTCTGGACTGGGATTGGCTTTGGGATTGGCCTTGTACAAAGTATGGATTCTACCACTGAGCTACACTGAATATCATTCAGGTCCATAGCTGTTATGTTCTATTGCTAAGTTGCACTAGACTAGAGCATGCCCACTAAAATTAATCAAGGTCTGGTGAGTCAACTTTTTTTCTAAGTTTCATTGATTCAAGTGGGCTTACTTGAGTTGAGATGTAAGCAACAGGATTTCAGCCTATGTGTCTTATACTTTCTAGTCAGCACATGTTTCTTTATGCTTGAAGTCATTCTTACCAAGTGGTGGTGGTCGTAAACAGGGTAACAGCATTTTAATACGGGCCATATTTTTTCACATAGAGATTATTTTAAGCCACAGATTCTAAGAGTGTAACAGTACAAAAAGATTCTAACATTTGTATACAGCAGTAATTTTCTTGCTATAAGGGTTTACAAATCCAAATATACTGTATAATTTAGTGTTACAAATCCCAATATACAGTATAAATCCATGCAGATGGCAGATAATCTTATATCTAGGTAAATCTCTTTGCATTACTGGCTTCTAAAGATTACTACCCCAGTGCCCTCCTGTGAAGGAACTGCATCTTTGGGAAGATATAAAATATGAAAAATATTGCTTTAACCTATGATTGATCTTATGGATGGAGGCCAAATGTAAGGACAAATAGAAATGTCAGTGTATAAAAGAAGTGAGAGAAGTTTTCCTGCCTTGTCTTCTTATCTGGAACCCCTCAAAGAAGAAGGTAGAATGCAAATGTCATCTTTTATTAAAAATACTTCAAAGTGGACTAGCCTAACACTTTTATGTTTCCTATATGTCAAAGTATTCTCTCAATTGTATACAGTATTGGGTATTGAGAAAGAGTTAACATAAGAACATAAGAAGAGCCTTGCTGGATCAGGCCAAAGGCCCATCTAGTCCAGCTTCCTGTATCTCACAGTGGCCCAACCAGATGCTCTGGGAGTGCACGAGACCAGATATCTGTCTCCTGATACCACTCCCCTGCATCCCCTGCATCTGGTCCTTGAAGTACCCCGGTTTTAAGCCTGGAGATGATACATCTCCATCATGGTTTGTAACATGTGATGGACTTTTCCTCTAGGAATCTGTCCAATCCCCTTTTGAAGGCATCCAGGCCAGATGCCATCACTCATCCTGTGGCAATGAGTTCCACAGACTAACAACGCACTGGGTGAAAAAGTATTTTCTTTTGTCTGTTCTCACTCTTCCAGCCATCAATTTGAGCGTATGTCCCCTAGTTCTGGTATTTTGTGAGAGGGAGAACAGCGTCCCTCTATCCACTTTACTCATGCCCTGCATTATTTTATACAGTACATCTCAATCATATCCCCACTCAGGTGCCTTTTTCCAGACTAAAGAGCCCCAAATGTTTTAACCTTTCCTCATAAGGGAGGTGCCCCAGCCCAGTAATCATTTTAGTTGCTCTCTTCTGCACCTTTTCCAGTTCCACTTTGTCTTATTTGAGATGCGGTGACCAGAATTGTACACAATACTCCAGGTGCGGCCTTACTATCGTTTTGTATAATGGCATTAATAATGTTGGCTGTTTTAATCCCCTTTTTGACAATCCCTAGCATGGAATTGACCTTCTTCACCACTGCCACACATTGGGTAGACACCTTCATGGAGCTGTACACCAACACACCAAGATCTCTTTCCTGATCCATCACGGATAGCTCAGAGCCCATGAGTTGATAGATAAGTTTGGATTTTTTGCCCCTATATGCATTACTTTACATTTGGCTACATTGAAACGCATTTGCCATTTGGCAGCCCATTTTCCCCAGTTTGGAGAGATCCATCTGGAGCTCTTCACAATATTCTCTGGTTTTTACCACATGGAAAGTTTCGTGGCATCTGCAAACTTGGCCACCTCACTGCTTATCCCTGTCTCCAGGTCATTTATAAACAGATTGAAAAGCACCGGTCTCAGCACAGATCCCGCTTTTCACCTCTCTCCATTGTGAAAATTTCCCATTGACACCTACTCTTTGTTTCCTGGATCTCAACCAGTTCTCATTCCATAAGAGGACCTCCCCTTTTATCCCCTGACTATGCAATTTTCTCAGCAGCCTTTGGTGAAGGACTGTGTCAAAGGCCTTTTGAAAATCCAGATAGACAATATCCACCAAATCCACATGCCTGTTAACCTTTTCAAAGAATTCTAAAAGGTTTGTCAGGCAAGACTTACCCTTACAGAAGCCATGCTGATTTTCTCTCAGCAAGGTTTGTTCTTCTATGTGTTTCAAGTTTTTCTCTGTGCCCATCTGTGCCTCAGAAGATGTAAATGTTGGGCTCTAGGAAGGTGAGGGGAGGGAGCTAGCCAATGTCTTGATAATAGACGAAAGGGATTACTGGGGATGAAAGGCAATGAAAGGTAATGAAAGGTAATCAAGTGTTAATGGCAGCATGCCACCCAAAATGGCCATTAATCTGTATAAAGTCTGCAGTGATCCTTTCTGTCTTAAGAGTCCTGTCAAGGGAAGGACCCTTCATTTCCTTGCTACTGGCGAGAAGACCTCATCTGTGATAGTATGAGCTAGATAGATTTTACTTACTGTATTTCAAAGCAAACTTTCTTTGTCTAACATCTCCATTGTATTATGGCTCCATTCTACAGAGAAACCCAACTGAAGTAACTAATTAGGATTGTCACATTTTTAAACCTTTATTTTTAATAAAATGCGTAACATCCTTTCCAGCTCTTGATTACATTTTAATTGCAGAGGAAGTCTGCTTGATAAATAGCAAATGGAGGTAGCGGCAGTGAAACTTTTTGAGTTAAACTCCCTGGAAGCACAAACGGCCTGCCCTAGAGAAAGGTGTGTGTTCAGGGTTAAAATGCAATTTCTGATTAAGCTCAATAGAACGGTTAGATTGGGTGAACTGCTCTCCAAGGGACTGAGACAGGACTCATCATATCTCCATATTTACATTATTTAGGTGTGTGTGTGCATGCTAATTTCTTGCTTAATTTATATATCTTCTTAAAGAACTGAATATTATGCTGATGTTTTTATTTTTACTACATATTGTGTGATTTATAGATCATGTTTAGTATATATTGTGGCCATTATATATTATTTCTTCTTGGTCTGTTAGGACACATGCATGTTTCTACCATTTGTTGGTGCTGTTGTACCACATTAAGGACATCCAATTTATTTTGTGATAGAATTTTCTATAAGGAAAAGTACACAGGAAGGTCATTTTATCGCTCCTCTGTTCCAAAAGTCTTTGAAAAAAGGTGTTGGCAATTCTTAAAAATGTGACAGTTTCATCCAACATCCATTTCCTCATTAATCTTATTGATCTATTCCCATTAAGCTATGGGGCTGTTTCTGCCAAATTTCAGAACAGTTATTAGTCACTGCAGATATAAACTAGTCTGCTTGCACAAGATTAGCAGTGTTAATTGTTTGGTGCATATCTTTGGCCTGAAAGGACAAGTCTGTAGAATTTGAGCTCATTAAAAATATCTGCATCTGACTGTGTAGAAATCAAGACTGATTGGTAAGTGGCTGTTTAAAAACCAATAAGTAACACCTTCTGTGCAGTCTGTACAGCTTGTTGTGGCAGCAGCTTATTTTTAAATAGCCAGATAGTAAGCATAACATAATTTTTAATGTAATGTGGCATTTTTGGAGCTATTTATGCATAGAAATACAAATACAGCAGTGCCTTGTAAGATGAATTTAATTCGTTCTATGAGTTCGTTCTACAAAAAATGGTCTTACAAGGCACGGTTACCCATAGGAATGCATTGAAAATCAATTAATCTGTTCCGGAGGGATCGGATTAATAGGTTTTCAATGCATTCCAATAGGAGGGCTGTCTAAACCCCCCTCAGTCAAGGCTGTGTCCCCCTTAAAGCCGACAGACAGCTGATTTTGACAGCTCAGAGCAGTTGGTTTGAGGAGGCCATCATTACTAAACACAGACCCAGTGTTGGTTATATATGTGGGCTGTATAAATTGCAATAATGATTGAATAAATAATGCTTTTTTGTTTTTATGGGGATGTGAGATCTGTTTGATGGGAGAATGTCCAGGATGGAGTGAGCCGTCCACTCCTTTCCCCAGACTGGATGCGTGTGATGTTCCTGTAAGGGTCTGAAAGGGATGAGTATTGGAGAAAAGGGCTTCCTTCTGACAAGAGAGGAGGAGGTTTGGAGAGAGGAGGGGAAATTAAAAGGAGGAGAGAAAAGGCGGGAAGAGTAAGTTGGTGTTGGCTGAAGAAGTGTATGTGTGTGTGTGTGTGGGGGGGGAGACAGTGTAGAATGGAAAGTAGCCATGTTTCTATGTACCAAGGGTCCTTGGAAGAAGGTGGTAGTGGGCAGAGAAGGATGTGGAGAGAGAATGGAGCTGGCAGTGGAGTGGCCTCGCCATCCCTGTTGTGAGACCCTCTGTTTGGGATGCAGGAGAGCCACTAGACCCCGAGAGATTTGGGCTGCTGACTTACCCAGGCCATCAATAGAGACTGAGCCTCATGTTAGAGGCATCCATCACTGTCTGATGATTTAGAATGTTACATGCGTTCAGAAGTGGTTGTTCGTCCTGTTAAAAGTGGTTTTAATAAAAAGCTATGTTCTGAGCCACCATCTCCTTCAGTTATGGACTATCCTAGGATCACCTAAAGTTAAGCAAGAACCCAGTTACAAATGGCACTGTGTAGATGTGCCTTTTTCCTTCCCATAGGCATATCTAGTTTGTAATTTAGTTAATGGCCATAGTATTCTAGCATTTTCAGTTCCATTGATCAACTGTCAGTTCTCTGTACTTTGCCAGCTGGAGGCATACAATGGCTAACAGTCTAATCACTTTTTAACAGATTTTTAAAATATTCACAAATAATTTTTTGGTGTTCTAAGACTATGAAACTATTTTTCTCCCTCTTTCCTTCAGGATGGCAGGTGCCTATTAAATTTCAAATTACTTTGCCCAAGCTTCCAGCTAGCTATCTTCCTGTACATACAAGCCAAGTAAGAGTTTATACCTCTGACGGTCAGAAAAACACAAGAGCACAAGATGCAAGTTCTTCATCAAGTTCTGCAGGCAGTGCACAAAAGACACAAACAGGTATGCCTACCTTGATGTAACCTTTGTTTAAAGCCTTACAATTGCTGTTTTGCAGTAATGAATAGTTCATCTCATAGCTGCATTTCATGATACTCCTGCAGTGCCTTCTTCCCGTGTTCTTGATAGATCTGGCTTTATGTTGTGTAGAGAAGAATTTCCAAACTTCTTTGGTTCTGCATGTCATGTATCTTACAAAATGAAAATTCTTCTACTGCCCTGCTACAGTGGAACAGTGGATTAATCCGTTCCGAGCACATGCTCGTAAGTCGGTTAGCTTGTAAGTTGGGGAGCGGTTTCCCATAGGAATGCACTGAAAGTCAATTAATCCTTTCCAGAGGGATGGATTTCAACGCATTCCTATGGGAAACTGCTTAAAACAACCCGTGCCCCCCCCAACACACACACACCGGCCGCATTGTGGAGGAGAAGTGGTGGGTGTTTTAAAATATCTTTAGCCACCGAGGGAGAGCTTCTTAGGTGACTCAAAGACATTTTAAACAAGCTGCGCTTTCCCCTGCAATATGCCCGATTGGGGGGGGGGAAGCAGCGGGTTGTTTAAAATTTATTTTAGCCACCGAGGCAACCACTTGACTTGGTGGCTCAAAGACCCGCCGCTTCTCCCGCCCCCCAAAGTGGGCGCGTTGCAGGGAAAAGCTCAGCTTGTTTAAAATGTCTTTGAGCCATCAAAGAAGCGCTTCCTCTATGGCTCAAAGATTTTCTAAACGACCTGCCGCTTTTCTCACAACGCGCCCAATTTGGAGGGGGAGGCAATGGGTCCTTTAAAATGTCTTTTAGACACCGAGGAAGTGCTTCCTCTGTGGCTCAAAGACATTTTAAACGGCCCGCTGCTTCCTTCCCCCAATCAGGCACGTTGAGGGGGAAAGTGTGGGTTGTTTGAAATGTCTTTGAGGCAAGCAGTGGTTGTGGAACGGCGCCGTCACCACCGCTTGCCTCTAAGACGTTTTTAAAAACCTGCTCCATCCCCCTCAATCGGGCAGATTGCGGGGGAAGAAGTGGCATTTTAAAAATGTCTCCGAGCAACCAAGGAAAGCAGCAGTTGTAGCCACTACTGCTTGCCTCGGTTGCTCAAAGACATTAAGTTAGGGTTCCTTCGTAAGTCAAAGGAATCCTATCTTTCGCTCGTAATGCACCAAGGAAAACCGCCAGCAGATCTCCGCTCATAAGTCGGTTTTCTCGTATGCCGGGCATGTCGTAAGTTGGGGTACCACTGTACTTCTGTGATCCATCTGCTGAAGGGCCTATGTGTTTTGCTCAAGGATTGAACCAGTTCCAAAGAAACAGTTGTTTTTTAATTTTACAGTAGGACTATGGAACTTGATTTTAGCATCCATGGCCTGAAAATCAGCCATTTCCCCTACTGCATCCTATTCTGTTTTAGCTTCAATTCCCCTGTTGTTTGATAAAAGAAAAAGGAAAAAACCAAACAAACCCCATTAAAATAAACTGTACCCAACAGACTAACTTTACATTATCCTGAAATCATCTGTAAAACATTAAAAGGGCACAATACTGGATCCAAAGTAATGTGAATGCTGTAAAAGACACTGAAAGAATGCAATTGGTTTTTTGGGGATAGCTTAATCATGCTGCTGCTTAGTTGAAGGGTTTCACAAAGGGAGGGAGAGAATGTAGCCAGGTAGATACCCAATTAAATGCGAAAAGAAATAATATCCTTTTGCTTTTAAAATGGGGACTCTGGCCATTCTTTCTGTTGTCAGTTTATTCACAGTGGCCAAAAGGTGTGTCAGATATCTGTTATGTGATCTGCTTGGAAGAGTTGTTATTAGTCATCTGCTTCTAACATATGTATAAAAAGGCATATACAAATAAGACATTACTGTGTGACTGTGTGACCCCCTGATCACATGGACAGAGGCTGTTGCAGTAAGGGATGCCAAAAGAAGAACCATCTAGGACAGCGTTGGAGAACTTATGACATGGGTGCCAAAGGTGGCCCTCGGAGCCCTTTCTGTGGGCACCCAACATCGGCCCTTCACAGCCTCCTGTATTCAGGTTAAATTGCTGTATTGGCACTTTGCAAATAATTAGTGGGTTTTGAATTGCAGTTTGGGCACTCAGCCTCTAAAAGGTTTGCCATCGTTGATCTAGGACTATAGAAGGGAAGTCATTAAACTGCTTTGGTGGGTTTGGCTTTGGGGCACCTGCTCCAATGCCTCTTTTTCCCTGCTGGGTACTGTGCAGAAGCTGGAGGTGGGTGGCAAAAAGCCTTTCCCCCACTTTCCTGATGGTGGCTTTGTGCCATCCAAGTCCAACTCCTCCAGGGCGCCCAGTGCCACAGGGGAAAAGCTGGTGCTGGGGCAGGTGAAAAGCCAGTGGCCCCGACCAAGCAAAGGGGCAAGCAGTGGGTCCTAGATTAGCGGAGCTGCTGCTTCAACCCTGGGGCCACAGCGCCTGGAAGCTGGTTACCCAATCTAGTGGCCAGCTGCCAGTGGTTCTGATGCTTGTTTATCAAGACATTGCTCATTGATCAAAGCAAAAATCATCTGAGATTTTTGCTCACTGATCAAAATACTTGTAAACCAAGTTTCTCGTAAACCGAGGTGCTACTGTACATTGACTCTGGCTGGTGCTGGTGCAAGTTGATGTCCAGCAAGGTCTGGAAAGTCACAGATTTTCCAACACTGTTCTAGGATGAGTAGATTTTGTATCAGCATTGCCCTCTGGAAGCAAACAGCTCATGATGACACAGGGTGGGGCTGAATTTAGTTATGTGTAACATCACAATTTCGAAGGGGCAGAGGAACTAGAGATCAGATTGCCAACATGCGCTGGATTATGGAGAAAGCCAGAGAGTTCCAGAAAAACATCTACTTCTGCTTCATTGACTATGCCAAAGCCTTTGGCTGTGTAGACCACAACAAACTATGGCAAGTCCTTAAAGGAATGGGAGTGCCTGACGACCTTATTTGTCAACTAAAAAATCTATATGTGGGACAAGCAGCAACCATCAGAACTGGATATGGAACAACTGACTGGTTTAGAATTGGGAAAGGAGTACGACAAGGCTGCATACTGTCACCTTGCCTATTTAACTTCTATGCAAGTACATCATGCGAAAGGCAGGTCTGGATGAATCACAAGCCGGAATTAAGATTGCTGGGAGAAATATCAACAACCTCAGATACGCAGATGATACTACTCTAATAGCAGAGAGTGAGGGGGAATTAAAGAACCTCTTAATGAGGGTGAAAGAGGAGAGTGAAAAAATGGGCTGAAGCTCAACATCAAAAAAACTAAGATCATGTCCACCGGTCCCATCACCTCCTTGCAAATAGAAGGGGAAGAAATGGAGGCAATGACAGAGTTTATTTTCTTGGGCTCCTTGATCACTGCAGATGGCGACTGCAGCAACGAAATAAAAAGATGCCTCCTTCTTGGGAGGCAAGCAATGGCAAACCTAGATAACATCCTAAAGAGCAGAGACATCACTTTGCCAACTAAGGTCAGGATAGTCAAAGCTATGGTTTTTCCAGTAGTGATGTATGGAAGTGAAAACTGGACTATAAAGAAGGCTGATCGCTGCAGAATTGATGCTTTTGAGCTGTGGTGCTGGAGGAGAGTCTTGAGAGTCCCCTGGACTGTAAGGAGATCAAACCTATCCATCCTGAGAGAAATCAACCCCGAATGTTCACTAGAAGGACAGATTTTGAAGCTGAGGCTCCAGTACTTTGGCCACCTCATGAGAAGAGAGGAGTCCTTGAAAAAGTCCCTGATGCTAGGAAAGATCGAAGGCAAAAGGAAAAGAGGACGGCAGAGAATGAGATGGTTGGACGGTGTCATCGATGCAACCAATATGAATTTGACCAAACTCTGGGAGGCAGTGGAGGATAGGAAGGCCTGGTGAGCTCTGGTCCATGGGGCCACGAAGAGTCGGACACAACTGAACGACTGAACAACAACAACATCACAATCACCCCTTTCTTGCCTCTCTTTACTCCCATTTCCCTTTCTGCTGGAGGAAGAAAAGGTTTAGCTTAGCAGAGGCCTTGAACTCATCACATTGGAATTAGGGCCACTTGGTCTTTCCTACAACATGCAGATTCTTTTGCTACATGCAGCCCTCTTTACAAGATCAATCATTGTGGAAAGAATGTCCAAAAGTCAGAAACTTTCATCATCATTTTTCTGGGATATAAAGCGTAACTTTTTGTCACACTTGCAACCTTCATCTCACCCATCATTTTCTCCCAACCTGTGAGTTAAAAGTCAATATAACGTACTCTCTTTTCACGAGGTGGAAAAGAACCAATAACTGGGAACAAGAGACTTGCTGGTAGCTAATGAGTACATCCCTTCAGGTTCTACATTCACATTTAGCGCTGTTCACAGGCCATTAAGATTACATTTTAGTCCATTTCTGGCCATCATTTCTTCAATGGGCTTCGAAAACATTTTGAATCATGCATAGTTTCTGTCTATATCTCTTGCCTCTTTGAATGGGCAAAATTTCCTAACCTTATCTGGAGTCATTGAACTACGGTCCTACTTGAAACACTTTTCTGGGCCTCTCATTTTCCAGTATAGTTAATTAATAATCACGTGCTGTCACGCTGATTTCTAACTTAATGATAACCAAGTCTCCCAGAGTTTTCCAAATATAGAACACAGAAGTGGTTTATTACCTAGTGGTGGTATTGGGACTCTGCAGTTTGCAGGGTACTATAGAATATTTGTGTTCTGAAGAATAATTTGTTTTCATATTTTTAAAAAGAGAAACAAATTGTACTCTTGAACTTGGCTTGACTCAAGAGATGAGCTGTCCTATATTTGAATAGGTCTGTGATAATTCTATTGAGCTTCCAAATGACTTTTACATATTTTTTTTCAAAATGGCACATAATGATGCCTGAAACTTCAGTAGCAAGTCTTGACATTTTATATGTGATTATTTTTTGTGATCTATGTTTACGGCTCACTCTTTTCATAAATAATACCACTGTGTATATGCATTTTACATGGGATGAAATTTATCCTAATAATAGCTACTTCTGGCTGCCATTCAGCAGTGAGCTGTCAGTGTAAAACCAGTTCAGTACTAGAATGATGCGAAGCAAGAAATGATGTATAATTTTTCACCAGCTTTCAATATTGCTGCTCTCAAGAAGGAATCGGTTTTTAAGTGTCTAAAAGGTTTCTGTTGTGTGTTGAAATAAATCAAACCTTCTTTATTCATTAGATCTTCCATTATAAAACAAGTGTTATTAAACTCTTTGTTGCCTCTTAAAGTAACGGAAATGTATCTGACTCACTTTCTCTAAGCTAAAATAGGAACTAATTTCTTGATTTTTTAAAAGGTTTAGATCAAGAGTACTTAAACAGGATCGAACTTTCAAATAATTCATATTTCACAGCAAGTCTTCTATTCATAAAAACATGGACTACCTCATACTGGTTAATTTGCAGGGTTAATGCCAATGTCTTCAGCTTCAGAAACATTAGTTTTTATTTACTGACAGTGGGTTAGTGGCAAGTATCCAGATCAAGAGAAGCCACAGATGTATATGCTCTTGTTCTGGCAGTCATAAGAACTCGGTTCTGTTGACATAGTTGGACTAGTTGGCCCTTGAGGTCTCTTCCAACTCTATGATTCTATGATTCTATGATTCTATGCAATAAATTTCTTCTGGTGAAATCAATGGGGATTAAAGTGCTTAGCTGAATTATACTCTGCACCTGACTGCTTCTGAGCAGAGTGGATAAAAATATCAGTGTTTTTAAAAAACAATTTAAAGCACAATTTACCGGTAAATCATGATTAAAATTTTAAAAAAATATTTTTATTTAAATAATTGGAACACTTGATTTTTAAAATTCAGATCATGATGCATAAATTTATTTCATTTAAATCCAACCCACCCTGCTTTTGAGTCTTCAGTCCTTATTTTACTGATGTTAAGTATTGGTGTTATGCTGCTTATGTGGGCAAAGTATATTTCCAAACAGCTTTCTGTTTTTTACTTGGCAAGAGGCAACCGGAATTGCTCTGGCTATTTTGATTCTCTACTCTCTTTCCCTGTTTTTTTAACAGCTCAGGCTGCTGGCAGTCCACCATCACCTTTGCCGCACCCAATTCAAGTAAAAGGTAACAGTGTAGTCATAACTTTGCTTTGGTTTGTGTGTTGGACTAGGTGTTGCAAATTCTCTTAATGCTTCAACCAAAGGAAGTGATCTATTGTACAGTATTTGGATGCAATGCTAAATAGTTTATGCAGGAGCATGCACTCTTCCTTGGATAATTAATGATTATTGTCAAAAAACATAGCTTATTAAATACTGTGAGGAATGTTTCCTCAGCAGCATATATTAGAGTGCTGTGTGGGGTATTTGTTAACAAGACAGTCCATGTCGTCATTCGCCAGAAAGACGAGCCTGGCAGACAGAGAACTTTCTGCAGATGACTGCATAATTTGTTTCTGTGTACAGATGTAGGTTTTCTCAGTTTTTTTAAGTTCCACCTGAAGGCCATAAGCTTCATCTGACATTGTTTTTCTAGATCCTTCCACCTTTAAGGAAGAGTCTTTCAGGACATGCAAAAAAAAAAGTGTGTGTGTGTGTATGTGGGGGGAGACCACAGAATTACGATTTGTGTAAAAGTTCAGTGAAAATCCTTTTGATATATATGTTAAAAGCATAGAAGTGTTTGACAACCAATGAAATGAGGCATGTCCTCAAATTAGTCTCATTTCCAAAGTTTTGCTTACAAGTAAAAACAACAAAAAGAAAAGGCTTGGTAGCACGTAAAGTCAACTGATAAAATATTCTGCATTGAGTTAATTACATCGTTATCCTTGGTAGACAAGAACATGCTGGTTAAAAGAAACGACAGTTGGCCACTGGCAAGCAAGGACCACATAGAACAGAGGCCTAGTTTTATGCCAAGCAAGCAGAAGACTTCCCATGTTAAACAAGACAGTACACTCCCACACCATGCAGAGAATCTCACACGTAACATGTGGGGCACATTGTGTGATAGTATGTGATAATATCCATGTGATGGGTAGAGGAGCAGCTCTGCCCTTTTAAATACTTGCTTTGACCTCTTATTATAGTCGATTAGAATTTTCAGAGTTGATTATCACAGAAGAGGCTATATATACAATTTAAGTACAATGGTGGGAGCAAGAGAGATTTTATCTTGAGCTTTCTATTTTGCTGTCTCTTGTGTACATTTTTTTAATTGTCAAGGAAGGATGTAGATGGAGACAGTGGTGTATGTATGCCCTTAAGCTGGTTAACAGACTGGTTTGAGAAGCTGCACTGTACTAGAAGCTCCCCTAAATTAAAATTTATCAGAAATATTACTTCTGTGCCATGTATGCATGGAACAGTTAAGCCAGGATTCTGGGAGATTTTGGTTTACTATGAATACACTGTCTGTTAAAATAAACAGCATGTGTCCTCCCCTTTGGCTGCCCCTGCTGGTGTTTATGCCTAAAAAAACCAGGATAACTTTATTTGAAACCTGGCTTTTTGGATTCTGGTTTGTTGCTTCATTCTAAACTTGGAGTCTGGCTTCTTGGCAGCCACAAGCCAGGATACCAAGCTGGTTTGATAAGTTGAGCAATAGATTTCTGGTTTGTTTGGAGACTCAGAATGAGAGGAGCAAGGTTGAAGAAAGTGTGTTGCAAGCACCAGCACGTGAGTTACTCATAACTTCATGTATATATGGCCTATATGTTGCTGCTGTAATAGGTAGTTAAAAGTATGTATTTTGATCACTACCTAGTTAAGTGTGCCATTTGCTGTATTAACTGTAATGCTATTCTGTTTGCTGTATTTTTGTGGCAAAATGGAATACTCACCAGTTTCCAGTTGAGTTGAGATAAATATGAGAATGCTTATAGCAGAAGTGCACACGGTGTATACCTCCATTGGTGATTTCTGAATCTAAGTGCAATCTTTTTATCTTTTAAGTGAAAGCTGTGCTTAAAAAGAGAGAATATGGACCAAAGTATACGAAGAATAATTTCATGACTGGTGTCAGAGCAATAAATGAATTCTGTCTTAAGTCCAGGTATGACGGCATTCTGAATTTACGAATTTGAATGAAAAAGTCTTTGGTGTTCTAAAATGTGTTGAAACGCGAGCCAGCAGGGAATGGACAAGACAGCAACGTTGTGGATCAAAGCTGCTAGAGTTCCGTCTCTGGGCTCCTTTATCAGACAGCAGCCCAAAGAGGGGTTGTACATTTGACACTGTGCAGTAAAAAGGGCTCCCACAGTTAATGAAAAACATGTGATCAGGCATGTGTGTGTGTATGTGTGTGTGTGTGATGTACCATCAAACTGATGACAACTTACAATGACCCTAGTAATGTGTTTGATTTAAGGAGTGGCTGTATCAGTGTCATCCTTACCTGTATGAGCTTCCAAGGCCAAGCAGTCATTTGGAGCTAGATATTCTGAGTCCCAGTACAACTCTCTACCCACTACACTGCATAACACTGTGTATAACTGTGTATGCTGAGAATAAGCTGAAACCGAACAACCCAAACCCTACTATGAATGACCAGTTCCAAAAGTCACCCGGACGGCACTGCTTTCTATTGGCAGCTAGTTGCTGAATGCCTGTTTGTGAAAGGAATGTTGCAGATTGAGTTGAAGCTCATGCCCCAATAGGTTGGGGTCATGTACTTCTGGACCTCTGCCTGGGAGGTAAGCTGATTCTTTTTCTCAGGGAATTGAATGCTCTCCTGCAAACTGCCAGTGTTCACTGGTGAGAAAGATCTTGTAGGATAAGAAAGTAATCAAGGCAGCAAGCAACATGCCAACGGAGGGATTTTCATCCTCTGATCTCTTTCTCTCATAGCTACTTAGTCTGTTGCTGCTTGCTGCTTTGGCTAGGGTAGCATTTTCTATTTATTGCTTACCTTTTAAAGCATCCTACTGAAGTGTAGTCAACTTGGAGTTAAATCCAATTTTAGTTCTGTCTAAAGTAGACCCATTGAAACCAATGGGAGCATATGCTACTCTTGACTTTCCAAGTCCCATTCATTTCAGTAAGCCTGCTCTAACTAAAATTAATTTGGATCTAGCCCCTTTGCCAGCAATTCTTAACACAAGAACAAGATGTGTGTTATAACTGGGGATAATTTACAATGGTTGCATACTGGGTTTCAGCCTGGAAGGTGGTGATCTAGTGGATGAACTAAGATTATCTTCATTTTCTTGTCTTGTGGCAATGTTTTCCCTTTTCAAGAATCTTTTTCCATCCTTCAACAGTGATTTAGATCAACTCAGGAAAATAAAGCGCCGAAGCCCTCATGATGATACAGAAACTTTCACTGTGTTTTTGAGATCAGATGTGGAGGCCAAGTAAGGACATTTTTGAGAACACTGCATGTTTTTGGTTATCCAAAATATATTTAGTGACTTGGCAATACTTTTCCATTTTTAAAAAATATTTTGGGGTGTAGAATGTTCACTGTTTTGCTAGGGCGTAAGATGGTGGGATAAGACATCATTCCATATTACTGTATAAGAATGATATTAATTTAGTATTTAAGAATCACAGATATTAAAAAAATAAGTTGTTTCATAAAGTATCACTCATAAGTGAAAAGAAAACTTTTTTGTTTATTTTATTTACTATATTTTCATGATACAGAGCTTTAGAAGTCTGGGGAAGTCTAGAAGCACTTGCTCGTGAAAGAAAAAGGCGTAAGGAAGCAGAAATAAAACATAGAGAAAGTAAGTGTAAACTGCTACAGAAAATCCTGAGTAGTATTTGAGAGTCAGCTAGCAAGAAACCTAGTGGTCAGAATCATATACAATCATAAAGTCCCTGTCCGCCTTTAAGAAGGCCTTGAAGACCCTCTTTTTCAGAGAGGCCTTTGGTGACCTTGTTAGTTAGTTTTGCTAGTTTGCATTTTTTCCCTTCCCCTCCCTCCCATCACTCGGGCTCGCCACCATCTTGCCCTCTGTTGTCCGAGTTTTATTTCCTGTTTTACTTGTTTTATCGCTGTTAGCCGCCCAGAGTTCCCTCTGGGAAGATGGGTGGGATATAAGTTCAACAAATAAATAAATAAATAAATAAATCTCGAGGATAGATTACTGCAATGCTCTTTACATGGGGCTTCCCTTGACACTTGTTTCGTGACTACAGCGGGTGCAGAATGCAGCGGCCAGGCTGGTGGTTGATGCGGGCAGGTTTGACCACATCATCCTCATCCTGGCTTGCTTGCACTGGTTACCTGTTGCCTCCCGAATAAGGTTCAAGGTACTGGTTTTGGTTTACAAAACCCTCCATGGCTTGGGACCTGGCTCTTTGGCAGATCAGATCTCCCAGAGGTCAGCTTCGTTCTGACCGACCAGAGCTTCGCTCTCCCTTTCGCTCTGGGTGGCCACTCCGAGGGAGGCCCAGAGGGTTTCTACCCACAATCGGGCCTTCTCAGTGGCTGCCCCGGCACTTTGGAATACCCTGCAAATGGAGATAAGGCTGGGAGAGTCTCTGCTGGCCTTTAGGAGAGCGCTAAAGACCTGGTTCTTCAGGGAAAGCTTTGGTGATCACTGAGTGCAGGACGGTATTTGATTACAGTGGTACCTTGTATAAAGGCATTAATTCGTTCCAAATGAAATTATGTTAAGCAAATTTTCCTTTATACAAATTTCCCATAGGAATGCGTTGAAAATGGAGTAATCCCATTTTTATGTTGTACGGATTCATCCCATAGGTGATTCTGTTAAACATATTTCCCCTATCTCTGGAATATTTTATGTTGTACAGATTTTATGTTATACAAACTGTTTGTTATACGAGGGTCCACTGTAGTTGGTTTGTTTGTCCCAGCTTTTTCTTGCCGGAGTCTGTGTTTGTCTGTATGGATGCCGTTGTGTTTTATTTTTATTTTTTATTTGATTTATTTTGTTTGTGAGTTGTTTTCTTTGTGGGCAAATTGTTTTTTTCACAATTTGTTGTACACTGCCCAGAGTTTCTGAGGGAAAGTCGGTTGATTAATAAGTGTGTGTGTGTGTGTGTGTGTGTGTGTGTGTATAAAATGATGTTCATGTGAAGTCTGAATAACTTGTACTAGATAATGTGACTAATTGAGATATGTGACTTTACTGGCCATAATTATTTTGGTGTTCATATAAGGTTTGTGTGATGTGCTGCAGCTAATTGATGAGGTGTCAGGGTATATCTTGGTCACATGCCTGGTCATGTTCCTAATTGTGCAAGATGCACCCTGACATTTCATCAGTTAGCTGCAATTTGCTACCAGAATTGACCTAATAGGCTTCTTACAAGTATAATTAATTTATACATGTTGTCTGATGATTCCTATTGGGATGAAGTTACTGGATGGCTGAAATTCTGTTCTGTAACTTACGCCGTATCATCAAAATTGACGGTTTTTCAGAAATGAATTTTTTCCAAGTCCTCCCCACCCCAAAGACCAAGAGGCTCCTATGGGATCCCTTTCATTGTGGAATCTGTTGGGGTGTGTGGGATGAGGGGGTAGCCTTAATTTCTGAAAATATCACCATGGGGGTCATTTTATTGGCGCTACTGTAAAACTTCATCTTTCCACACATACCAACTGTTTCCTTAGGATGAAAGAGGTCCCATGGAAACCTAAGACCCCAAGGTGTAGCCTGCATAATTAAACTGTAAACTGCCCAGAGAGGGATGTAAGAACTATGGGGCGGTATATAAAGAGAACACTTTGCTTTGCTTTGCTTCTTTTTTAGGGGAGATCAGAAATTCTTTATTTCTCAAAAATATTTGTACCTGGTTGTGCCATCAGCCTTATGTAACTAAGGGGAGTTCTCTAGGCAGGATTTCAGCTTTTATGTTGATACCATGCGGAGTGTGATGACACCAGTTGGGGTGGTGAAGATACTATGGGTTTATTTTGACTGCTGTTGTGTGCCAGATATATTGCTTATGTTAAGAGGGGCTTCATCTTCATAAGTTACTTAGAATAGATTTGCTGGTCTGTGAGGATGATAGTTTTTCAGATTTGTAGATCACACGAAGCAGAGAAGGATAGCTAGTATGATAGAAGACAGGATTAAGGTATGAAATTATCTTGAGTCTGTAACATTAGGCTGAAATCATTGAGGTAAAATTTAAAGTTTTGTGTCTCATGCGTCTTTTTCAGATTTATTCAGAAACCAAAGATTGTTGAAGGAGTACAAAGACTTCTTAGGAGAAACTAAGGTGGGGATATTATATTTTACATATTCTTTTTGCCATCCTTTTATTGTGCTTTCCTCATACTTTGCACATATGTTATTATGATTTACAAGAATGTGAAAGATGTACACAGGGGTTTGATGTGTACAAAGAATTAAACTTCTTGAGAATCTTTTAGGTTTCGATGTTGATTCTAAATGTTAGAAATGCAAAGATATCTGTGAAGATTCTGTTATCCAAGTGAGTTTATCTGGAAGTTGAGTCATGGCAACTGGACTTCTTTTCTTGAGACATTGAAACATTTCACTGCTCATCCAAATAGCTTCATCAGTCTGAGGAAAGCTAGTTGGGGTCCTCCATTTTATAGTTCACTTTGACCTCATGTCACCCTAGTCTGAAACAGGCTGATTAAATGAATAGGCTCGTTACGTGGCTCAATAGGCCATTAGGTGAACAATGGCCTAAGGTGCTGAAACCCATAAAGCATGGGGCTATAGCCTTGGTGGTGGAATTGAGGTGGGTCAGGCACTGTCTATCTGCTACTTGTCAGGCAGTGATTTCAATAATCCCCAAACATATCAAAGATACTTCACACCCCCACCACCAAGGCCATAGCTAATGACCATACTTTATGCGTTTTAGCACCGTAGGCCATTGTCCACCTAAGAAGCCTATTCAGGACATTGTTTATCTTATGAGCCTATATCAAACCAGGGTAAAATGAGGTCAGAGTGAACTATAAAATGGAGGACTCGCAACTAGCTTTCTTCAGACTGATGAAGCTGATTGGATGAGCAGCCAAGCGTTTCAGTCTCTCAAGAAAAGAAGTCCAGGTGCCATGACTCAACTTCCAAATGCAAAGATGCTCTTGAAAGAGAGTGAGGAGTTGCTGGTGAAGTTTCAGAAGGAGTTGGTGATGGAGAATTCACAGAAGTATTGAGGGCAAAGATATTAATGTCTAATGCAATGGAGGGGAGAACATTCTTTTTGCTAAAATGTGAAGTTTAAAAAATTCACTATTCTGGACTATTTTCTTTGCTTAATAAGAAATAAAAATATTATTTGAGGCAGAGTTCTAAAATAGTTGTGTTGGGTGTATAATATTTATGCAAACTTTATGAATGGTTGGGCCCAGTCTTCTATAAACGACTATTCTTTTCTTAATACATCCACAGTTTACTCAAGTTAAGCTCCCTTTTCAAATAAAAAGGTGCCCTTAGGGCACCAAATTATATATATATTTAAAAATGCTTACTTTTATATACAGAGATGAGGAACTTTTCTTCTTTCACATATTCATGGACCCTTAAGTTTCCCCATTCTTAGTTTGTATGCCCGATGTCCAGAGATGATGGGATTTGTAGTCCTGCAACACCTATAATGCTTTATCCCCAGTGCTACTATCAGTGCTACTATTTTATTTATGCATATATACATTTGTTGACATTTTATTTTACCTGGTGTATGGTATTTGAAATCATAATTATATGGCTATTCAAAAAATTCCACATAACCTGCATGCTTGTATTTTTAATTCAGCCACGTTCCACCACAGCAACTCTGTTTTTCAGTGGACCAGGAAAAGTGGTGATGGTTGCTATTTGCATGTAAGTTTTTTCTGTTAATATCAGTTAAACCTAGAAACTGAAAAGCATAGATGGGGATACAATTTTGTAGTGTTTTGATTCTGTAGTGGAAGGTGTATGTGGTTATGTTTCTATAGATGGAATTGCATATTAAAAAGGGAACCCAAAGTCTGAAGTCCATATGGTGGTTCATGTACCAAACAGTGAGTGAACAAAATCACTGCAGAATAAAAAGAAGACTGTCCACACATTTGTCCTATTCTCTGTAGGTTTTTGGATTTGGAAGTACAGTGGTACTTTGTATAAAGGAATTAATTCATTCCAAATGAAATTATGTTAAGCAAATTTTCCTTTATACAAATTCCCATAGGAATGCATTGAAAACGGAGTAATCCCATTTTTACGTTGTACGGATTTTCCCCATAGGCAATTATGTTAAGCAAATTTCCCCTATCTCCAGAATGTTTTATGTTGTACAGATTTTATGTTATACAAGCTGTTTTTTATACAAGGGTCCACTGTACAGCTGTTTGTTGTTGTAGTAAAGTTATTAGCAAAGACACATTGTAGTAAATTTGCTGTCTATCAGGCCACCTTATAGGCAGACATTTATTTATGACCCTAACTTTTTCTCTGCTGCACTGCTATGAATTTAGACACTAGTCCAGTGAAAAAAATCATGTTCCCACTACTGGTTAGGAGTTCATGACTTTAGCTGTAGGCTTATGTTTCTCTCTTACAAATTGTCTCATGCTATCCACTGTAGAGCATTTAGTGTCATCGGTACTAACTAGATTTCCTTCTCTTAACTAGAGATGAAAACCTGGTTTGATTTCACCTTGAGCATCCTGATTACGAGTGTCTGGTTAATGCCAAGCATGATCAGTGCTGGTGCAGATATCATGCCACACCATAAAAGCAAGGAGGGACCTTGCAGCATGCTCGCAGTCAGCTAATCATGCCTTAGAAATTGGTTCTGTGCAGGTGCAGCATTCCCTGTATTTGCTATCCCCATCCCTCAGAGTCTTGGAATATCTGAATCACAGATGGCTTTTAATCCTCACCGCCTTTTGTAAGCTTAAAAGTAGGGAACATCACTTGTTTTTAGTCTTTGTGCAGTATTCAGAACACTGTATGTAGATGCTTTAATATTATCATGTATGTTTTTCTTCACCCACAGAAATGGCCTGAATTTTTTTTTCAAGCTGTTGGCTTGGGTATACACAGGTTCTGCAAGCATGTTCTCAGAAGCCATACATTCTTTAGCAGACACTTGCAATCAAGTGAGTATTGTCTTTAGTTGTGGATTTGGGTCATGGGCAGTGTCTTGCAGTGAGTTGTAAACTCCCGAGCCTATGTATGCAAACATAGGCAAATAAACAATTTTGCACTGACTTCACCTGCAAAGTGTGAAGTGGAAATGTAAGGCTTGGTTTGCTGGAGTTTGTGTACTGCCTTTGTCTGCTCTTGTTTTAATAGTAAATTGTATTCCCCCCACAAACAGTGATGCATTTGAAAAATATATATGCTGCGGTACAAAATGTGGTTTGGTTCTTAGTTTTTATAGAACTGTCATCGTAACTAATGTGAGGTACTGATACAATGGAATAGGAAGCAAGGTCAAGAGAGCTAACAAGCTAGGAAGGAATGTAGAGCAGTCTGAAATCGTGTGAGAGCAGAGTTGGAAATGACAAAATACCAAGAAGTTACAGTTTAAAAACTGTAGCAAGCTGTATAGGCCATTTGCTCTCCCATTGTATATAAGAACACTAAACAAGCTATTAATTTCTGAACATAGCAACTTTATCTTGACAAGCATCTTTATTAGTGGATATATTGCTGAGTTCAGTAATTCAGAAGGAGTATTTTTTCTACATTTTCCTTTTAGCTCATCTGATTTTTGCACTGTGCACTGACTAGGGAGTCTTTCAAACCTCTTTGTGGGTTGACGTTAAGAGTATCAGTAATAGTGCATAAGCTTTCCAAACTTTTTGAATGTTTCTCTTCTGTCAGAGACTTGATTCACATTGGATTGTACTGAACTTTTGATATGTTTGGTTTGAATATTGTTTGAAGGACATAAAGGTGAAAAGTGGGGTCCCGTAAGTTTGGAGGTAAACTTTAAGGTGGGTGTGCAGTACTCACTGATAGTTCACTGATTTATTGTGTTGTTGGTTTCCATCTCAAAATGCCCAGAATGTCCAAGAATGACATTTGTCTTAGTGCTAATATCAGTGAGCAGTGTTCAATTTCCTCATCAGATAAACCAGTTACGAAAGGATTTCTGGAGATAGAAAACTTGAAAGCTACTGAATTCGCTTATAAAATGCGCTAACCAAGGCAGGTTGTCTTGTAAGTGTAGATGAGAAGTTACTCGGTTGCAATTTTGAATGATAAAGAAGAATGTATAAAGATTCAAGGTTGTAATGTCCTCATGAACCGAGATCAGATTAAATTATTCAAGCAAGATTAATAGGGTTAACATTTTCTGTCCTGTTTTCTTTTAATACCTAGATTTTGCTCGCAGTGGGAATCAGCCAATCTGTGAGGACCCCAGACCCAAGTCATCCGTAAGGATAATGTTACTTAAATACTCATGCGTATAATTACCGAATTCTAAACTTACTGTTGCTTATTTCTCAACTGATCCCAGGCTTACAATAACGTTGGAAGTTCATATTTGATGCCCATGTTTATCCTTTTGATTTGTCCAACTTCTGTCACAACATGGGAGCAGCTCAAGCGCTGAAGAAGTAACTGGCAGTATTGGGCTCCAAAGATACATTTTGCTGCTTCCAGGGCGATGTGAGCGCATGCGAAATACTAGGTTAAATTAGTGGGTGGGGAAGAGCTTGCCATCCCACAACCCATGTGGTGGTTAGGCCCTTTTTGTCCCATTCCACTGATAGGTAACCATCAGCTGAAGTTGTTTAAAAGCCTTGTCAAATGGTGAACTGGGGAAATTTCTAGTTCACTTTTGGCTTTGCCTATGCCAACTTTTGGCCAAGGGAGCACAGCCAGTGGTGGTGGGTAGGGGAGTGCACTTAAATGAAAACATATTTCTGGCTGCTCATTGTCATTAGTTTTCAATGCTTCCAATTGAGGACTAATGTTACTAATAAGTGGATTTTGTTGATTTAAATATATTAATATATTTTTTTAAAAAATTCATCTGAAGCTGTGGTGCAGATTATAGAGAGATACATATAGGTTAAGCAGGATTAGAAAAGTGTTGATATTGTGTTTGTACACCTTGAAAATCATTAGGTGTGCGGACACAAGCTGTAACGTTTACCAGCTTTGTTTTAGTCATCCAGTTGGCTCTTGAACATGAAAACTCCTCAGGTATCCCCCCCTTCAGTACCATGAATCTTGGAGGGGGTCTGCTTAGTAGTGGGGTACATATTTTGCATCCATGGTTTTTCAGGTCTAGCCCATGATGTCTTCAGGCAGGGTTGGGCAAAGTTCTGATCATTGTGTCAAGATGTGAAAGGTTGTATGTATAGGATGCTATTTAACTGTTAATTTTAAAAAATACCAGCTGTGATGAACATAGCCTTCTGATTTTTCCTTAGAGGTATATAAAGTTCTGTAGGGCTCTTGGGGAGATGTTCAGAATCCTTGACTTGACAAGTATAGATCAATAGCTCCCAAACCTGGGCTGGCAGATGTCAGGAAAAAAACCCCTCTTAGAATCTCCTACCATTGCCCATGCTGCATGGGAGTTGAAACTCCAAAGACCTGGAAACCTGGAGTAAAAAAGTATTAAGCTAGATGGACTACTGCTCTGATCTCTATGTAAATGTGCCATTTCCCCTTCTTCTTGCAGGTATGGCTTCACCAACATGCGGTATATTGCATCCTTGATTAGTGGAGTTGGTATTTTCATGATGGGTGCAGGACTTTCTTGGTATCATGGCATTGTAGGTTTGCTTAATCCACAGCCGATGGAATCTCTTCTTTGGGTAAGTAGAACACTTGAGCTAGGCTGTATTCAGTTGTAATCCTCCATTTCATTGTTTTTTTAAAAGGAAATCTCAAATACAGTAAATGAGGTGAAGAAGTCAACTAAAATGAGAATGTTTGTGCAGTTACAAATGTGCACTAGTTCTGGAAGTGAAAACTCCATGTCTTAGAATCCTGTTTTGAACTTTTGGCCCTCCAGGTCTTGTTGGACTCCAACTCCCATCAGTCCTTAATCAGCATGGCAAGGGTTAATGAGAGTTGTTGTTCACACCATCATGGAAGGCATCTACCTTGCTCAGGTTCATCAATTTTTTTTTAGCCATTGGGATATATGTATTCACAAGAACCAAAGAAAAAACATTTTGAACTTCCCTTTTTTATGGTTTATTTTCTGTATGACCTTTCCAATATTAGCTTCTCCACACAAAAACAGTGGATTAACTTTTGGTCTCCTCCACGGAGTCTCTCCCCACCCCTAACCTGCAGCCAGGATTCTCTCCCATCACCTCATTTATAAAGAGGCAAACGAGGTGATTGGGGTGGGGAATCAGGCTGCAGAAGGGGAGGGGAGAGTCTCCATGGAGACTCTTTGGAAATGAGTCAATGGGAGGTGTTCGCATATCGCGGATTTTCCTTTATTGCAGGTGGTCTGGGAAGCTAACCCCCGCAATAAACAGGGCACTACTGTATTCTGGTTCTTTTCAGTCCTGTCTCAAAATATAGGAAATGATTCTTGAATTCTACATGATTTACAAGGTTTTCCACTATTTATTAATGAATTTCCTTCCCTTGTTCTTTTACTTTCAGGCTTATTGTATTTTAGTAGGATCAGTGGTCTCTGAAGGAGGTACGTTACCAACAGCAAACTATGTAACTTCTTGGTAGTATGCTATTAGTATATATTAATAGATACTTAACAGTTGAATTAATTTGCTCTTAGTTATATGAGCCATCTTAGATTTGAAGAGTACAGCTTGGAAAGTTACTTTCTAAAAAGTTATTTTCTAAAAAGTTACTTTCTAAAAGTTAATCCTTAAATACTGTGTTCCAAATCACCAAAAGTAATCTGTTCACATTACATTACCAGGTACATTATGTGTTACTTGTTCATTACATTACTCTAAAAAGGGAACCTTAAGATTGATAACAGAATGGCACAAAATTATACTCAATAACTTCAAAAGTATTCAGAAAACATTTCTTCACCTTCAGAAAGTTTCAAGTTGGTTATTTTTGAAAGATTACACTCTTACTAGCTTTAAAAAAATACTAGCATGTTAGTGGTATTTATATTACAGTACTGTGTGTGTGTGTGTTGTGTCGTTACAGTCGTGTACGACTGTTTGTGACTCCATGTCCATGGAGTTTTCTTGGCAGGAATACTGCAGTGGTTTACCAGTTCCTACTCCAGGTGCCTACAGCACCTGGTATTCCCTGGTGGTCTCCCATCCAAGTACTAAACAGGGCCGACCCTGCTTAGCTTCCAAAATCAGGCGAGATCGGATATGCTTAGGGCATCTAGGTACAACCCCCTTATCAGCTGATTCACTAACCGCAGGTTCAATTATCCACAGTTGGTGATCAGCGGGGGGGGGGAGCGGTGGCAAGGAGTGAGAAAAATTAAAAATAAAACTTACCCTTGCCAGTGCCCACCGACCTCCTCCTCACCGCCACTGCCACCGCGGAGGACCAACAAGGTACCCTCCAGAGGGGTGGAGTGAGACCTTTGAATTTCCTGCTCAGGTCCCTGGCGGCAGATCGGAAGTTTGAGCGTGAAATTCAAACTTCCAGTTGGTTACCTGGGACCCGACCTGGAAGTTCAAAGGCTTAGTGGCTGCCTGGTCTGTGGCCACGGTGGTGGCAGTGAGGAGGAGGGTCATGGGCATTGGGGCGATAAGTTTGATTTTTTATTTTCTCCCCTCCTTGTTGCCGCTGGGTAGCCGGGTAGCTGGCGGTGGTGGCCGCAAGAAGGGAAGAAAGGTTTTCTCCCTTTCTTCTTGCCACAGCTGAGCAATGGTATTGGAACATGATATTGGCTGGGGTTTCATCCAGCCCAGTTCCATGAGGTCAGGGGTGAGGTGGGGTGCTTAGACACGTTTCCTTAACATTGCTGCCTCCCATGGTATATATGTCAAGGTGCTTTTGGCTCAAGAGGGCAGTTTTAAAAACAGCTTTATGGTATGGCATTTAAGGCTTCTGATCAAAAGGGGAAAAAGCCAGACCTGAATGCAAACAGCTAGTTATGTGTGTGCCTGAGGAAAAGGGCCTCCATAAAAACAATCCTATTGGGATTACCAAAACACAATGGCACACTTCCAAGTCCTAGCACAAGCTCTCCACTAGAATAATTTCATGCTGTTGTAGAAGCCTTAAGAAGTGGGTGGACGCCATTAAGATGCTTGAATTGGAGCTATGATAGATAACCATTTGGTTTAAAGCTTTCCTCTAAAACTCCAAAGAAGCATTGAGTCTAAGAAGGTAGAAAACCTAGGTCTTAATAGCGGTTGTGAGTTCCTCGGGCTGTTTGGCCATGTTCTGGAAGTTTTTCTTCCTGATGTTTCACCAGACTCTGTGGCTGGAATCTTCAGAGGACAAGGAACCCAGGGAACTAAGAGCATAGAGAGAACTCCTAGTTCCCTGAGCTCCTTGCCCTCTGAAGATGACGGCCACAGAGTCTGGCAAAACGTCAGGAAGAAAAAATTCCAGAACACAGCCAAACAGCCTAAAAAACTCACAACAGCTATCATATTCCAGCCATGAAAACCTTCAAGAATACACTAGGTCTTAATATTTACCTATAAATATTTCATAGGCATTCTTTATTCCTTTACCTTCACATTAAATGTTATTATTAGAAGAATTACTAAATGGACATGCTCCCTTTAGCTCATCTTCTCTATATGCATGCTTTTTAATGAAGTTGAACTGTTTCCCTTGTGTTTGACTTTTATTCAAATGGTAACATTACTTTTATTTCAGCTACTCTTCTTGTAGCTATAAACGAAATTCGAAAGAGTGCTCGAGCCAAAGGTGTATCCTTCTACGAATACGGTATGTAATCATACTTTTAATGATAGATGTATGCACTCATTTTGTTCAAGTGGGGCCTGATTGATTGTCCTGTAGTTGCTATCCTGCCTCCTTCCCTGGACCATCCACTAAATTTCAGTTTTCACTGCCAGCAGTAAGAGTCTTTCTCTTTCTGGAGGGGCAACTTTGGATCCAACTCGTCTTTTTTGTTGTTTAATTATTTTGTATGTAGACAAATGAATTCCTTCTCTGCCCTTCATTAATCAGAGGAAAAGCTTTTTAACTGATTTGATGTCACCATGAAAACAATTATTACTGAATTATTTAGAGCTTCAACCTTGATACTCCATTAATTCTGATTTATCCAAGGGAGTAGATGGAAGAAAATAGCACTGTTCCAAATCCTGTTGGATTATTATTACACCAGTTGGTGCAAATCTTGTTGGCAGATTGCCACAGGTTCAGAAGCTAGCTTAGGCATGCGGTGTTGCACATAGTTATGCAACTGGCATGCAACAACAAATGTCTGTGCCACATGCTTGCAGCAGTTCAACAAAACACCTACCAGTTGTGTTGTGGTAGCATGGATAAGCAGTCAGATCTGGCCCATGTTTAGAAGTGTTTGTTGAGGGGCTGACATCTGCCAACCTTCAGATACTTGGGAGCATAACTTATATCATCTGTTAGTTGTTTCTGGATTTGTGTCTGGATCTGTGTCTGGAGGTGATGGGAGTTATAGGTGGCCTGCTATAGAATATAATTAAAGTTTAAGGAACATTTGCATTTGTGAAAATATTTTGGCTTGTCTGTAACAACTTCAGGGGATTAGAAAGGCATCATTGTTAACTCTGTATTCAACATGCAGTTATTCAGGGTCGTGATCCTAGCACGAATGTCGTGCTCCTAGAAGACATGGCAGCAGTACTAGGTGTGACACTAGCTGCCACTTGCATGGGTTTGACCTCGCTAACAGGTGAGCATCTTTATTCTATGAACCAGTAGCACACTTCGGCCTGATACCATTTTTTTAGAATTTAAGAATGGGGCATAAATCAGTATCAGTTTATACAGTTAGCAGAATGAGTGGAATTTATTTTATTATTGAGAATAATGGCCATGTAACCTGAACGACAGGTGCTTGAATTTGCCTGTCTTCCTCCTCCCCTCTTTCATTACTTGTGTTTCTTTTGTGTCTTAACTGTGACCTTGTGAATCGATCTGAAATCTCTATACTATCGATATAATCTAGGCTGCTGGCAGAGTCTTTTCACTTGCAAGTGTGAAAGGGAAAATGCTGAAATAAATGGTGCCCTTCTTTACAATTCTGGCACCAGATGGCCTTATCTTACTTCTTAATGATGTGGTTGGGGATAAGCAGAACACTTTACATATAACTTGTGTGACAGCTTCTGGTAACTGTATCTAGTGATTCTCACTATCCCATTTTCATAGGATTAAACCAAGTGGATATTTTTCCCCGTACATGGATAAGTGACCATTTCCAAAAATAGAAATATGAAAGTTATATGAAATTACTCTCATGGGGGAAGTGTTACTTAAGTCATCCCTGGAATGATTAATTCATATATCTATCCCAGTGTTGGCGAACCTGTGGCACAGGAGCCAAAGGTGGCACTCGTGGCCCTTTCTGTGGGCACCCAACATTGCCCCTTCACAGCCACCTGTATTCATGTTAAATTGCTGTATTGGCAGTTTGCGAAAAAAATTAGTGGGTTTTGAATAGCATTTGCGGCACTCAGTCTCTGAAAGGTTTGCCATTACTGATCTATCCTTTCAGGTAACCCACACTATGACAGCCTGGGATCTCTTGGTGTGGGAACTTTATTAGGAGTGGTGTCAGCATTTCTTATCTATACCAATACGGAAGCATTGCTGGGCCGATCTATCCAGCCTGACCAGCTACAGAGGCTTACAGAGCTGTTGGAGAGCGACGCTGCCGTAAGGTAAGAATGTTGCACTGAGTGAGCTCTGTGACTCCAAAAAGTTTTGATCAACATACTAGTGAAAAATAAAATAAAAACCAAAATATTCACGGGTGTGATAGTTCTTATTTTAAAGGAAGGAAAACATTTGTGAGGAAATGTCACAGGCCTTGTCTCATGGCCAGTTCCTTTTTAGTTTAAATGATCTAATTCCTTGTTTTTTTCCTTGCTTTTCCTCCGACATCTTACCAAATGCTGCTTTCAGAGCAATTCATGATGTTAAAGCTACAGATATGGGGATGAACAAGGTCAGATTCAAAGCAGAAGTCGACTTTGATGGACGGGTCGTTACTCGATCCTACCTGGAGAAACAAGATATTGAACAGCTGCTACAAGTAGGTTCAAATATTTCTTATTCACATGCACCACACTTTGTTGACAATAGGAGCTGTGTACAATTTATTAACGCCTGCCAGGTTTATAGATAGGCCTTTTGGAAGTTCAAGTGAAAAGGTGAGATATAAATGTTTTAATAAATACTTTTTATTTAAAAAAAATATTAATTCAGACCCTGCCTTTCAGCTCAAGAAAGGCACTCAAAGAGTGGCTAAAACTGCAGCCCAGTCAAGGATAAATAATAAAGAGTGTTTTTTGTGTGTGTGTGTTTTTGGCTGAATAGATAACAGTGAACAGGGTAGGCAGCCTAGCCACCCTCCAGATACATTGCACTACAACAAAAGTCATAGTGGGGAATTGTAAGCTTTTATAAGAGTTGTGGTCCAGAAGAGCTGGAAAAGCCCCGGTTGCTTCTCCTTCCCTTAGGATATCAACAGATATTCTTTGTAATGAGGTAGTAAATATGGGCCACACACAGGATGATTGCAAAGACCTTCCTTTCTGAAAGGCTCAAGAAGTGAACATTTCTGTGGATTCTGCCATTTCACATTGCAGATCAAGTTGCATATTTTGCTCTTTGCCTTCTGTGACCATGGACAGCCACTGGCAATCAGTCAGTGAAGTCATTGGTTCATATTGCATAGTGCTGACGGGTTCCTGACAGTGTCTTTCTTATATTTCCCTACTCCGAAGTTATTTCTGTTGACTTCAGTGGAGCTATTTGTGGTTTAAGTGGGAATAGGATATTATGGTTTCCGGCAATATTGTGCATTCATATGTTCATACAACTGATTCAGATGTCATAGAGTTCAGCTCCTTTGATTTCATTGTGAAATGGCCAAGTATGTGCTTATTTTCCTGGTAATGTAAATGAGGCTTAAAGTGCATACCTTCAGATGGGTCATGCTCTTTACAATTCATTTTGTGATGCAAACTTTGGCTGCCATGGCAGGTTATTCATCACTGTACAACATAGGCATTAAATAATCCTTGTCACATTTTAAGAATCCAATTCCAACACAGGGCTATTTAAACAAAAATCTGTGCCATGCTGTCTCAGATGTAGCATTTGAGGAATCCAAAGCTTATGAAACTGGGGTCTATCTCCTAGATGAAAAATGCAAATAAAACCCATGTGAGCCTTGTCCTTCTGCTAGTCCAGCAGAAGTAGGCTTTTCTGTGCGGGCTATACTTACTCACCATAGAAATCCAATTGATTTCTTGTTTTGGTGGTTCCTGTAGTCAGTGCCTCAAAGTTTATCTTCAAATGCATCAGAGCCAGACTCTTTTTTAAATAAAGAAATGGCATTGAACCTGAGGTTCTCAGCGTTACTCAATTCTTTATAGATCTTCTACACAGAAAACATGTAGCTCCAAATAGCATCCCCATTATCTATTGATCATTGTGCTTCTATTCTTGTTTTGTTTTGTTTCTTCCTCATTTGATTTAGCAGGTTTAATCAAGTTACCCCTCCCTCGGTTGACAACTGCAAACAGATATTTTTCCTATTCTCTGGAGATCTTTGCATTTTCCAGTGCTTCGTTTAATCTTTCACAGCTTGCTCTGTTTGGGCTTTTACAATTAATGTCATTGCAGGAAATCCAGCAGGTGAAGACACTGGAGGAATTAGAGATGTTCATGCTGAAACACGGTGAAAATATCATTGACACACTAGGAGCAGAAGTGGACAGGCTTGAGAAGGAGCTAAAGGTATGAGGTCACTTGGCGAGAGAGGAGAACTCGAAACATCCAATTTTCCAAGCAGCTAGGTGGAAAGTGTTTCTCTTTGCAATGACTGGCCTTCCGTTAGGCCAAGAAGCCCATTTTATGTGGCTAAAATTTGAATGGCCATCTCGAGCGCTTGTATTTGGCTTGCTTTTTGCCCTTCTTTGGCAGATGGGTTTGGAGCATAAACTGTAGCGAGCTGCTCAAGAGCATTTTGAAAGCGGCAGCTGAATCTGTAACAGTTTGTTGGCACTCTACATGTTTATTAAAAGAATGACTCATTTTGTTTCAGAAACGCAATCCTGAGGTGCGGCATGTCGATCTGGAAATACTGTAGACATCACTGAAATATTGTTCAGAGTTTCTCTTCTGGATCAGCTATTTTGATGAACAGAACAACAACTACAACTACAGGGGTCCCAAGATGCCACAGCATATAAACATTCTGATTTTCCCCTTTTCACCCTGGAAGAAAAATGGCTCTCTTTGAACTGTTTCACCAGGACATCTGCCATCTCTTTGCATATGAATCTGTAGTAAAGGTGACTGTTTGGGACTAGAAACTTGAAATTAAGTTATTGAAGTGTCCGTTTCTGAAACCTCACCCTATATTTTCTGCCCTGTTTTATGTTTTTGTATCTTGTTGGCGCATTCAGTTCCCATGCAGCTGCTGTTTCAAGGCATTTGCTGAAGATTTTTTCCATAATGGCTGCATTCCTCCTTGAATCAAACAGATGTAACCTTGTTCTGGCTTCTCTTATGAACTTGGCAAGGTCCTTGCTCTTTCCCTCAGTATCATCAGCTGGAAATCGATGTTCCATGCAGTGTTTAGCCATTGTTGACATGAGACCAAGGTGGATGTTGTCCTCCATTGTTCTAAAGCCAGCAAGGTTACTGCATAAGGTGTTATCTAAGTGAACTTGATGTATGACTCATTCCTTCTATTAGGCTAGTTCTTGCTGTTGACAAAAATCTGCCCATGTAATTTGGGTAGATCTCTCTCTCTCTCTCTCTCTCTCTCTCTCTCTCTCTCTCTCTCTCTGTGCGTGTGTTTTAATCATGTCAGTGGTATGTAGCCCACTCGGCAGTTTGCACTAACCTCATGCAGAGTTTGCAGGTGTCCCTTGGAAGATTGTGGGAGCAGCTGTGGAATGAGAATAGCCACAGTTTTGGAAGTAATTAATAGATATGGCCTAAGTTCTGTTTTTACTTCGCAAGAATTTTAGTAGGGTCCTTGTATCCACTTATCAATCTATTTGCGGCTGAATTTGTAATGCTTGAAGCTAAATTGTGACAACAATTTGTTGCACTTATTATGCACTCTAAGCATCCATTACTTGTCCAGTTGTCCTCTGTTCTATGCCATACATTAGCTGCTCTTTCAAGCAAGAAGTAGGGAGTAGGGCTTCTAACAAGGTCTAAAAGGTACCGAGACTATTTATAATACAGTACTAGTAAAATGAGGATTCAGAATCAAAAGGGCTCTGCAGTTAGTTCCAGATATCCATGAGAGCCGTGGAGTTGTGTTCTTCAAAGAGCAAAATGTTTTTGAAATGGATGGGGTTTTCAAAAACAGCACATATAATTTAACATGTATTGTGTTTAAAGGGGAGAGCTTAATCCCACAAAAGTGTTTGGATTCCAGCTAAGAATATTCAGTTTTTTAAACCACTGACATAGCGTCTCTTGCTTGGAATAGTAAATAAAGTTTTCCTATATGAAGTACTTGCCTGGAGGAATAAAAGGGCCACACTGAATGTGTTAGCTGCTTTCAGTGCTCTTATAGCAGCAAGTTCACACTTTGGGCCTTCAGAGGGAATCTGAACAAAGTGGAAATCCAGATTGCAAATGCTGAAGCCTGCATGGCATTCCAATGGGGGGAAAAATCTGACTTATTGCAAGGGAGAGGTTAAGGGGATTGTAATGTTTGCCATTTTTGGAGAACGAATGCAGCTCATGGAGTCTTGCAGCTAGTCCACGTATGCATTTTATATCCCTTGCTGCTCAGCACTTGCAGCTAGCCATGGCCACTGGCTCTGCTGAAGAATACTATGGTTGAAGTGGCATAACAGAACACTTGCCTGTGAGGCTGGATCTGAGATAGCTCACTCACTCGATGCATGTTTCCCTTTGGCCAATGCTAGGGTATAATAAACACGCACATGGGAGCCACCTGTTTGTAACCAAAAGAACTGGGGTATGTTTGCATGTAAAATATTCTACGCACTTTAAAAAAGTTGTTTGTTCGAAGGACTTGGAATCCCCGGATTTCTCAGTGCTGCAAAGTGGCCCTGGTGGCATTGTGGAACACTTGACATGGAAACGTCATGAGAAGCAATATGGATTGGCGATATAAAGAAAAATCATGGTGGAGACCAAAATATGTCAGCTTTAGCTTAGTTTATAAATGTAACATTTAAAATGTTTTCTCCCCTTGTAATATAATTTTGGGTTTGTTCATGTTTTGACAGTTGCTTGCATTCTTTTTTGGTGCAGAAATGTTCCAGATCTGGGGTTTTAGAAACAAAGTTGTACATATTGTAATTAGTGTGTAAAGCTTAGTGTGTGTGCTTTGTAACATATATTTAGAAGTAAAGAAGCAACTCCTTTTATGTTTTTCAGTTCTGATTTCTTCAGGGCAATTTATTTATTATAGCTTTTGTAAATCCTGAATTCTTTTGTAATGTGTTTTCTAGACCTATTTTTCCCAAACTATCTTCTTTAGCTCATTGCATATGTTCATTTTAAAATCCAGAAGTGGATAAACTTTGGCCCTCTAGATCTGTTGAATTTCATTGCACAGACATGTCAGCTTGCATGGCCAGTGGATAAAAGCAGTGTACAGTATTTTAGGTATGATCGGCTATTGTTGGAGTATCCTCCCTTTAATGAGCTATACATTTCCTGTTCATGCTGCCAACACTGCATTACTGCATCAAGTATATCAATGGGCCGTTTCTTAACGCTACTGTTAGGTATGTACTACAATTCTTTTGGAACAGCAGTTTGCATGCAACAGTACTAGAAACATTCTCCATTAAGAGATGATTTTGGGTTGCTAATATGATCATAAGATAGAGGAAATATGCAAATGGCTTAATGAGTCAGTTCCCCCATCCTTCACCCGTCTACATGCATAGTTCTAATTAGAATATTTGTCTTTGAGTGAGACAATAAAAAAGAGGGGAAACCCTTCCTGAATAAAGAAGGCAAATGATAATGACTTTCAGTCCACAGTAAGTTGGTGCAAGTAATCCTCCTGATGGATTTTGAAAAAGAGCTAGAAAACTATAGTAGAGTTTGCACATACTGAGGGCTTTGGAGTTGGGGCTGATTCGTGGATTATAAGATGGCATCTTTAGTATTTGTTATGTCTTGAAGTTGTTGACATAGGATACTGGCAGCAAAATACCAAGGGGAATTGGGAGGCCGATTGGAATGGAATGTTTAAATTCATACACTTTACTAAACGTTCATGTCTTGATTTTCCAGGGATATCTTCTGAATGCAAGTAAGGGCAGCAGTTAAGCCATCTTTAAAAGGAAACATATTACGTCTGTGTCTTATGATATGATACAGTATCTTCCCTTTTCAGGATATAATATTTCAATATTTAGCATTCTTAGAAACTTTTTTTTGCTTTATATTTCACACTTTTTTCTTCTTGGTCATTATGGCTTTGTATTCCTCATTTGTGACCAACGATCCTCTATTACAAATTTAGAATATTTTCAGAATCCTCCTGCACTAAATAAATGCAAGTTGTGGATACCACGAAGTTGCCAAAGGAAGCCCTTAATCAGCAGCAATTTGCTAATGATGTCATTCTGATTGTACACACAGAGGTGAGTATACTGAAAATGAATTTACCCAAATTGTATATCTGTTCATTTATGATACAGTGTTACAACATTGTTTATCAGCTGCACTGCCTCCATTCCTCAGAACTCCTACCTGAAGGCAAGACTGGACCTCTTAGCTCTGAAGGGTTCATGGGTCTGTTTTTCATAATGGGGTTCAAAAGAGACAGAGACATGCTATAATAAGAGCTAGGAAATGTTTGTGTTAGTGTGAACACAATAACATTAATTTGTCAAAGCAAATTAATTGTTAATTAAGATACAGTGGAGCCTCATATAACAAACAGCTTGTATAACATAAAATTTGTACAACATAAAAAATTCTGGAGATGGGGAAATTTGCTTAACATAATCGCCTATGGGGAAAATCTGTACAACATAAAAATGGGATTACTCTGTTTTCAATGCATTCCTATGGGAATTTGTATAAAGGAAAATTTGCTTAACATAATTTTATTTGGAACGAATTAATTCCTTTATACAAGGTACCACTGTAATTAAAAGTGTTAATTAAGAAAGTTTAATAAGAATCTAAAATTGCTATAATTTTAAAAATCATTAAAAGCAATTAGTAATAAAATAAAGTACTGAGAAACTAATAACTAGTCAAACTTTTGCATTTAACAAAATAACATTTCAACATTTTTGAAATATTTAAATGAACTATGTAATGACTTTTAAAATGAGTCATTTCCATGATTTGGCAGATGTGGTGCTGGATGTTCATCAACCTAGATTTGTGATAGCAGACAGATGGGTTGCCTCCTTAGAGTAATTTCAGGTTAATGCCTGATCATAACTTTATATAGCTAGATAATACTTGGTGTATACACCATATGAACCAAACACAAATTAGGCAGAGGTTACAATTTATTGTGCATTGTTATGCAACAGAACAAATGATATGTGGAAGCAAGTCATAATAAAACCCAAGGATCAAATAAGAATTAATACCTGAAATAGTAAACTCTAGTAACAAAGGTCTCTTTATAATAAAAAAACACAGTCTTTAAAAAGTGTCTAAATGTTATATGTTTGCTTCCTTAAAAGAAAGATGTTGACTGATGTCACATAGGAAACAACTCACATATCCTATAGTAATTCTCACCAAAACTTACTATCCTATATATTACATTGTTCACTTTGTACAGAATTAGGTATTTTTCTACCCTAAGCTTTTGTTTACACTACACAGGACAAACTGTTAATAGACTTAAGTTACACAATAACAATAAAAATGCTAACCAGAACCCTATTGATGTTTGTGTAAGGCTTGCGTAACTTACTGTGCCTTAGGGCAACTATGAGGTCTACTGCACCTTTGAGATGCACACTGGCATCCAAGTCAATTAGCCATAGCCAGTTATGTAAGCCTTACCTGAACTTCAGTAGGATCCTAGCCACTGGGAGGAGTGAATTCTTGGTCACAATATCTCTACAGACATTTTGTCATAGAAAACAGAGAAGGCATGTTGTCAGTGGTGAACGGGCGGTAGTGGTACATTTGGAAACATTGCTACATAAATCAGAAATCCTGCACTCATGGCATCTATTACTCAAAAGGCCCCTGGAATCATTACAACCTTTACTGGGCTTCATAGTAGACCTTTTGCATGATAAGAGATGCCAATCAAATGCCCAATATCCCCTTCAATTTTCAGCCCTGCTGCACTGGGCTGTCTCTCACGCATGTGATCCCCCCCCCCCCCGTGGTTCCATTGCAACCAGAACAAAAACTATTGCTATTGAGTGCCAGGGAAGAAAAACTGTGCATGGGGGGCACTAGTGATGTATGTGGACACACATGCACATACCTTAGAGGGAACCTTGCCAGGGAGTTTTGGTATGCGTGGTATGAGTAGAGGTAATGTGAATCAAATAGCCTTTTGTGAGATAATTCTTGAGCTTACAATGAAACAGTCTAAATAAGACGTAACACCAAAAAGAGAAGGCAAAGTCTTGCTTCATTGAGGTAAATCTTCCACTTGTAACATTTAGATTCACAAAAACAATGTATCTTCCCAAGAAACTCAGTCACTATAGTACAGTGATGGCGAACCTATGGCATGGGTGCCAAAGGTGGCACTCGGAGCCCCTTCTGTGGGCACTTGACATCACCCTTCATAGCCATCTGTATACAGGTTCAATTACTGTATTGGCACTTTGCAAAAAAAATAGTGGGTTTTTAATTGCAGATTGGGCACTCCCTCTCTAAAAGGTTCACCATCACTGCTATAGTATCTTTTGCCTTTATCACCTGGCGGTTGTTGAAAAGTTGATCATACATAATAGCAGATGAGTAGGGAAAGTGGCCAGGGAATAGACCACTGACTTAGGATGTTAAACATCTAAGCAATGCTGTTTCTGTTTCCTTTGCTGTTAATCTTATTAGCTTTAGTTTGCATCTTCTTCTAAATAGCCACTCTGTTGAGTTGACTATTTCCAAAAAGCTAATGTTTTTTGGCCAAAGGTGATTGACTACACTGGACTAACCAGTTAATATGAAAAAGTTGGGCTGCTCCATATCCTTAATATCCCATACACCTCCACTTAAAGGACAAAGGGCACTCATTCAAAGATGAGGATGTACACATATTAGACAGAGGTTTGAGAGAGGAGTCAGGGAAGCCATGTGAGTATTGAAAACTCCTCTCTCAACAGTTGGGGGGCTCTGGCGCAATCTTGTCTGCTACTTATCCAGTGGCCATTCAAAGAAACCCCAGAAAAATCAAGAATACTTCAGACTTCCACCAACAAGGCCATGGCTAATGACTCATACTTTATGGGTGTTGGGAAGGTTGTAAAGAGGGGGTCATTGTCCACCTAATGGCCTATTGAGAGTACTGTCCACCTTTATGAGTCTATTCAGGCTATTGTCCATCTTATGAGCCTGTTTCAGAGGAGAGTGACATGAGGTCAAAGTGAAATATAAAATGGAGGATTGTACTTTCTTCAGACTGACAAAACTGTTTGGATGAGTAGTGAAACATTTCAATCTGAAGAAAAAGAAGCCCAGTTGCCATGACTCAACGTTCAGAAAAAATTGCAGGCTGAGTGCCTATTACCTTAAAACAAATTCTGGCAATAATCGTTACTGAATTGTCAATTCCATAACCCTTCCATTACTTCTGGGCCTCAGCCATGCTTCATTTTGTTCAGGGCAAGACAGCAGGATAACAGTTCCTGTTTAAGGCTTTGCAGATTCTAAACCGGGATGAAACCTTGTTCCTTGCTTATACTAAAGGACATGCCTAACACATCTTTAAATATGAATAGTGAAATCCCGATACAGGCGAAGTGCCATAAATTAAAGAAAAAAGATTTCTGTGGTGAAATTAGGTTTCACGGCAACTTTTGAGTCTAAAGATATACTGTAGCCTGAGATGGTTCTTTTGTAGCAAGCTCAGTGTTTCGATTTCCAAGCTTTTGAAGGCCCAGAGTAATGTTTTGTTTGATAAGATTTGGCATTTCTTATTCTGGTTTAAAAGTTTTTGTCGATCTTCAAGAATCTATATACCAAGAAGAATCTATTGTCAAGCATGATTGCAACAAGGTACTGAGGATTCTTCACTTCTTTTTAAGGATATAGTACTGAAAACAATAGGTCATTATTATCGCCATGACGAAGTCCTTTACATTAACTTAGTAGTGGTGAAGCTACTGCAGCCATATGGGCGTGTGCTGCACCATTCTGCTTACAACCAGAAGTTGAGCTCTCCCGCCCTTAGCAGACGCCACAGCTCAATCCCTGAAGGAATGTCAAATATTGCACCGTGATCTCCATTAGTTGACCTATTTGAGGCAGTGGGTTAGAGTAAGCCATGGGACTGGTTCCCTGGTTAAGACATTGACATGAGGCTAGAATTTGTAGAAGTGAGTTGCACGATAACACTTCATAAGAGCAGGCCAAGATAGCAATCTGAAGATGACCTTACATTAAACAACATTAGGTGTACCTGCTGCCTTAGCAAATCCTAAAAAGTATTACTTGAGTGAGGCCCATTATGTGAACCCTGGTGTGCATAATACAAATGAAACATTTTTACATAAATTCATATACAAGCATTGGATTTCACACTGCTTTTACAAAAATACACTATAGTGAGGTTATATTGGAGACACATATGAATTCATGCGTTCTATCTGACAAAT
The DNA here is from genome assembly GCA_023846285.1 of Phrynocephalus versicolor. Classification (NCBI taxonomy): domain Eukaryota; kingdom Metazoa; phylum Chordata; class Lepidosauria; order Squamata; family Agamidae; genus Phrynocephalus; species Phrynocephalus versicolor. The sequence goes on along the minus strand of JAHTLZ010000030.1, from coordinate 3,242,222 downwards.
TTTATCAAGTATATGGCCAAATATCACCACAGGGAACAAAACCAGCAAGACCTGCACTATTTCAGCAATGTGGAGGCTGATGTGTTAAGTACAAGACTAAACAGAACAAAGATGCTGTGATATTTGAATGACAACTGCATTTATCTTCTTGGTGGGCCTTGTGTGATTGACAGTGTCCTGCTTATAATGGTTTTATTTTAGAAATCAATGGCACTAAGACATTTCACGTTTATCAACATTTTGAGTTGGTATTTGTCTATGAGACCCAGTGTGGTATAGTAAATGAGAATGTGGTACCAGGTCCTAGGAGAGCTGAGCTAAAAGCCCATTTGGCCCTCTGAATGTAACTAGGGTGGCGATTGCAATGGCAGACCACTGCTTGAACATTTCACATACCTCATAAACACAGGATAACCATTTAATTGGTACATAAGAAAAAAAACAACCCCCAAAACAAACAAACAATGGAAGAATATGATTCAGTGTATTTTAGCTCATTGTATGTCTTAGTGATTTTAGTAGGGAAAACATCAATACTTAAGAGTAAATCCTAATGAATTCAGTAGGGCTTGATTCGGAGTAGGGTGCATCACAGTATGCTATAGAAACTGCTTTGTTTTTAAAATAAATAACTTCGGGGGGGGGAGTTTAACAGCAACTTTATACTTTGTAAATATCATGTTTCTTTTTCTATAGTAAGAACATAGTTGGCTACAATGTTCATGTGTGTCCATCCATGTTTGGAGAGTTGGCTCTTCTGTAGTGCAGTGGTGGACAATGACCAGCCCCTAAATGATATTGAGAGGGTCCATACCACAATTGGCAATGTTGCCTAGAACTGGTGGGAATGGTCCCAACAACATCTGGAAGACATCTCTCGGTTCACTCTTGCCAGAGTCGATCTGCAAGCCACTTGAGTGTAAATTTTCACAATGCTATGACATAGGACAGATTAATTTGCAGGGGTTATTGCATCATTCTTTCTCCCAGATGGTGATGGAAACGTCCCCTGGGTTACCCTTTCCCAACCTACACCACACTGTAATATAGCCAGGACAAAGTTTTCTCACAGTCATAAGGCAATAGCTATATGAGTTGAGGTCTCCACATTTCTCTATTTCAACCTTAGTGCAATGCATGGCCACCAGACAGACACAACCTTGACCCTGTACTCCAAATGGGAGGCTTATCCTCAGGCACCTTCATCCCATGGTGGGCACAGCGCTGGTCCCGCTGCAGTTTGCCTATAGGCCAAACATCGGGGTGGATGATGTTGTTACCTACCTATTACATCGGGCACTGACTCACCTGGAAGTTGCTGGAAACGCTGTGAGGGTCATGTTTTTCGACTTCTCCAGTGCATTTAACACCACCCAGTCAAAGCTACTGCAAAGGAAGCTGGAAGGAGCAGGAGTGGATGGACATCTTACCACATGGATAATAGACTTTCTCACCAACAGGCCACAGTACATGCGGCTGAGGAACTGCGTGTCTGATGTGGTGGTCTGTAGCACGGGGGCTCCACAGGGTACGGTGCTTTCACCGTTCCTTTTTACTCTCTACACCTCGGATTTCACCTACAATACTAGCAGTTGTCATCTCCAGAAATTCTCTGATGACTCAGCCATTGTTGGATGTGTGTCAGAAGGGAAGGAGCTGGAATATAGGTCAACCAGCAAGACGAAAGAGATCATGATTGACTTCCGGAGAAAGGCACTACCTTTTACACCAGTGAACATCCGGGGCTTAGATATTGAGATAGTGAACAGCCATCTTTACTTGTTTTTTATATTGGGAGCTTGTGTAACAAGTAAATTTCCCCAGATGTGGGATCAATAAAGATTTATCTTATCTTATCAACCTTGACCCTGTACTCCAAATGGAAACTGTACTGTCTGAGCACTATTAGACTAATTTTTTTTTAAATGATGGTGGTAACCAGGACAGGTTATCACCTCCATTTTAATATTTAGTCTAATCATGTTTCAACAGTGCAGCAAATTACTATTGCTAAGCATGGTTAAGACAGTGCCGCATACCTGACAACCCAGATGCTTGTTATCTCCTAAAACAGTCATTTTAGGAAGACACAGCCCACCTCCATTCCGCTATCTCACACCTAGATTGTGGTATGGGAGCTACAGTGGAGGTAAGGAAATTTTCTGGAAACAGGGAAAAGTGGTATCTTGTGCTGAAGTGCCATACTGCTTACTTGGGATCCAAAACAGATAGGGATGCTGGCAAAGAGGTAGATACACGCTAGTTATTTTTTAAAGGAAAAAGAGAGTCCTCTGGCACTACAAATATTAACTTCATCTCAAATTATACAAGACTCAACTTCCAGAGCAACTATTGATTCTCTGTCAGTTTTTGGAGAACAGCTCCCATCATCTGTCCTCACTGGTAATGTTGATTAGGACTAATGGAAGTTGTAATGCAGCGATACCTGGCAGACAACATTGCTCAGCCCTAGTATAGGAGGAAGAATGTGAAAATCTTTCCAGCATAATGGAATGGACTCTATTATTTCTAATGCTGGCTGAAAACCTGTTCCTCAGCGCTGTACGTTTCCCCAGTGTAACCCATTAATCAGTGGGGATTTGGTGTACTTTCCACTGATTCAAATGGGCCTACTGTGGAAGTGGATGATAGGAAGGCCTGGCGAGCTCTGGTCCATGGGGTCACGAAGAGTCGGACACAACTGAATGACTGAACACACACACAATGAAGTTGTAACTACAGTAAGCCCATTTGCATCAATGGAACATATGGAAGAGTTATTGGATCCCTGATTCAGTAGCCTTACCCTAGTGCAACTTATTTTTTCTAAGCAACAGGACCTCATTCATTGTAACAGATCCATTCCTATACACTGTAAATAAATATTAAAAGACAGTAATCCGATTGAGTTAACTAAAGCTGGAATATGCATTTACTGTTGGCATCCACTTTATAAAGGCAAGCTGTGAATAGGCTCAGCCACCATGATGTGGATCTTACATCCTTGTTTGGGGAAGCAATTCTCATACATATGAATTAGTGGCTCAGGTGAATAAGGGTAGTGTTTCTACTTCTCTTGCCATTCAACCCAGGATGAAAGCCACTAGAGACCCAACAGCTTTTCTTCTGTGGCCAACCTTCCCTGCTATAATTCAGTTCCCAACCAGGCCTGTGAGCACTGCTGAGAAACAACCAAAATGTATTCTTTACTTGGGCATAAAACAAGAAGCGTGGCACAAACAAAAATAAGATGATGCATAAAATCCATAAAATATTTAAATCAATGGAGAGAGCTTGCAAAGTACCAATGTATCTCTGTTGGGACAGTACAGTACTTGGAATTACTCATCTATTAGTAACTGAAAAACCACGCAAGCTACTAATAGTCGCTTTTTGAACTTCGGTTGTTCAGAAGCTTTATCCAAACTTACAACAGACTGGACAGTTTTTTTAGTAGATGGGAAAAATAATTGTGGATTGGGTTACTATTGTGAAAATATAGCTGGAATTGTTCACATGAGAAGCTGGAGTGTGATCCCAGAGAAATGGAGAGCAATGCGGCTGGCTTGCGGAGATGTCAGGTGTAATCCATTTCTTGGAGATCAAATGATACACAGGGAAATGGCTCCAGGCGGATCCTAATCTACATCCAATGGGACATTTACTTCTGTGGTGGGCCTGGCAGACAGAAGGGTCAGTTTAAGGGAGATCACAACCATTCTAGTGATTTTTTCCAGTGCATCTACGTATGTGCCTTTGAAGCCATTTGATTGCAACCTAATTCTCAAATTTAGGTCTAGTTCTCCCATACATCAAATTGGCAGGTGAATCTCTGTGAGTGACTACGTGAAGTCATAGAGTTGGATGGCAGATTGTATACTTCGACAACAGGGGACGGTACTGTAAAATGGGGAATTAAAAAGGGCTTACTTGAAGAAGACAATGTGTGTAAAAGCAACATGCAAGACAGGTGGGTCCCAGGCCACCTATTCCCTGTATGCCAATTCCCTAATGAGAATTTTTTTCTTGTATGGAACAGGATTCCTTCTCACACTTTGGCCCAGATATAGGTTAACCTTCCTGTATTCTGCTTGGGAGAATTACGACTCAGACACTATGAGATTTCACAGGAAGGCTTTGGATGAAACAGAACTCTGAACATGCTTTGGATTCTTGATTCACATTAAAACAGTACAACAAACACACAGTCTCGTTCACTGCCTTGTACACTTTTGCACGATGTCCCTCCTGCTGCTTTCAGTCTCCAGATCCATCATGGACACCCCTGTTGAAGAGGTCATCTTGTGAACTGTGCTGGTCAATTCCTTCATAATATGAGTTGCCGTTATGGAGGAACGTCCCCACGGCACGACCTTGCCGAGCGTGTCCCACGGCATCGCTAAACACTTTGTTTATCTGTTCTTCAGAAGGCATCCACCAATCAGGATTGGAGGTGCAGTGCATCCTAATGAACTCTGTGGGGAAATAAGGATTTAGGAGATTGGCCCCACTGGCATACAAAATCGTTAGCTGTTGAGAGCTGAGGTGGTAGCATGTGGATACACGGTGCTTGCCAGTGCTTAGAAAAGTTACTTGTTGGTGGCTCCAAGAATCACAATCGCCCAGTCATGCTAAGAACCTTTGGCTGGGGAACTCTGGGCCACAAAGTAACTTTCCCAACTTCTGGTATTTATATATCTTTATCAGCTATAAATCCTTACAATGAGGTGATGATAATTTTTAAAATGTTACCAAAAAATCATGTGTTCAACACCTAGCCATGCCATACCACCGCCTTTCTGCATGGCTGATGACACCCTACCTCTAGGTTCTTCTATAGCAGGGTGGAAAAAGCATAGTCCATGGGCAGCACGTACCGCTTTTGGGGCCCAAATGGCTCTCCGGGAGCCCCCCCACTCCAAATTACCTTTAAGCCCCCATGTGCATACTAATATTTATGGAAGCAATTTTATTATATCCCTCCCCTTGCAACATCCTTGCCCCCCCCCACCTTCAGATATTTTGTTTTTGAATGGGAGGGGAATACTGTAGATGCAGTCCTCGAATGTCCATCACTGGTCATGCACAATCCACGGACATCTGGAAGTTGCCGACACTTGTATTGTAGGATTGTAATATATTTCAAATGTTTAGGTAGGTTGTACAGGGTAGATATACATTTTGGTTTTTTGCAAAATGCTGGCCTTTTTGGTTAGCAGGACATTGGGGGAAGGAATAGGATGCATGAAATGTTAAGAACAACAGGTGTAGAGGCAGAATTTCAGGAGTCAACAAAAGGGTGTAGGAAACAGATATGCCCTGGACATAGCTGTCCATCCCAAACCCTTCAGTTTATGAATTTGGGATATTGCTTCTTGTATCCACTATTCCAGGAAATGACACTACATTGGCCTACAATATTGTACCTACACTGCCAGAAGAAAAAATGATTTCAAACTTTGTAGCGCAGAGGCCAATATGAATGTTGATGACACCAATGTCAGCAGTCAGGATGGTCTACAGCACTGTTTCTCAACCTGTGGATCCCCAGATATTCCTGGACTGCAACTCCCAGAAGCCTCCACCACTTGCTGTGCTGGAAGGGTTTCTGGGAGTTGCAGTCCAGGAACATCTGGGGACCCACAGGTTGAGAGCCAGTGGTCTACAGGATCTTCTCTTGTGCTCATTACCCACTCACGACTAGACAATGGACAAGGGTAAATCCTAGAAACTGAAACCTTTCCCTATCCATTAACTACTTCTCAACCAAACAAAAAATAACTGAAATGGTTGTTTTTCAACATGTTCTTAAGTTCTTTGAAATGGAAGGTTACGTTTCTACAAAAAACACATACATTGGATTCCTTTTTTGGGGGTGGAAGGGTGCATGCTTATCCCATGCTTATGCACTGTGGCTGCAACTGCACTGGCAGACAATATGAGGTTTGCTATGGAAGTAGAAATAATGAATTTGAACTTTTAAAAACACAAAGGACAATGCAAATCAGCCCTTTTTGTTTCGAATGCAGAGTTTCCCCCACTGCTGCTAGGGGCTTTCACTTTCTAAAAGCTGGCGTGATTTGAATGGTGCTTGTCCTATCTTTCTCCTTAGTTACCCTGAAGTATTTTTTTTTAATTTTTAAAAAAGGGTTATAGCTAGAGCATCTTATCATTGCACTGACACATTAGTTTACTGCTAGATCATCTCTGCAAGGACACCCCTTCCCCAAATAAAAATTGATATGAAATAGAAACAACACTTAAAAATTACAGCAGACTGCTGTGTTTCTGCAGTATATGTTCGTTTGCACAGTACAGAGGACTTTGGGAAACTGTCCCTTTTTCCTAATGCCGTGCAACACTTTAAAAAGCTCACTGGCTTTACAATGAACCATAAAAGCTGAAGATCAGCAGAGGATAGAATAAAAGGAAGGGTACTGCGTCATCTATCAAACCATATCAAATTGAGGGGCCAGATAAGATGATCACAGTTGCCATGTGATCATCTCATCTGAATCGAAGTGCAAAACAGCTGTGAATCAAGTTCGAGCAAAGCCCCATTACTGCAACCCAGTTTACCAGTGTAGTTGCAACCTGTGTTGCACATTACCCACTCACTGTGCTGACAAGAAATGTCTCCTTTAAAGGCTTTTTTTGCATAACTTTAAGAAGAAGATGGGGCACCACAGAAGCACCACTTCCCTCCACACCAGGATACGCCAATGATAAATAATGGAGGAATCCAACCAGAAAAATAAATTTGAATCCTCAAATTTAAAAGAAACATATTTTTAGATACAGAGTTCAAGGCAACCTTTCCAGACATTTGGTCTAAAAAGCTTCTTATGTAGATGTTTGGCAATAGAGATGGGCACGACTAGGAAAAATGACGTTTTCGAGTTGTCGTGTGTCGGAGGCAGCCCGTGTCGGCTCGTTTCCGTTTTTCGCAAAAAACCGCAAAAATTAGTCGGTTCGTTTTTTCGTTGTCGTTATACTGGTTTTTTTGGGGGGTAGCGGGCTCCTGGAGGCACCTCTGTGGGGTGGGTGCCTCCTCTGGCCCGCTATAAAGGGAAAGTGGGCTCCTGGAGGCACCCGTGGGTGCCTCCTATCCTCACCCACTAGGAAGGGGCAGCAGCAGGCTCCAAGAGACCCCTCAACATGGGGGTCTCCCCTCCTCACCTGCTGCTGCAAAATGGCATGCATAACCATATGGATATGCATACCATTTGCAGGCAGTGAGACCACCTGGTCCACTGGTACGACCCACTGAGGACTGGGTCGCACCTGCCATGTCCCACAAAGAAGGGAATCGTACTTGCGTGTAGTGCAATGCAAGTACATCTGGCTATGGGCTAAGGTGGGTTTAGTGCAAGGGCTAGGGTTAGGCTAATGACGGGTAAGGTTACGGTGGGCTATTGGGTTGCACCTCTGGGTGCCTCTCTGACCCACTAAGAAGACAGTCTGTGACATATGGGTAAGGAGTCAAGGATTAGGGTTAGGGGGTTAGGGGGCTAGGGCAGGTTTTAGGGGGCTTTTTGGCACATCCCAGAAGTCTCCATGGCCAAGTGGCCATGCGATTGGTGAGATGGCTCCAAAAATTTGCATGGTCGTCCCCTCCCACATGGCTGGCCAGGCCACTGTGCCAGCCCATCATTGCGCACTGCGCAGGTGTAAATAAAATAAAATAAAATAAAATCAATGGAGGACAGAGGAGGAGAGGAGAGACATTTTGTTGCAAGAAAAAACCCACTGCTACTGTGAAAAATCTGGAAGTTTATAAATTTCCGCATGTTTCTGTTGTGCTTGTGTGTTTTTGGACCACGATTTCAAAAACAATATTACGTTCGCTGCCCCATTTTGGATTCCCCGCCCGCACCGCATGGCATGGCGAGTCCGGCTGCCCAGGACGGGGGGGAGGCGGGACCCCCCCTCCAGACCAGAAACCCCCCCTCCGGTAGGTGTCCTGAGGCACGGCAGGCATTTTCCGCCTGCTTTTTGGCCCGGGAATGGGTGGGGGGAGACGGGAGAGTTTAAAAGTTTTTTCCTATGCGCCGTCCGTGCCGCTTGCGTTTGCGGCGGCCGTCGGTGAGACTGGGCTTCTTGTGAGCGTGCGGCGAGTCCCACCAAACCAGAGCATCCCAGGATGGGGGGGGGGAGAGGCCGGGACCCCTCCAGAAACAACCCTCCAGAAACAACCCCCCCTCCAGTAGGTGCCCTGAGGCACGGCAGGCATTTTTCCGCCTGCTTTTTGGCCCGGGAATGGGTGGGGGGAGAGTTTAAAAGTTTTTCCCTGTGCTGTCCGTGCCGCTTGAGCCGGCGGCGAGACTCGTGCCGTGCGGCTTGTTGTTGATGCTGCCTGCGGCGAGTCCCACGCCACGCCAGAGCAGCCCAGGAGGGAGGAGGGGGGGAGGCCGGGGACCTCCAGAAACCACCCCTCTGGTAGGTGCCCTGAGGCACGGCAGGCATATTTCCACCTGCTTTTTGGCCGGGAACCTGGTTTTTTAACTTTTAAAAACTTTTTTTCTGTGCCGCGTGGCATCGCGCGATCGCGCGATGCAAGTAACAAGCACGACAAATCAGAGCAAAATTGTTCGTTCGTCGGTTCGAGCTCGAAGTCTGGCGGAGTAATTCCCGTTACCGTTTCTGTAGAGTAACGGAACCGAGTAACGGAAACGGAAACGGGAATACCGCTAAGTCGTGCCCATCTCTATTTGGCAACATTTAATTTTAAAAATTTTACTAACAGACATAGCAGTTTACCAGACAACGACCATAGCAGGAAATAGAAAGTAGGGGGGTCCCAATCTGCAGTAGCAATGGAAACACCTTCCCTCACGTCCACTGCATATAGAGTGAGAAGGGGTCACAAAGAATGCATGACACTGGGCAGAGGCAACCCATCATACTAGTCAACACGTTTGTTTCCTAGGAAAGCAAGGGCAGCCTTAGGCGAAGGTATTTCTGCACACACGTCACTGTTGCTGAAATGCAGCTGGCAGACATGTAAAAATATGTCTAGAGAATCAATTCTTGATCCTGCACATCTTTCTCAACGGAAACTATATGGAATTAAGAAGCATCTAATTGAACTTGCATTCAACTCTTAAGTCCTTTAGTTCCAGATTAACTTCAAACGGCTTGCAGCTACTATGGGACTGTAATCTATCTACTGTACAAAAGCACTTCTTTTTGTTCACCAATAAACATTTAATGCTGCTGCCAAGATTTGGTGATAATTTTAAATATTCATGAATGCATATCCACTATATGAAGCTGGGCCTGATGGAGGTCTATCATACTCAAGGCAGAGAGTGCTGGGCTTGATGTGTTGTGAGTTATTTCCATCTTTTAAAGGGGCTATAAATGTTTAGTCTAGGCCACATTAAAAGGGGGGAGGAGACCTCTCTACCAACATAAAAGCTCCTTTTTAAAAGTACTATTTGTAGTAATAGAAACAAACCTAATGACCCATCCCTGGCAGCTGCTGTTTTATCTATTCTTTTTAGACTTTACATTTCAAAGACTGAACACTGCTATTGCCATTTCGGCTGGATATTGAGTGCCTGCCTCCATTCAGTGAGGGCTATCAGCTGCATGTCCAGCCAGATTTCCATGTATGCCGGGAATGCAAGTATGATGCTGAAGTGGTATCTACATCTGCATTACAACCAGACTTCACTGTCTCAATGTCCAAGTAGTAAATAGTGGTTGTGAGAAATGAGTATGGGGACCGTTATTGAGAGATCTTGGAAATAATTCATTAAACATTAATTTCACTATTCTAATTTGTTAAATTATCCCGTGATTAATTTAAAATTCCTTATTTTAATTATTAAAACTACTATCAGCACTAGTTTAATTTTTCTTATTTTGTGGACTTGTCCAAAGCATTTTTTTAGCAGTTCTAGATAATCCTTTGCGGTCTAATGATCTAATGTCTCAAACTTATGGATTTAATGTCTTTAATGGTTTAAACCTTCCTCAATAATTTAATACTGACACTCTGGCACTCTCCCAATTGTACAACAATTGTAGAAGATGGCCAGCATCTGACTTATGTGTTAAAAAAATCACATGTTGTTTTACATAGCTTCAGCATACAACAACTGACACCTTCTATAATCCAGTCAAGCATACCCAAACTTCAATGATCACAATTTAGAAGTTTGCTTGTTTTTTAAAAATTGGTAGTTTGAAATATATGAAGTTTGTGTGTCCTGATCTAGCAAGTGAGATCTATGGGCATAAATGGGCCTCTAGATATGCAATTTTTGATGCTGCTCCTCCACACCTAGAAACTGTGCTGAATGCATCTTCTGCTGAAGTTGGTGTTAGTTATTGTGTATAAGCTTAATCTAAATTTAGTCATAATGTGGAGCTGGCCCAGTGAAATTAGGTCAGCCATGATGAATTTCAGTTCTGCTGATTTACATTTGTTCACACGTCATAGACCATGGATGGGCTCAGCCTTTTGAACAACAGCGCAACTATGATTTGCACTGGGGGCTGTAAGATTCAACAATATGATTAGCTTATCGTCTTTTCCAGTGCATTAGTTTTCATTTAAAAATGAGCCTCAGAAGTAGTTCTAGATCTTATATGCATTACATAAGATATCTTACTGAAGATAACTGTATGTTATCTATCCAGCTATTAATTAGGGTACAACCCAAGCACCTACAACTTTGGAAAATGCATTGTTTTTCTCTTAGTGTGTTAAAATCAGATTGTTAATTGTTCAACTTAAAATGAAGTTTCAATATTTAACTTCTGTCTGAAGTTTTAGTTGATGAGCTAGGGCCAATAACCAAGGATAATTTGATCAGCGAGTCTGGTATATGAAAAGTATACTACTTTTCCTACTGCTATTTTAATTATGGCTTGTTACTAAAATGGAAAACAAAAATTAATGGTAGCATTTTCATCTACTGTGTGGTTCCTGTTCTTGTTATATGGTAAACTAGTGAAGAAACAAATAATTCTCCCCTCCCCCCCCCCCAAAAAAGAGCACCTATGGTGAAGGTTTGCTAATAAAAATGCTGGTTTAAAATTCAATTACATCAGCAATTTTCAAAATTCTCATCTTCATGGTCACATTATCCATTGGCTTGTTGACTTGGAAAATAACTTGGAAAAGTTATTCTTTTGGACTAAGTCTCTCAGAAATACTCAGAAGGGACCACGGTGGTTGGAGGGAATCTGGGAATTGTAGTCCAAAGGAATAACTTTCCCAAAGTTAGCAGGCTAAAGTAGATCCTGGGACACTTTCTAGGGCACAATCTCTTCAGAGGAGAGGGCCAGCTGGAGATGTTTCCCTGTTGCCTAGCAACAGCTAGCATGGTATCTCTGAAAACATTCCCCATACCTGTAGGTGACAGGGGGAAACTGTCTTTCATATAAGCTTTCCTTCCATTGCTACTTTTGTCAGTGAGGAAACTTAGATTTTTCAGACACAGTTTGAAACCCAAGGTTAAAATGAGGAAAATATAAGTTATTATTCTGCTCCCCCCCCCCCCGAACAATTGACATGGGGCCCCAAGATTCCTTATATCTACAGGACACCCACCCCCTTTTCCTTAAGATTACAGGAAGATAAATATTCTTGTATTAAGCCATGGCCAATGTGGTGAAATGAGATTGCATATAGTGGACACTGAGTGAAAAGATGCAGTACCTCTGAGACATGTTACTTTTACTGGATCCAGAGGGCGTCTTTCAGGACCAGTGTCTCCTGACTGCACTGACCTTTTCCTTTTTCCAAGGCCGCACGAGTACTTAAGCTCATCGGTTGTGAAGACAAATCTGATGAGGTACCGGAGGAGCCGTCGCCCATCTTTCTTTGAGGAGTTTACCGCCTCATCCCATTGTTTGCTAGTGATGTAGACCGGGTAGTTGTTCAGCAACTGCTTGCTCCCCTGGGGAAAAGAAAAATGGTTTCCCACTCTGTCAGAAAGCCAAATGACAGAGAAGACAAAAGCATTTGCCAAATGAAACAAAACAAAACAAAAAAAAGGACAGGCAGCTGTAAAATGAAGACAATGAAAACATACACTGATGGTCACAGGAAACTGATCATCCTGAGAACATGCATTTAAAGCAATCTGCATTTTCTGTAATGAGAACCAGGGAGGTATAATGAACACCCTGAGAGACAAAAAGGCTATTTATAACATACTTTTGCACGTAGGTTAAAATGTGTCAAGATTCAGTGATTGGGAAAGCTACTGAAATATAATCTTCTCTTTTAATCTATTAAAATGTGTAAAAATGTCTTTTGAAGAGTGTGATCAAACAGCCTTTTCCTTCAGTTGACAGACAGCTACTTCAGAAGTTATTTTTTAAATAAATCTATTTACATAATTAATGTATCACCTTTTGTTTAACACTCTTAGAACCTGACAGCAGTTATACTGTATGTTGCAGAAACCTCTCCAAAGCAAGTAAACAAAGTTAGAATTGAAAGATCCAAAACAGCTTTACTACTAATGAACTCCGAATGCATGCATTGGTCGGTGCAAAGGGTGCCACTTTTGCAAAGAAACTTTTCCCACAGTTCTGCTCAGTTCTAAATGGATAGAAATAGATAAAGAGGAAAGTTTAGGCACTCACCATAATGTTAAGCTTAACAAGTGTACCTGCAGGACAATCTAAAGGGGGTTGGGGAAAGAGGGCAAACCATTCAGAAAAAAAGTTATTCTCATCCAGATTGGGACTATGACATCATAGGAAAGCTAATTCCCAACCTGTTTCTCATTTTATTGGCACACATCATCCTTGCAACTGGAGGTGAAATAACACCTACAGTGGAAAGACCGCCATCAGGGAGCAAAATTTATGTTTGAAAACAATACGGAGAGAAAAAGAATTAACTCCCCTTCATACCCTAGACTAGACTGTTGAAGGACCACTCTTGCATTTACTAAATAAAGTAATCTTGATATAATCTTATTCCTTAAAAACACGTTCATAATGCAATCACAAGCATCACTATCACCCCTTTTCAGGGTTCTCTAGGTAGAGAGTATTCAGAAGTAGTTTATCATTTCCTTTTTCTGAGTCTCCTGGGATTGTGCAACTCGTCCAAGGTGACACAAGAGACTAGCCCCACTTACAGGAGACACAGTTGCTTCTCTGGCTTCACAGCCAGATAGCTAAATTTGAGCAGCTTTCACAAAAGTCTTCTCAGGTCTTACCCTCTATTAGGAAGGAGTCTTCAGAGAAGCTCACATATAGGGCAAAATGTGCCATACCTATTTTGATCAATTATTTGAGAGAGATGAGCACAAGAGTGTGATTTGAAAGAAGAAAAGAGCCATCAACAATGTCTCTTATGCTGATATGGGGTACCCACTGTGGTGTCATGTTGTGACAGACTGGGACTCTTGGTTTGAGGAATGTCAAGCTAGTACAGCCACTCCTTAAATATTTCATTTACATTGAAAGCTCTCTTAGGCTTGATATAAATCTGTTCTGACTTGGCAACATAACAGCAACATACTGAGGCATAAATTAAAAAAATAATTGCCCCCCATGGTCAAAATTAATAAGATTTTATTCATTTAAAGCATTCAAAATTGCTTCCTTTATTTCTTTTCTTACTAAAATACAAGTGACATGACTTTCACCAGCAATTCTAAACAAAAATCTGTAATGTTCTTTAACCTTAAATGTATGAGAATAGATATGTTTTGGCTGGAATTGTAAAAAAAATTGTTTTGCTCGAGTAGCACTAAAAGTTTTGCTATCTTTTAAGAACATAATGAAGTTTTGGAGTTCCTAACTCTTCACAGAAGGGGAAAAAACAGGACAAAGTTTCCTTCTCATTCCCAAGCACTGTGGTAAGATAATGCATTTGCATATGTTTTAAAAATGTCAGACATGAATGTTTCTCATACTGAAGCTACTTGGAGAAATGTCAATGTGCCTTTTTTAAAAAAGTAAAAAGATTTCAATTATTATAGATGGCAGCAAAAAGGCATCTCTATTTTTCTGTATTTCTTTTGTATTTTCTGGTATCTATACTTAAGTTAGTTTGAGTGGCAATCATAGGTTGTATATTCTTAAGTATGTTTATAACATCTTGAGTGAGCTGGGATGGCAGCCAGTAAAATTAGGCTATTTGTTTAGGCTATTTTAAAAATAATCTCTGAATAATGTTGATATATCTGCTAGTAACAGCAGGCTATCATCCAAGGTTAAAAATTGTGCTTTTCATGCAGATAAGGAAGTTTGATCAGCAGTAAGTATGAGTTTTAAAATTGGTGCTTTATAGGCACCTTTACATAAACAATGGTATGATGCGGGCTGGATTGCAAGTAGATAAACCTGTTTATTAACTGAAGACTATCATATAAATGCAGCTCATTTAAGACAGAGTTAGTAGAAGAAAGGAAACTACCTGGACCTCGACTAAGGAAATTCAAGATGGCTGGTTTAATTCCTTTGGTTAACAGACCTTCATTTTAGAATTTTTGATGTGTATTAGTGCCATAATCATCTAAGGCAGGCCTGCCCAAAGTCCACCCCCGGGGGGGGGGCAAATCCGGCCCGTCAGGCCATTCTGAGTGGCCCGTGGCTGGCCAGCCCACCCCTCCCTCCCCTTCTTTCGCCCCATTTTTTTAAAAAAAAATCTTCTGCCAACACTGACACCACTGGGAAGCTTGGGCAGACGGGCGGATGGGCGGTCTGCCGCCATCGGCACTGCAGGGGAATGTGTGGGGGTGGGCAGGCCAGCGGGCCTTTGCCACCACCAAGGAGCTTTGGGGTGGGCTGGCGGGCAAACCGTCGCCACTGCTGGGGAGCTTGCGGGGGTGCAAGGTCACACAGATTGCCTCTTCCAAGGGGCTACCTGTGGCCACGGCTCCCTGTGCTTCCTTTGGTCCCCACCTTCCTTCCTTCCTTCCTCTCTTGGTTTCCACCTCCCTCCCTTGGTCCCCGCCTTCCTTCCTGCGGGTGGGGTTGCAAGGGGTCAGTGGGTGAGGCTTATGGGTCAGTGGGTGGGTCTTGCAGTGGGATGGCAGGGTCGGGGAGCAACTGGCCCCTGACACATTCTCAGCCACCAAATCTGGCCCTCCTTACAAAAAGTTTGGGCACCCCTGATCTAAGGTTATGCATTATATGCTTTATATTTAGAATGTAGTTAAAATATTTTCTTCTGATGGTATTTTTTATTATTACAAGTGAACATGAACATGCACCCCCCACTTCACACTAAAAGTATACAGTGGACCCTCGTATAACAAACGGTTTGTATAACATAAAATCTACACAACATAAAAATTCTAGAGATAGGGTAAAGTTGCTTAACCGAATCGCCTATGGGGTGAATGAGTACAAGATAAAAATGGTCGCAATTAGGAATTACTCTATTTTCAATGCATTCCTGTGGGAAATTTGTATAAAGGAAAATTTGCTTAAATTAATTTCATTTGGAACAAATTAATTCCTTTATACAAGCTACCACTGTATATGCTTAGTGGTGAAGGATTCAGAAGCCTAAAGTTGCTAAGTGTATAAAATTTAAATCTGGATGGAAATTGAAGGTCTTCTCATGTTCCACATGAGAAGTAAATTGTATCCATTCAGAATATTACTTATTCTAAAGTAGCAAACTTATATGTTCAGCATTAGTCCTCAGTATACATATGTCCACTAAAATAGCCCTTCTCAAAGGCACATCTCTATCATACACTACCTCTGCTGGCTGCTCCACAGGTTGGGGAATCATGAGCTGATTATGATGCTGAAGCACAGTCTTCAAATAATCTAAAACAGTCTGGCAGGGCACTGTGGGAAAAACAACACATTGTATACAAGCTGCTTACTATTACAAGTAAAATATACCAACAAGTCAAACACAACTTTTCAAAATCATCATCATCATCATCATCATCATCATCATCATCATCATCATCATCATCATCATCATCATCATCATCATC
>JAHTLZ010000030.1:3213082-3226271 GCA_023846285.1 Phrynocephalus versicolor | reverse complement strand
TCATCATCATCATCATCATCATCATCATCATCATCATCATCATCATCGTTGCCACTGCTGCCACTGCCGCTGCCATGATAATCATCATCATCAAGTCAATTTTGAAAGGGGAATAAATAATCATTTACTGAGGTTGCTGCTTTTTCCACCCTTAATGACACCTTTGGCTCTCTCACTTTCCTGCTGGGATTATTGCCAGACCAAAAGTATTGCCATTGGAAGAAGAGTTGGTGGCAAGTTTAACAAATAATGTTTAATAATGTTGTCAGATGTGAGAAGGGAGGAAGAAAATCATAACCCAATCTGCCTCTTTAAAAATGAAACAGGCTGGCGGGAGTGGCAGACAGGGATTCCAAGGGAAACAACAGTGCATGACTTTAGGTACTGCGTTAATCACTAAATCATATCAAGACATGATGATGATGATGATGATGATGATATGTCATCGAGTTAACTCAACCTATGATTACCCTTTCCAAAGTTTTCTAGGCAGAGAGTTCTCAGAAGGGATTTAGCATTCCCTTTACCTGGGAGCATCCTGGGACCGTGCATTCCACCCAATGCTTTCAAAGGCTGACTCTTCTACAAGGCACAATGGGGAATGAAACTCCTACCCTGTGCCTCCCCAGTCAAATATCCAACTTGGCACTGGCTTTTCTGGCAGCTACATTGGGCAGAGGCCTTGGCTCTTCTAGCACCAGTAAACATGTAATTTGATATACAGTGGACCCTTGTATAACAAACAACTTGTATAACATAAAATTTGTACAACATAAAAAATTCCGGAGATAGGGGAAATTTGGTTAACATAATCGCCTATGGGGAAAATCCATATAACACAAAATGGGATTACTCCGTTTTCAATACATTCCTATGGGAATTTGTATAAAGGAAAATTTGCTTAACATAATTTTATTTGGAACAAATTAATTCCTTTATACAAGGTACCGCTGTAGCTTGGTTTCGTGAGTAAACTTTTCAGTCCCATTATTCATCCTGTAATTTTTAAACCAATTAAATGTTAAAACATCATAAAAGTAATCTTTAGTTGTGTTTTGCTTATATTTCTCTTATACCAGTCCCCACAAGAAAGAGTAAAAGTACAGTACATTTTGTATTAGGACACATGCTTTTATGTGTTTTAGATCCCCCGTTTGTTGTTGAACCTAACTAAGAGAGAGAGCACACAGACTCATGTAACACCTATCCCCATCTTCCTCCCTTTGCATACACAAGTCCCCCCACTTCAATTTGCTAATTTCCCAAAGCCAAAATTCATCAGAATATTCAAATTAGGTTCAGGGCTAACCGCCAAACCGGTGTTTACAGTCTCATCTCAGTGTACTATTTATGAATATCTAGATAGGCTTGAGCACTAGTCTGGAAACAACAGAATGAAATTCAACAGGGATAAATGCAAAATACTGCACCTAGGAAAAATAAACCAAACATTTACAAGACAGGGGATACTTGGCTTACCGATACAGTAAGAAAGATCTTGGAATAATCATAAATCACAAACTGAATATGAGCCAATAGTATGGTGTAGTTACAAAAAAAAAAAAGGCTAATGCTATTTTAGGCTTCATTAACAGAAGTCTAGTCTCTAAATCCCATGAGGTACTAGTTCTCTTCGGCACGTTAGGCCTATTTTTGAGTACTTTGTCCAGGTCTGGTCCTGCACTTCAAGAAGGATGCTGACAAATTGGAACAAGTTAAGAAAAAGGCAACAAGGATGAGTAGAAGACTGGACACCAAGTCCTACCAATATATTACCATGGTGGCCTTGACCTTAAAGATACTCATGCCAAAAGAATGT
Organism: Phrynocephalus versicolor; assembly: GCA_023846285.1. Lineage (NCBI taxonomy): Eukaryota > Metazoa > Chordata > Lepidosauria > Squamata > Agamidae > Phrynocephalus > Phrynocephalus versicolor. Next base: position 3,224,452 of record JAHTLZ010000030.1, on the reverse strand, counting down.
TTACAGGCACAACTTCCAGGGTCCTAAGCTGTTTTTAAACATCCCATGCGTTTTGTTAGATTACCTGGAATGCTCTCCAACTTCCTTCGGAGTTCTTCATTTTCTTGTTGTAATGAAATCACCTCCTGCTCCAGCTCTTGGCAACGAGGGCAATAGCCTTCTTCTTCCTCCTCCTCCTCCTCTGGGAGTGTAGAGGATGATGGGTGACCGTGGGACTCAGATGTTGCTGGGGATGTCCATCCACCTAAAGTGTGCACTGGGGAGGTTGAGAGTGGATCTACATCTGCCAAACGGCCAAAATCACTCACAGAGGAAGCATTCTGAGAAGGAAAGCTTCCAGAAAGCAAATAGTTTTGGAGGGAATCCGTAAATACCCTCAGAAAAGCAGAGGTCTGCTGCTTCTTGTGCATGTACTGCAATTCAAGATCTAAGTTGTCTGATGTCTGACTGTGGATCATTTTCCCAAGCTGGCACTGTTCTGGTCTCTCACTAAACCCCAAGCTCTCTTGCTTTACACATGAAGTCAACGACTGTGAGCGACTGCTCTCCAGAAGTTTTCCACCACAGTTTAAAAGACTAAGGACACGGCTGCACTGCTGGGCAAAGGCATCCAGGATCATGCGGCTCTCTGAAAGAGAAGAAGAGACGAATCACAGAAGCCCAACCAGGAGCCACTCGCCAGTCACAATGCCAGCTAGATGATGGGAAGGGAAAAAGTCAGGTTTCAAAACAACAACATCAACAACAAAACATGCATGCACCTTAAATTTATCACAACTCTGTTCTCAAAGTTATTTTCTTCGTTTCTAACCTGACTTTCATCTCTAAGCAATGGTGGAAAGTCTGTGATCCTTCAGATGCTACATCTCTCATCATGCTTGACTATTTGCCACACTGGGTGGAGCTTATGTGACTTCAAGTCCAATATTACATGTTTTTCACTCCTGTTTCAGGTTAACAAGCCTGTAACTTGTATCCGGACTCAGTAATATTTAGAACACAGCTACTGAAATCACAGTGATCTAACTTTCTTATGACTACCTTAGGTCCCACAGATTTCCACATACATATACTAAGTATAAGTCTGTTTACCTATAAACTACAACAGCCATTTTAAAGAGGAAAAGAGAAAGGAGTTTAGAGAAGTACTGTAGCATGGAGCCTTGGTGTCCTAACCTTTTCCAGCTGGAAATGACATACCCCTAGTAGCTTTTCCCTCCTGTAGAGCTCCAGTAGTAAGGATGATCAAGGTAATATTATGCATCTGCATTTAGCAACAACTGATTTGGTCCTCGGCATAACTGGGTTAAGAACATGAAATCATTTTGAAAGCTATCTAGAAATTGAGTCATGGCAACTGGACTTCTCTTGAGAGACTGAAATGCTACCTACCCTTCAGCCTCCAAATATGGAGTAGAAAAAGAGGTCTTCTGCCTACCGTATAAAGGGTGAAGAAAAGGACATAGCCAAACAACTTTTAAAGAGGGGAGGCATTCATTCCATCACCTTGGGAGTATAACATCAAATCTTAGGCAGGAAGGAAGGCAACCAAGCACAATGATTATCTCCTATGTGTACAGAATCTCCAGTAATGGACTGAAACAATGAAGACCTTTAGATCAGAGGTTCCCAATGACTGATTGCTAGCTTGGCCAAGAGTCATCAGCATTGGATGTGACACTCCATCAGTACCTGTGAGTCAAACATTGGGAACCAGTGCTTAAGATAACTTCTCAGCTCACTTGGGAATGGTTTTCCTATGAGTGGCTTTTCCCAGTTTGGAGGGCTTGTAAATAGAAGTGATCTATGAGAATATGCAGATAGGTTTTCTCTTCACATTCTGTTCTGCTTTGGGCACCATAAACTGGATTCTTTGAGGCGTCATCAAGGAGGTCCATAAGACAGAACAGCTTTAAAGCCCAAGTGCTCAACATACGATATGGAAGGAAAATTCTAAGGGAGACACAGTTCTGGAAACACACACACCCTTACTGCTAACCTTCTGATTAGATGATAAAAGAATCATGAAATTTTAAATAGCTGTGGCAACCTCAATATAAGGTTGCCTCCGCTTAATATTCACTCCATTTCTCTTTTGAAAAATATCAAAGGAAGATATTGATTGGAACTTTGTAATTCAAATACACAGCAGTTTTCATTCGTTTTAATCCTCTAATCAGATTCTAGACCTGAAGCCATATTTACTGTGCGCATTTTAATCAGGATGATCCAAAGTTGTCAGACGTTCTTCTTCTTTTGTATCTTTTTGCCACCTTCCATACCCACAAAGCAAGCAAGATATGAATGGAGATCTGACAGGATATTATACACTGTGCTCATCATTATGACTTTTTCTTAGATGACTGAAATGATCCATACTGCAAATATAAATGCAAATAACTTACTAGATTTTAGAATCGGTAAAAGGCAGATCTGCAACACAAAGTTGTCACCTTGTTGGCTCTTCTTCCTTCCCGGGGTAGAATGCCTCCATCTATCAGTAGGTCAGTGAGCTAAATTTGGCATTGTGCTGGTGTACCGTGCTCCCCGCAATCCAGCACAATCCTTTCCAGAGATCTCGGAGTTCGTCTCGGCTGCCCTGTTGAAGTCCCCCCGCCTTCTGGTGGTTGGGGACTTCAATGTGCATGCCGAGGAGGAACTCTCTGGTGCGGCTCTGGAATTCATGGAATCCATGACCTCCATGAATCTATCTCAGCATGTTGTGTGCCCCACTCATAGAGCTGGCCATACCCTGGACCTGGTGTTTTCCTCCATGTCGTCAGATTCTTGTCTGAGGGTTAGGGGTATTTTGCCCCTGCCCATGTCATGGTTGGACCATCATCTGCTAAAATTTTCCCTGTTGAAATTTTTTCCTGTAGACGCGGGGAGCGTCGGTCCTATATTTGGGCCTGCCTCCGTAGGCTTCTGGACCCTGCTAGGTTCATGGAAGCCTTCGGGAAGCTTTCTGGCAGCCTGGCAGACGATCCGGTTGACGCCCTGGTGGAGAGGTGGTATGAGGGGACCACCAGGGCGGTAGAACGGATCGCCCCCAAGCGCCTCCTGCGCTGTGGAGATTGCTCCTCTCCGTGGTATACGGCTGAGCTGCGGTCGATGAAACAAGAACGCAGGAGGCTAGAGGCCGTTTGGAGGGCTAGTTGGATGGCAGAGAATAGGGCTGCACTTAAGCAGCTGACTGGCTGCTATCTCCGTGCGATCAGGGACACTAGTACATCCTATGTCCCCCTGAGAATTGGCGAGGCCTCGAACTGCCAGGCGGAGTTTTTCCGGGTGGTCTGAGACCTCTCCAATCCCAGTCAGCTGAGGCCTCCTCCTAGTGATTTCACTAGTGAGCAATTTGCAGCCCATTTTAGATCTAAAATAGAGGCCATCCGTTCCGACTTGCCCCCCGGTTGCCCTAGTCTATCCCCTGATGTCCCTGAGGCCTCACCCCCCCCTGTTCTGCCCTCCTGGTTGAGTTTGGGCCAGTCTTTCCAGCAGAGGCCTCCAGAGCTATGGCTTGTTGCCAGCCAGCGGCCACTCCCTTTGACCCTTGCCCGGCTTGGCTTATTAAATCTGCTGAAGGGAACATGCCTGAGTGGGTTTTGGCTATTGCCACAGCCTTTTTCGGGGAGGGATGTTTCCCTGCCCGATTGAAGGAGACCATGGTGAAGCCCACTCTGAAAAAGCTTGGCATGGTGTCGGACGATTTATCTAGTTATCGTCCGATTGACATTGTTCCCTTCCTGGGCAAGGTTGTCGAGAGGGTGGCCGCTGTCAGGCTCCAGTCGTATCTGGAGGAAAATCGTATCCTGCATCCCTTCCAGTCTGGTTTCAGACCTCTTCGCGGGACCGAGACTGCCCTGGTCGCTCTGCAGGATGACCTCCTCAGGGAGGCCGACAGGGGATGTTCCTCCCTGCTGGTTCTTCTTGATCTGTCAGCTGCCTTTGATACCGTCGACCACGGTAACCTGCTGGTCCGGCTGGCTGAGGCGGGAATTGGGGGTCAGGCCTTGTCCTGGCTCCGTTCCTTCCTTGGCGGCCGGACACAGCGGGTTCAGCTGGGTGATGACTTGTCGGCTCCTTGGACTCTCCCGTGTGGGGTGCCCCAGGGGTCGGCAATCTTACCCATGCTGTTCAACGTTTATATGAGGCAGCTGGCGGAGGTCATCAGGAGATTTGGAGTTCGCTGTCATCAGTACACTGATGACACACAGCTCTATCTCTCCTTTTCGTCGTCTGCAGAGGAGGCAGTTCGCTCCCTCGATCTGTGCCTGGAGGCAGTTCTGGAATGGACTGGCTCAAGCTGAATCCGGAGAAGACAGAGGTTCTGTTCTTCGGGGCGCCCTCATCTGGGTACAATGGCCCCCTCCCTAAACTGGGGGGTGTTTCTCTCCAGCCTACGGACAGGGCCAGGAATCTGGGCGTGGTCCTGGACCCAGCCCTCTCCCTGGAAGCCCAGGTGATGGCTGCTTCCAGGGCCGCTTTTATCCATCTCCGCAGGATCGCCCAGATCCGCCAGTACCTTGATGAGTCCTTCCTGAGGACAGTTGTGCAGGCCCTAGTGATCTCGAGGATTGACTATTGCAATGCCCTCTACGTGGGGTTGCCCTTGACCCTGGTCCGGAGGTTACAGCGGGTGCGGCAGCCAGGCTGGTGGTGGGTGCTCGTGGATTCAAGCACATCACCCCAGTTCTGGCCCACTTGCACTGGTTACCCGTTGTCCTCCAGATTAGGTGCAAGGTCCTGGTTTTGACTTTAAAAGCCCTCCACAGCCTGGGACCAGAGTATCTGGCAGAGCGTATCTCTCAGAGATCAACTGGGGCCAGACCCACGAGATTGGCGCAGGCACTCTCACTGAGGGTGGCCACACCCAGAGAGGCGTGGAAATCGCGTACGTGTGACCGTGCCTTCTCTGTGGCGGGCCCCATGGTATGGAACCATCTCCCCAGTGAGCTGCACCTAGCAGAGTCCCTGCCCGCCTTCAAAAAGGCCTTGAAGACTCACCTTTTCAGGGAGGCATTTGGCGACCTTTTTATTTTGGTTTTTTTTTTTTTTTTTTTTTTTTTGCCCGTGCCATCTCTGCTTGGATCATGCCTGCCTCTTGTTTTCTTTTGTTACTGTGTCTGTCTGTTTTTACTTGGTTTTTATTGTAAGCCGCCCAGAGTTCCCTCCTGGGAAGATGGGCGGAATATAAGCTAAATAAATAAATAAATAAATATATAAATAAATAAATAAATAAATAAATAAATGTATACTAGAAAAATGGTACTACACACAGGATCAGATTATTCGAAACTGAACATTTCACACGCAAAAAGAAAGACAGACGGAATTATAAATAGTTGGTCTCAAATGACTGCAAACTTTTAAACACTGTAACTTATTCAGAGCGACGCCTCTTGGGATGATGGAGAAAGTACAATGAGAGGGCAATGCAAAAGAGCAACAGTTTTACAAGGTATGCAACCTTTCCCCACCAGATCTTTAGAACAAAAACTGCCACGATGCCTTAGAATTTGATGCAGCAGCTCGAGAATAAGGGCTTGAAATTCCACACATTTAGAGAACTGACCCTCCTCACCTCTGGTTTAAATATACTGTACGTTTGCTCTCATTCACCCTAATCTACATAGTTTTACTTCTTACCAAGCAACTGAGGATGTGACCCAACCAAATTTTGTCTCAGGCCAATGTGCACCGACATCATATCCCTGTTGTTGTTCACAAAGAAATGTTTAATTATTCTGGGAGTGTGCATTTCAAATGTCCGCATATCACATATCCTCTCTTCTATCTCATCTACTTTACGATTATCACTGCTTTCTCGCATACTGCATTTGCTGGCATTCAGATCCCTTTAAAACATTTAGCAACTGAAATAGCACTGGACTGAGAAGACGTAGTCCCCTTTGTGGGAATAGGGCAGTATACACGTGTGAATAATAAATAAATAAATAAATAAATAACATTTGAATTAATGCTCTATCGCTTTAGCACTAAACTAGAAGGATTTTTTTTTTAAAAAAAAATCTAATATAGAAATTGCATGACAATGATCAATGTCAGCAGGAAACAGGCAAAAGAATTAGGGTTAACTCCCATGCCGTGCCTCCTTCTGTGTATCACGAATGATATTATATGGCCATGCCCAAAAACTATCTTGAAGGGCTGACACAGTGACATAGGCAATCTAAAAATTCAAGAGCAAGGCAAAACAGTACAACTAGAAACACTATAAAATATCACTGGAAATGCTACTATAACAAGCAAACAACAGCCAAGTTGACTGGGTCAGCTTAGCCATTCACAGAGTGGAATAAATACTGAAATAGTGAGAAACATGGCATGGTTATCTGTCTAGAAGACCTAAGTAGAACATCTGCAGGATTCCTCTTATATCTTCAAACATAAGAATTATAGAAGCTGCCTTAAAGCAACCACTGGAAGCTTAGCAAAGAGACCTAGAAGATCTCTGTAGACCTCATGCTCTTGCAGGCCTTGCGGCCGCTGTGGCCACACAACTACAAACAAGTGTTGACAGCAGTAGTGTTGAATGATATCTTAGCTTATCTTCTCTGAAGTTAGTCTGGAACTGTGAGTGAGAAAACAAAATCCAAGCTGGTGCTGGGGGACACCTTTCTTCTGCAGAAGGAACAGTGGCACCTTGTACAATGATGAGAATGAAGTGGAAACTAAAATGGAATGGGATAGTTTCTATGATGCCTATGTCCATCAGATCTTGTCCTGAGCTGGAAGTTCCTGATATTTTGGCATTATCAACAGTAGTGTGGATGTAAAGTTTACCAGCAATATTGTCAAGAAATTGGAAAATGAGGGGATGATGTTTTAGTTGTCTTTGAAATGCAAGCTTGTTAGCTTGTTCGGGGATGGGTAGGCCAAAAATGAGGGGAAGAAATTGCCTGTTAAATGGAAAGATTTACCAGTTTTATCAGCGTGGCAAGGAATGTTCAAGGCCAAGGTCACTCCTGGCACAGGCTCACTAAGAAGAAAGGTTTCGGCTGAAATGAAAGGAGGGGGAAAGAGTGAAGCTACTTTGGGGAGAAATCACTCTCTTTGAGAAGATTCAGTACAACTCGAAGCCTTATCAGTCAATTCTCTTAAAAGGTATAGAAAGGTGGATATGTTCAAACATGAGTTTGTTTAGCTTAACCTAGGCTCTCTTAGGAGAATGCTATGTTCACCTGCTACTTTGTTTACTTGATTTGGACTCTGTTCTTTTCTAAAACTGCCCTTACCTAAGGTATCTTTTGAAGGTTCTTTTTGCTCCACTTTTCTGAATTTTTGGAAACTGTTTGAACTTTGTTCTTTTTGCCACAATTTCAATAAAATAAAAATAATAAAATTTTGCAGCAGTTTGGTTATTTTGGTATTCCTCTCTGGCAGGGTTGGCATGGAAGTTCAACCCTGTAAGTTCTGGTAAATCCTCTGAGCACTGAGGATTCAAAGTAACTCAGATGGGAACAAGGGATAATGGTCAGGGGAAGATAATGGGGAAGATTTTCTCCAGTCATTAGTACACCTGGCTTTCTGGGAAAGTACTGACACCAGGAAAACCTTAGGCAGTATGGTTAAGTAGTCTGTGTTCCTGCCATCTTGACAAAAATCAAAAAGGATGAAGTATGAATTTACAAGCCTGGATAGGTACTTCTGTTTAAAATATATTGTCTTGTTTTTAATTTTTAAACATGGCAGTGGAAGCTTTGAAATGGACAACACCCACTTGTGTGGCGACATAGCATAGCATGAAGCGACACAAGTTGTGATCTCATAACGAGGGATTCACACACCTTCTCTCTTGTGCTCTTCAGGCAAAAGTTGAATTTGCTAGCCTTTTCCACAGCACACATTCCAGACATGCAGACAACTTTTCCATCTCAGAGGAGGCTGTTGCACGTAGACGCAGATACACCAAGGGAAGTGCCTTCCACTTGTGTTTCCTTCTGACCTATAACATTTCTCTCACATTTTTTATCTGGACAATAAATAAGACCGAAAGGTGTTGTTGCCATGGCCAAGCCTCACTGCTCTTCAATCCAGTCAATTTACCCTGCAATGGCAGTACAGTGGACCCTCGTATAACAAATGGTTTGTATAACATAAAATCTATACAACATAAAAAATTCCGGAGATAAGGGAAATTTGCTTAACATAATTGTCTATGGGGCAAATCCATACAACATAAAAATGGTCACAATTAGGGATTACTCTGTTTTCAATGCATTCCTATGAGAAATTTGCATAAAGGAAAATTTGCTTAACATAATTTCATTTGGAATGAATTAATTCCTTTATACAAGGTACCACTGTACTAGAGAGCTGATCTGAAGATATGGGCACTGGCACAAATTTGTTAAACAGGCAACAGCCTACACATTTACATTCAGGATGTGATGATAGTTAATGCTGCATCTGCAACAGTCTGGAATGATCACAAGACAAGCTCAGATTATAATTGGAAATAACGCTTGCCCCACAATGTGCCTGTGTAGGACTGATGTCTCCATTGGTATCAATGGAAACTCCCTCCACACTGAACTGCAGACATATTGTGATGGTTGTGGGTTATTCCAAATGAGAGGATTCAAGATGCCCCCCCCCACACTTTTCAATTCATAATTCCTTTCAGCCACAAACTGACTGGCTTGCTTGAAAGCTATCAGCTTTTACCAGCAAATCTTCTCCTTATAAGGCGGTTCAGAAATCATGGCTCATTTACTCGAAACAACAGTGGAGGAAGTGCAAAGATTTTGTGTGAAGGAACCTGAGTTTTCCAGAGTACCCTCCACCATGATTGGTAGGCACTCTGCAGGCCTTCAGAGAAAGAGCCCTCCACATAGACCTGCCTGTAGATGCCTGAGGACGTCTGAATGTCAAGCACTGGTTTTTCTCCCTCTTGCCTCCAGGGAATGATGCTTTTGAAAACTGAGGGGCAGTATGTTTGTTCCATCTTCTCATCCCCTCCCAAAATGATTTATACTGGTATGCATAGCCAAATGAGTTAGTATTTTTTTAAATAGGCAAGCCATTTCTGGAGATTTATTTGCATCATTTGTTAAAATGCAAGGCTCTCTCCTTTGAAATGTGCATTGACATGCAGAAACAGAACACAGCAACATTAAAGAAGGCCAGGAAAGTGAGAAAATGCATCCCTTAGTACACCTTTGGTTCCAACTTTTCTTCTCCTTACATGCGATCCATGGAGCCAAGGTAGTGGTCAATGTGTTGGACTGAGGCCTGTGAGATCTAAGCTCTCAACTCCACTGAACTATTAAACTAGTGGCTGACCTTGGGCCGGTTGTTCTGTCTCTTTGACCGTATCCCACTTTCCATGCCTACTTTTTCACACAGGTTTGTTGTGAGAGTAAAGCAGCCAGGAAGAACACCATGTATGCCACCTCGATTTACTGAAGGAATTGCTCATGTCAATTCTGACTTAGACCAACATTTTCTAATGCCTTCTAGATACACAATACAAGATCACATAGGCTGGCTAATCCACAAGGCACACTGAGAATCAAACCCCCAACTACTGGCCCAATCGTATTGGAAAGGCAGGATAATAAATACCGGTACACAATGGACTAAAGAATAATTTAGATTCTACTTTCTTACCTGCCAGCCCATTTCAGCCACCCTACATATGGCTAATGGTATATGTATTAATAAACTATTTTTAGCATTCTACAATCTAATACAGCCCCAAGTCCCAAGCATGTGAGCATCTCTTATTTGCTTCTGGTCCATACTTATAAAAGCAAGAAACATTACAACAAGCAACACACACACATTAAAATACAAGTTTGCAAGAAATGCAATTTACAATACAGTGGGGTCTCTATGTCAGTGGGATCAGTATCCACTGATTCACCTATTCATGGTCTGAAAATATTAAAAATATTAAAAGAAAAATCCTAGAAATATCCTGTATATATTTCTAAAGATGAAGTTACCAGAACAGGCCACTAGAAAGATAATGCTATGGACAGTATAGCATTTGCTGGAGAAATATATTTTTACAATGTCATTACCAGAACTGGCTCCTAGAGGGAGCCCAAAAACCATGCAATCCATAGTGTCCTATGATCTTGTAGACACAAGGGGCACATATCATCAGATCCCCATTGTGCAAGGCTATTCCATTCATATTTCAATAGGGTTTGTGAGCATAAGACACACGTGTAAGTATGAACTTGGCAAAGTTCTCTCCAAAGATAACCAGAAATCGGTAAAATCATCTGGTCTTATGCACACTGGTTTTAGGTAATGCTGTGACAACATGGGTCTACTTAGAGGACATGGGGGTGCGAGCATTTGGGGGGGGTGAGGGAAAGCGACGGGGAAGGAAAGGGAGAATTTGCTCTGAAATGGGCAAACTTTTTCTGCAAAGGACCTTAACCAGCATGCTTTTCTTTTGGACCATCACAAGGCAAGCCGATTTTGCCCACCATACCGGAGTCAATGCTTTCCTGCTCCTTGGACCCTTCTAAGAATTTCTTGTCTCAAATCACATTGTTAGTTTGTTTTGTGTGCTTAAGAAACTATCTGGTTGAGTTATGACATCTGAATAGTCTTCCTTCTTGCTTTACTCTCCAGACATAAAAGTATAAAATGTGTCTCAGTGGAAGACAACAGCAATTTCAGTATTTAGCTGGTATGCTCTTGTTTTCCCAGACTGCTCTATTTCCTACCTACAAGTGCCTATCTGCCTCTTAGACTAAGAAAGCAGTAACACTCTGTACCCCATCATATTTACCAGACAGTTAAATGTCTCCTGAAGGGCACTGCAGCATGAGTGTTCTGATAATGAAAGCATATAATAATCTCCTCCTTCCACCTCAACTATCTGAATTCGCTTGGGGATATCATAGCAAAATACACATAACCACAACTCTGGAAGACCCATTTCTGAAGCTGTTACAGGTTAACATGGAAAAAAGGCAGCAAATGAAGATATCTGGATCCTTTCAGGGAGAAACAGAAGAGGAGAAAAAGGAGGAGGAGGAGAAAATCAGTACCGTCTGGATTCCAATATTATTTAGTTGTTCTATTTAACTGTTTGCTGTTTGTTTGCATTGATGTGAACCGCCCGGAGTTCTTTTGGGAAGACGGCACGGTATACAAGCTTTAAAAATAAATAAATAAATAAATAAATAAAATTTATCTTCCATTACAAAAATTTAACAAGGACAGAAAATCTGTAATAATTAAAGCAACTACTTGATCATCAGGAAACTTACCTACAGTACAAACATATAGGATAGTGAAGTGCTGTTTGTATCTGAAGGCACAGGGGTGCATGCACACACACACACACACACACACACACACACACACACACACACACACACA
>JAHTLZ010000030.1:3169148-3213072 GCA_023846285.1 Phrynocephalus versicolor | reverse complement strand
ACACACACACACACACACACACACACACACACACACACACACACACAAAATCATACTAATAAACTGCTGTGGATTTTTTTCAATGCATCCTAGGAATTGTTGTTTGCAGAGGCTGCTAAGAATGCAGTTTCTGAAATATGGAGAAGATGTACTTTTTGTTTGAGGCAAGAAATCACGATCAGAGAACTTTAGTAGTAAAGATACACCTTATGAGACTGGGAAATGTCCTTTTTCGGTCTGTAATTCCCATTAGCCTCCTGTCAGTGGTCACGTTGGCTACATGGGTTTGGGGAGTAACAGCCCAAAAACCCAACTCTTCAGTGCTTTGGAAAACAATTAGCAAAAGCTGCTTCTGCCAGTACAATTGCATAGATAATCAAGTCTCCTAAAATACAGGCTCAGCCTACAACAGAGAATATAAATGGGGACACAATATGTACAATACTTACAGGTCATCCAGTATACCACCTTGAATACACCAGATCTCATTTAATTTTGATAGATAAGTGTGGTCGCATTTGCTTAGTACCTGAGAGGACATCACAAGGGAACCCCACTAGAGGTGTCTAGGGAAAGCAGTGGAAGAATCCTGCTTGATCCTCTGGGCTGCTGGTGCCAGTCAGAGTTGACACTGTTCGGTTAGATCTGGCTACATGCAAGACTCTGACCTATGTTCCTTCTATGTTGCAAGTGAACGCTTTCCAACCTGATTGGTTGATAAGATGGTAAAAGGCCTCCACAGAGCAGGAGGGAGCATATAATGAAAGAACTCAATACAAGCAGCCATTTTAAACAGTGATAATATATTTGAAATAGACCAAAACCTCATCAAAAAGGAGGTTGAGGTCAAAGCTACCAAAAGCAAGCTCTGATTGCCTCAACATGCTCCATTCTTCCACATAAATAAATAAGCAAAGGACGTGTCAGAATGAACGGATGAGTGGAGATGCCCAATGCTATCAAAACCAGATGGCTGCCTCTCAATATTCAGCCTGTTCAGACAAACCTGGACTATTTGCTTGGACCCTCCATATATAAAACTGGGGATGCTGTTATTTGTGATGGCAAACAAAAGCAATCATGCCTGCCAAGCACATACTACAACAGGCAGCCTTTCAGCTCTGCTAGACAGAAAGTAATTAGAATGCTTTTAATGTCCAAAAGAATGATGCTGATAGGCTGCCACAGATGTGTAGATTTATGAATATTTATACGGTGGTTTATAGCTGACACTTTTATCAGTTGAAGAAGATAAAATATCTGCCTGACTCAAAAGCCTGACAGTCGGGTTAATAAAATCTCATTAAAGAGAATGACCTATGCAATTATATAGGATTTATTGTAATTCATTTTTGATTGTAGTCTGCTTAAAGATGCAATTTCCCATTTCCTGGTGCCAAATTTAGGCTGCATATCAAAAACTACGTGAGCTCCAGTGCCATGCCGTCAGCTGCGGAAGAAAAAGTAAAACAGTTGGGGAGGGGAAGAGACCCATTTGACACCTACAAGGCTAATACCTTCAGAGGGAGAAACGTTTTAATCTTGTCCTCTTCCCAGTTAACACCTCCCCCACAGAAAAGGCTACGAACTTTTAACTTCTTTTGGATGGGAAATGTTTCAGACCACTTTCGTATCAACCTCGAATCTTAGTCGCAGGAGAATGCATTGTCAGTCCAATAGTGGTTTCCATCTTGTTCCCATCATACCGCCCCTTCATACTGAAGGAAAAAAGCATGTGGCTTTCTCATCAGATTACAGAAGAGAACAGAAAAAGCATTAATCTTGATCCTAAAGTTGTGGATGGCAGAGCTGCAACCAATATTAATCTGTTTTCAGCCAAAGGGTTTAGACGTGCCATGGAACACTTTTCTTCAGAGGTGGAGTTCCTTTTGCTTCTGTTTTTAAATCATTTACAATAACTATCACAGCAGGAGATGAGTTTCTCTTTTGGGCAGAAGTTCTATAATGTATGCTTAAAGGCAGGGAGAGCTAACTAAGGCTCCACCACTAAGGATCTGGCCAGTGGCCACCAGTCTTTCTATTGCTTCATGCTTTTATATCCAGCCTCTTCCAAACTGGGCCCCCCTAGATGTGCTGGACTATAATTCCCAGCACCCCATCCAGTGTTGGCCATACTGATAGGGGCTGATGGGTATTGTTAGCCCAATCCACATGGAGAGCATCAGGTTGAAAGAGGGTGGTCTACCTTCACTACAGCAAAGCAAGGGTTATCAAGGTTTGGAACCTGGTCTCTTCCCCACAAGAAATATTCATCCACTACTGGGCAGTGGAAGCTCTCGGCAACAGTCAGAATGTTTCCATGCAATGCATCGCCAAAGGCAGACTGTTGAAGGGATGGTGTGTGGGTGTGGGTCTCGTTTGTGCTGCTGGTAATGAGATCTTCCATGAGTTTTTAAATTATGATTCCATTTGCAGGCCAACAGCTATATTACCAGTTCCTGCACCATTCAACGTCCGTGTGAATGCACATTGGGAGTAGACAGGGTCTTAGAACGGCGGGGGTGGAAGGGACCCTATGGATCATCAAGCACAGCCCCTGTCAAGGAGGCACAGCGGGGAATTGAACTCCCAACCTCCAGCTCCACAGCCAGAGACCTAAACCACTGAACTATCCAACAGGTCATGTCCAGTGCTGTCAAAACCAGGTTAAGAATGGATACTGAATGGCGGATTAAATTTTCCCTCAATGCAAGCATTATAACACAAGTGCTTGAGGCAATGGAAGTTTTCTCCGTCCCCCCCACCCCACCCCCAATAGCAATGCTACTCAATCTGGCAGAGGGGCAAGTCCCTGATGGAGACTCAAGATCAGGACTCATGCAAGGCACAAGAAGCATAGGTTTTGTGGGCACAGAGGACGTGAATCCCTGGAGTAGCCATAAACATATTTTTCCTAACAAACATTCAGCTGTGACGTTCAATATGGAAGTTGCTGAGAAGAGGAGAGAGCATAAATACTTCTCTCACGTTACACAGAGAGGATTGGTGGTTTGAGAGAGGGGTCAGAGAAGCCATTCATGTGAGTATTGAAAACGCCTCTCTCAACAGAGGTGGTGGTGGTGGGCCTCAGGCACAATCTGTCTGCCACTTATCAAGCGGCTATTTCAACAATCTCCAGACAAATCAAAAATACTTCACACCTCCATCCACAAGGCCATGGATAAGGACTCATACATTATGGGTGCTGGGAAGGTTGTAAAGGTAGGCCATTGTCCACCTAATGAGCCTACTGTTCCCTGAAAGAATCTATTCAGAACATTGTTCATCTTATGAGCCTATTTCAGACCAGGGTGACATGTGATCAAAGGGAACTATAAAATGGAGGACTCGCAACTACTTTTCCTCTGACAGACAACGCTGTTTGGGTGAGCAGCGAAACATTTCAATCTCTCAAGAAAAGAAGTCCAGTTGCCATGACTCAACTTCCAGACTTCTCACCAAAATGCTCCTTCTCTTTTTTCTCCCTCCCTTCCACACTGGCTGGTTTTAGGAAAGATGCAGTGATGGCCCTTTCTATTTCTCCTCTTAATGGAGGGGGTATCGAACAACAGATTTGTATGCAGAATGTAGAGTGGAGTCAGCTGTCCAAAGACAGGTGCCAGTGTGTTAGACTAGAGAGAGCTTGGATTTAAAGATTAAGAAATGGGACTGGGTTGGAACAGCTCTGGGGTCTTTCCTGACCCTTGGCAAATCTGGGCTAAAACCTTCTGCATCCTGAGGCAAAGACCAATACGACCCATCTCTCCATTCTCAACCTCACTTCTCTGTACCAACACTGACTACCCTGGCAGTCAAAACCTGATTCAACAGTCAACAGCCAGGACAGGATTCTTCTTTTCTCCTTAGAGAAGACTAGAAGTGGGGCTGGTGCACAGAAGGTAATATAGCACATATTCTCTGCTCATTCTCTCTCTCTCCCCCCCCTTCAACATATACCACCTGAGGAGGCTACCCTGCTCACTAGTGCAAAGGCCAAGAGCAAAACCCATGTAACCTAGTCATGGGTAGCACCACAGTTTTGTGAGGGGAATCTTCTAAACATGGAAAGGCAGGCCAGGGCCTTTTAAGGCTGACAAATGGCACTATTGTGACACTTATTGTTTTGGACTGTAGCTCCCAGAATTTCTCAACCAATCAGTGAGTCTCCAGCCTTGTTTTGGTGGGTTTAACTTATCCAAGCTGTAAACAACAGGAAACTTTTCCAAATGCTAAATGTTTAGGAGCCAAACTTGCACCTACTTGTAAAGTGTGTTCAGTGTGCTTTTCTGGTATGTGCTCTCAAATCACATGCAGCTGATGCTGTCCCTAACAAGGCTTTTGAGGGACACGAGACACTCAAAAGTGTCTTCAACCAGCAATGCCATTGCCTCTTTTTCCATGGCTGGGTGGGGATTCGAACCCAAGTGCCCTGGGTTGGCTGTTTTCCTGTCCTCCAAGAGCATGTTTGCTAACTATTAAAATGGTAGAGCCAATATTTGCCTGGAACCCACTCCTTTCCACCCTGCAAATCCCCTTCTCAAAAGACCATAGAGTTGCAGGCTATGGGTACTCAGAAGCCAAGGTAAATGACTCTATGCATGGTGAGATACTTTGTTTTTCTTCTATACCTTAAAAATTGGCTTTACAGCTCACCAGAGATATCCCCCAATATCATCTGCAGAGCCACAGATCAGAGTTTGAGAAGTGAAGAGGTCCACCTCCTGAAATTTTTGAGGCCCTTCTGGGTTTGGGGAGGTCAGAAAGCTTACATGGCTCACTCACTTCCAAACACAGTTTGTTGAGTCTGGATGCAGTTTCCACAGGCGCTGCAATATAGAGCTGAGCAGTAGTAGCTAAACAGAGAGATGTTCTACCAAATTTTCCTGCAGGTGGTTCTCAAGACAGCTGGTGTCCAGCAGTGGCGGTGAGTGTGAACGAGGAAGGTCCTAGTTCAAAACTCTCCTCCACAATTTTTCTTAGCCTCCCCAGTGTACCTATGGACACTGAATGCTGGACCACCTTTCCTGGACTACTGTGAATAATGGGCAAGGACCGTTCAAATGGCCCGGTCAAGGACAAACAACTCCAGACGACTGTGCCTTCTGCAGATGCTAATAGGTGCTCTTGTCACGGAGGGGAGCATTTTAAAAAGTAAGGTTCATCAGCCAGCTCCCCCCTGCCCGCCGCCCAGCCCCTCAGCTACCTGCGCTCAGCTCCAGGCTGCCATTTCCCTCGCCGGTACTGCTGCTCGTGGGCGCCCCCTGGTGGCTGTGGCCGTACCTGGCCGAAGAGGAGGAGGAGGAGGAGGACGACGCGGAGGACGACGACGACGAAGCAGCGGCGGCTGCGGGAGCGGCTGGGTGTCCCAGCGGCGGCGCGGGCGTCCGGGGAGGCTGTCCCTGGGAGGCTCGGGCGCCGGGGTAGGAGCTGTGCGCCTGGTAAGGCAGCGGGTGCTCCGCCAGGGAGGAGGAAGAGGAACAGGAGGAGGCGACCGCCGGCAGCGGCTGGTGCTGGAGGTGATGGTGCGCGGGGTGGTGATGGGGATGCTGCTGCTGCTGCTGCCCGCCGCCCGCCCTGACCTGCGGGATCTCCACCATGGTGGGTCGGTCGTAGCGCTTGCTCAGCGCCGGGCGCCGGCTGCTCGGGAAGGTCTTGAGGACGCTGTAGGGGCTGCGCTGCTGCTTGTAGATCTTGGCCACGCTGGGGCCCTCCTCGGCCGCCCCCGGCTGCATCTCGTCCTCCCTTAGCATCGCGCTCCCCCCCCCCACGCCGCCGCCTTGCCCTGCCCTGGCTTTGCAGGGGGTGATCTCGACGCCGAGTCTCCCCCCCCCCCCGTCCCGTCCCGTCCGCTCCGCTCCTCGCCGCGCCCGTCGCTGGCCGCCGCCGCCCCCGCCGTCTGGCCTCGATGGTGGCTGGCGCGGCGCTGCTGAGCCCCGTCGCGCGGCGCTGGGGGAGATGGAGTGGCGCGCGCCGAGGGGGGGGGGTGTTGCGAGAGAGAAAGAGAGGTTGGCGTGTGATTGACAAGCGGCCTCGCCAATGCCTGGAGGGAGAAGGGAGGCGAAGCGCAAGCCAGGGAGCCCCCAGCCGCTAATGAGAATGGCCCGAGGTGGGTGGGTGGGTGAAGGGCGAGGCGGGGTCGCCTGGAGGAGGGCGAGGCCGAGTGAGCCCGAGGCGCTGCCAGGGAGGGCAGGGGACCTGGGCGTCCTGTGCCTGAGGAGCGGGGGGGGGGGCGAGCGCGGGAAGAGCAGGGTGGCCAGAGGTTTTCTCCTCCGAGGCAACAACAGGGGCCCCCTTTCCGCGCACAGTGGTGGGGGAACGCCTGACGCCCCTGCTGCCTCCCCAGCCGGTGGGTGCCCCCCAGAGCCGCCCGGGGGTCAGGACGGGGGAGGGCACCGCTCCGGAGCAGACCTCGGGGACTTGGCACGGATGGAGAGCGAGCGAGCAAGCCTTTTGGGGGGAGGGCGGCCTCCCCCTACCAACTTCGCGAAGTGCGCCTCGGGCGGCGTCCTTGCCTCCGGGGCGGCTCCGCGCCCTCGTCTGCGCGTTCCCAACGCAGACCGGGGCGGTCCCTCTGTTCGCCGCCCCCCCTCCCCGAGAAAGGCTCTCAGGCCTCTCGGGGGAACCTTCTGTCCCACTGATCTGAGGAACCAGGGGAGCGGAGTGCTTGGAGTGGGACTCGGAAGACTTGGATTCGAACCCTTGCTGGGCTGTGTAACCTCACTAGGATGCGAGTAGACCTTGACACCCCACCCCCCCGAGGTACTTAGCCTCGGGTCAGAAATCCTCTTAGGGGCCACAATCGGAGGAAGCAGTTTAAGGCTCTGAAGTGCCTCGCTGCCACAACCCCACATTTACTAGCAGGGCTGCTAAGGGATGCCTATAAGCACAGGTCTTGGGCAGGCCCGGCCGATGAGGGCGCAGAGGACATCTTGCCGCTGGTTATGCACACACAAACACACACACACACAGTTTCCAGACGAAATCGGGCTGGCGGGGAGGGAGCCGAGAGCGCCGCGCCATAAGTCTCGGGCATGTCAGATTTCTAGGAAGGCGAAGAGATTAATCACGTCCTCCGACGTGATTTGCAGCAGAGGAAAGCTCTCGCTCGCTTCTTTCTTGGCGGCTCCCGCCGCAAGCATCGTGGTTTTCCTTCTTCTTTCCAAAACTCTTTAATGGGCTGGACACGTGGCCGCCTCCCGGCACTTCTTTCCCCGACCGTCTTCCTCTGTGTGCGCGCTCTTGGATGGGTGGGAGTGTTATTTAGAACGGAAGAAGCATTGTCACAACAACCGTTGGTGGGAAAACCTGGCAGATTTACGCCCGGGTGTCAGACACCCTGCTTCATTTGAGGAGCAATACGAGCGGAGAAATAAAACGAAACAAATCAGAGTTCGCTCGCTTTCTTTCTCGCTCTCCCGATTTTTCTCAGCCCCGCTAATTCGCATATAATGTACATTTTTAAGTGAACGAAGCTTCCTCCAGCGCTGCTCCCCCCCCCGCTGTTCTCCACCCTACCCTAGGCTGCTGTGATTTATCAGGATTACAATAACGCCTGTCGTTTTCCCGAGTCAAATTTCACATCACCTCCTCCCCTATGTTCATGGAGGCAGGGCGTGGGAGGGGAGGAGGTTTTGTAAGAGCCTGGAGTTAGCTCACTTTTTTAGTATGGTCAAAATGTTTCCTCAGACGTTTCTATAACATTCCTTCGGGATGGAGATGGGCTGGGATGAAATGGCTTTTGCTCTTCCAGGCAAGATACAGCTCAAGCTCAGCCTATCTAAATCCCACTGAATGGGACAGAAAGTCTTCTGGGCGGTGTGTAGGCCTCCTAGTAACTTGGAAACCACCTCCCTTAGGAATGGATGGAACTGGCAAATAGGGGTGGTTTGGAAAACCAGTTGGGGTTACTTCCCAACTGACCTTGTGCACTTCGGACAACAGCTTTAAAAATGGAACTCAACACGGAGAAGAAACTGGGGGAACTGCAGCTTTGGAGGTGCTCTGAATTTGTGCTGTGATTTATTCTGCATTTTACAGACACTATCCCAGGTGCTGAGCTGCCTACCGGTAGATGCCCTAGGCACATCCGATCTCACCTGATTTCAGAAGCTAAGCAGGGTTGGCCCTGGTTAGTAATTGGATGGGAGACCACCAGGGAATACCAAGTGCTGTAGGCACCTGGAGTAGGAACTGACAAACCACTCCAGTATTCCTGCCAAGACTCCATGGGCATGGGGTCACGAAGAGTCGGTCACAACTGTAATGACACAACACACATACATCCCAGGTGCTGAGCACATCTGAGGGAGATGGTTCCGTGCCCTGAATAGCTCCTGCAAAATGCAGACTAAAACCAAGAAAGGATCCAGAGCAACTTAAAAACTGGAATGACTAGCCTCCATTGATAACAAGCGAGGCTCTTTATTTATTTATGTTGGTGTGTGCTATCAATTCACAGCCAACATGCAGTAGATCCAATAGGGCTTTCCAGGTAACTGAGACATTTAAACATTTTTTTTTTGCTATTATTGGTTCTCCAAATGAGTTTCAGTGGCTAAGCAGGCATTCAAACTCAGGCCTCCTGAGTCCTTATCTGTCATTCCATCCACTGTACAACACTGGGTAATACTTTACTTATTTACAATATTAATGTACAAACTTTCAGCAAAAGCAATTTACCTACTTTACAAACAGGTTAAAGATAACAGGGTTACTGTATATCTAATCTAATTTTTAAAAATCTGTGTTGTGAATGTGCCATCAGGAAAAGCGGCTAAATGACGAAAAATGTAGGTTGTGGGATTTTTCTTTCCTGGTGTCTCTGTGAATTTTAGTGATCACCAGAGGGTATCCCACAGGGCATCTTGGCTGTTGACATGGGTGTTGTCAACATTCAGGCTTCCTGATGATGTATGAACTTCAGAATCCTTTTTCCAGATGGCAATCCAGGCACAATGTTGTGCAAAAATATTGGGCCATCTCCTGGTGAGTTAAATATAGCATATACAAACACAACATCCTCCATTAAAGGGTTTTGTTAAATAAAAAACTGAATTTCTTGTCTTTTTAAATTGAAAGTTTACATATACATAAACTACACACAAACTCCAACTGAAACTTCCCTCATGTAGAATATGATCACATGAACTGTGAGTGTAATATACAGTACTGTACTGTAGTTGCTGGCGGAAGGGAGAACAAAAAACAACTAGGACGTGGCTGCAGTCCATTTGTGCCAGAATTTTCTGAAGGGCTGTTTTGGATTAAATGAAATGATGAAGCAAAAGTGTAAGTGCAACACATGCAACAGAGATACATAACACACCCTTCAACCTCCCAAGTAAACTAAGGTTCTTGGACAGAGTGGAATAGACTATCCAGGTCCAAGAAGAGACAGGGCAGACTTCTGAGGATGAAATCACTTCCCCAACCCAGGAGGCAGATGTGTGGAGGAATGTGACTCAAAGGAGTAGAAGGCCAAGGGATCGCTCAGAGAGTCTCATATTGCCCAATCAATTTGAGGCTCTTTCCCTCATCACACCTCATGAGGCACACACTGAGGAACAACTGGTTCCACCTGAGGATCTCTCCCTCATCACAACTGATGAGATACAGAATCAGGTACATGTAGAAGAACAGGCTGCAGGAGAGAAGCTCCTTCTGCTAGGGGATTCTATAATTAGAAATAAGGAGGGGTGGATTTGTGATGAGCAAGATAACCGTATGGTCACTTGCCTGCCAGGTGCAAAGGTTGCAGACATCACGAGAAATCTAGATAGCTTGTTAGAGAGAACCGGGAAGGAGCCAGTGGTCATGGTACATGTTGGCACCAATGATGTCGGGAAGGCCAACTGGTCAGTCTTGGAAGCCAAGTTCAGGTTGTTAGGAAGAAGATTGAAGTCCAGGACTTCCAAGGTAGCATTTTCAGAAGTGCTACCTGTTCCTCATGCAGGACCCGCCAGGCAGGCAGAGCTCAGAAGCCTCAATACGTGGATGAGGCGATGGTGTCGAGAGGAGGGCTTTAGATTTGTCAGGAACTGGAGAACATTTTGGGGCGAGCCAAACCTGTTCAGGAGGGACGGCTTGCACTTGAATCATGATGGGACCAGATTGCTGGCACTCAACCTCAAAAAGGCTGCAGAGCAGCTTTTAAACTGATAACTGGGGGAAAGCCGACAGGAGCTGAGTGGCATCCGGTTCGGAACACGTCATCCTTGGGGAATGAGGTTGGAAAGGGTAGAGAATCACATAGAGATGACATAGCAGGTATTAGTACTGGGAGAATAATGGAATGTGATAGTTTGTCTACTGAAAATAATAGCTGTGGGGGGGAAAGAACAAAGCACAGGTGCTTCTACGCCAATGCTCGAAGACTACGACCAAAAGTGGGAGAACTTGAACATTTGGCAGCTAGGGATAACATTGATATAATAGCCATAACAGAAACCTGGTGGAATGTAGAGAACCAGTGGGATACAGCAATCCCAGGCTATAAACTCTATAGAAGGAATAGAGAGGGGCGGGTTGGAGGGGGAGTGGCCATGTACGTTAAAGAAGGGGTAAAATCCAGCAGAATGGAGATTGACAGAGGGTCTGACTCCACCATAGAATCACTGTGGGTTAAACTACCAGATCCAAGGAGTGATGTGATAGTTGGGGTATGCTATCGCCCACCAGATCAAAAACCTGAGGGGGACCTTGAAATGAGGAGAGAAATCATGGAGGTTTTCTCAGAAAGATAGGATAGTAATCATGGGGGACTTCAATTATCCTCACATTGACTGGGCCAATGCGAGCTCCGGGCAAGAAAGAGAAACTGGGTTTCTCGACTTGCTGAATGACTGTGCCTTAGAGCAACTTGTCATGGAGCCCACCCGAGAACAGTCAACTCTGGATCTAATACTGGTGATACTCAGGACCTGGTCAGGGATGTGAATGTCACTGAGCCTCTGGGGAACAGTGACGATGCTGCAATCTCCTTTGCCATGCATGTTGGAGGAAGAGTGTCAAGCAAATCAGACATAAAAACCCTTGATTTTCGAAGGTCCAACTTCCCTCAGATGAGGAAACTAGTTAGAGAGAAATTGAAGGGGAAGGTTGGAAGAATCCAATCTCTTCAGAGTGCATGGAACCTGTTTAAAACAACGGTAACAGAGGCCCAGCACAAGTGCATACCACAAAGAAAGAAGAGCTCATTTAAGTCCAAGAGGGCACCGGCATGGTTAACAAGTGGAGTTAGAGAGGCTCTAAAGCGCAAGGAGAGGTCTTTCTGTAAATGGAAATCCTCCCCAAATGAGGGGGGGGGAAGGAACATGAACTCTGGCAAAAGAAATGTAAGAAGATTATAAGAGAGGCAAAGAAAGATTTTGAGGAACACGTGGCTAACAATATAAAGGATAATAATAAAAGCTTCTTTAAATATGTTAGAAGTAGAAAACCTGCCAGAGAACCAGTTGGCCCTCTGGGTGGTGAGGAAGGAAAAGGGGAGATTAAGGAGGACTTGAAAATTGCAGAGAAATTAAATGAGTTCTTTGCATCTGTCTTCACGACAGAAGACCTTGAGCAGATTCCGCTGCCTGAATGGCCCCTCTTGACTAAAGAATTAAATCAAATACAGGTTAAAAGAGAGGATGTTTTAGGACTAATTGATAAATTGAACATTAACAAGTCACCGGGCCCA
The DNA here is from genome assembly GCA_023846285.1 of Phrynocephalus versicolor. Classification (NCBI taxonomy): domain Eukaryota; kingdom Metazoa; phylum Chordata; class Lepidosauria; order Squamata; family Agamidae; genus Phrynocephalus; species Phrynocephalus versicolor. Next base: position 3,201,392 of record JAHTLZ010000030.1, on the reverse strand, counting down.
GGTGGCATCCACCCAAGGGTTATTAGGGAACTGAGAAATGAAATTGCAGATTTCTTAACGATAATATGCAACTTGTCTCTTAAAACGGCCACAGTGCTGGGTGACTGGAGGATAGCAGATGTCACACCAATTTTTAAAAAAGGAAGGAGGGGGGACCCGGGAAACTACAGGCCAGTTAGCCTTACATCTGTCCCAGGGAAGATGGTGGAAAGCCTCATCCAAGAGAAAATCTTAAAACACATAGAAGAACAAACCTTGCTGAGAGAAAATCAGCATGGCTTCTGCAAGGGTAAGTCTTTTCTGACAAATCTTTTAGAATTTTTTGAAAAGGTCAAAAGGCATATAGATTTGGGTGAACCGGTGGATATAGTCTATCTGGATTTTCAAAAGGCTTTTGACACAGTCCCTCACCAAAGGCTGCTGAGAAAATTGCACAGTCAGGGGATAAGAGGGCAGGTCCTCTTATGGATTGAGAACTGGTTGAGATCCAGGAAACAAAGAGTAGGTGTCAATGGGAAATTTTCACAATGGAGAGAGGTGAAAAGCGGTGTGCCCCAGGGCTCTGTCCTGGGACCGGTGCTTTTCAATCTGTTCATAAATGACCTGGAGACAGGGATAAACAGTGAGGTGGCCAAGTTTGCAGATGACACAAAACTTTTCCGTGTGGTAAAAACCAGAAAAGAATGTGAAGAGCTCCAGAAGGATCTCTCCAAACTGGGGGAATGGGCTGAGAAATGGCAAATGCGTTTTAATGTAGCCAAATGTAAAGTAATGCATATTGGGGCAAAAAATCAAAACTTTATCTATCAACTCATGGGCTCTGAGTTATCCGTGATGGATCAGGAAAGAGATCTTGGTGTGTTGGTGGACAGCTCCATGAAGGTGTCTCCCCAATGTATGGCAGTGGTGAAGAAGGCCAATTCCATGCTAGGGATTATCAAAAAGGGGATTGAAAATAAAACAGCCAACATTATAATGCCATTATACAATACAATAGTAAGGCCCCACCTGGAGTATTGTGTACAATTCTGGCCACCGCATCTCAAGAAAGACATAGTGGAACTGGAAAAGGTGCAGAAGAGAGCGACTGAAATGATTACTGGCTGGGGCACCTCCCTTATGAGGAAAGGCTAAAACATTTGGGGCTCTTTAGTCTGGAAAAAAGGCGCCTGAAGGGGGATATGATTGAGATGTACAAAATAATGCAGGCATGAGTAAAGTGGATAGAGGGAAGCTCTTCTACCTCTCACAAAATACCAGAACTAGGGGACATACACTCAAATTGAGGGCTGGGAGAGTGAGAACAGACAAAAGAAAATATTTTTTCACCCAGTGTGTTGTTAGTCTATGGAACTCCCTGCCACAGGGTGTGGTGATGGCATCTGGCCTGGATGCCTTCGAAAGGGGATTGGACAGATTCCTGGAGGAAAAGTCCATCACAGGTTACAAAGCATGATGGAGATATGTAATCTCCAGTCTTAAAACCAGGGTACTTCAAGGGCCAAATGCAGGGGAGTGGTATCAGGAGACAGATATCTAGTCTCATGTGCTCCCAAACGCATCTGGTGGGGCCACTGTGAGATACAGGACGCTTGACTAGATGGGCCTTTGGCCTGATCAAGCATGGCTCTTCTTATGTTATTATGTTCTTATGTTCTAAGGTTGCCATGCCCACTCCACTCCATGCAGACATGCAAATATAGAATTGGGCTTAATGTTCCCAACACTATGGGCTTAATGTTCCCAACACTACAATCAATGGAAGATATATCTATCTTATAGAATCATAGAGTTGGACTAGACCTCAAGGGCCATCCACTAGACTGCATGTTTTGATTTTCATCCTTGACCAAAAACTTCAGGCACAGTTGTTCCTTAAAGCAGCCCATTAATCTTTCAACTTGGTACTGACTCAAAATTGTGATAAAAGTCAATATTCCATATAGTCCAAGGTTCTCAAGAAAGAGTTGCAATGTTATTTTTTCTATTTATTCTGCATAAAACATTATTATTGCTATATAATGGATTGATACTAAAAGCTGGTCATCTTTCCTATTTCCCTGAAGTCACTTGAACCAGATAGAATAAAATGACATTCAGGTTGATTCACCGTGACTTAGGTTATTTATTTATTTATTTATTTATTTAGAATATTTATACCCCACCTTTCTCCTTGGAAAAGGACCCAAGGTGGCTTACAGTAATGAGGGACAATGTGTGCTGAATTGTGTGTGTGTGTGTGTGTGAGAGAGAGAGAGAGAGAGAGAGAGAGAATAGGAATATTCCCAATGTTTCAAAAGTAGAGATGGGCATGAAACAGAAATAAGGGTTTTATTTTATTTCATTAATAATGTTTTTTGTAAAATTTCATCATGAAATGAAATGAAATAAAATGATTCATAATGCTATAAATAGCTTTCCTTTTTTATTTAATAGGGAGTCCACTGCCCTAAATTAAAGGTCCTCCTTAAACCTTCCAATCACATTGCTTTCAAACAAAGAACCCTCTGTAAACAAGCAGGAAACCTAATGGCTAGCTGCTGCACGGAGAAAGATATAAGCTCAACAGCTGATCAGCTGGGAGGGTAGGAAGGAAAACAAAAAATAACCTCCACAGTCCTACTTAATCAGGAAAGGACAATATTCAGTTTAATAAATCAACTTGTAGACACAAGCACAGCCAGTGCAGGGAAGGGAAGGTAAAGTGGTCCTAAAACTGCCATGTCCGCAGCCCAGAAACAGGAAGCAGCAGCAGAGCTCATCTCCTGGCTAGCTGCAGGCAGATCAAGATCAGAGATAAGCTAACTGAACAGATGAGGTGGGAGGGAAGAAGGAAAATGAATCAATCAGTTTAAAAAATAACCCTCTGCTCTCAAGAGGGCTGGATCAAGAGGACTCTTGCCACTAGGATGCACCGAACCGCTTCATTTCCAAAACAAAACAAAACAAAAAGGTTTCATTTCATTTCTTGATGACACAATGTTTGCTGTTTCATTTCGTTTCGTAACTATGAAACACTGTGTCGTTTTTCATAAGGTGCCCATCCTTAAGTCCCTGCCAGGTTGAGTCATGGACTATCCCATGAAGGCCCAAAGAAACTTTTCAACAGTAAACATGAAAGGATTGTTGCATTTACTTACTCCTCATTCACTGCTTCCCAATAAGCAGAATCACTACAACTGTTACTGGAAACCAGTGACTTGCCACTAAGAGCTGAGCTTGCAGACATGATGTCATTTGGACACAAAAGGGATGGTCATCACATATGAATGAGTGCCAATTATTGGCATACTTGCTATAGTGGAAAGAGTGGAAGAGTGATTGTGTGCTTCTGCACACTATATTGTTACAGCTGTCAAGTGAGACAATAACCTTCTCTTTTGGCCTTTTTCTCTACCTACTTGCTAAAGATGCCTCTTTGGACTGTGAATGTGGAAGAGGTTTGCTAAAATGACTATTGATGGCTTTTGTGACCATTCTTAGATGTACCCCACCTGCTTGGATGGAGGTTGGAACCACAAGTAGTTTTGACAGCTGAATGCAGTTAAGATGGGAGTTGAAATTCTACACAATTTAAAGCTGCAGTGCAAGAAAGAATCTCTTGAGGAAGCAAGCAATTCTGTTTGTTTTAGGGTACAGTATTTGCTTCCTCATGGATCAATCAGTTCATAGGCACTAAAAGCCCCATAAGTTGTTCTAATATAATAATAATAACTTGTAACCGAGACAGTTTTAGCATCAATATGAAAAACAGTGAATAAAAAGTTTACATGTGCTTGTATCTTACAGTGTAAGGAACACGCATAAAGAAAAAAACCAACTAAGTGCATTTTTCTTTTAAAAAGGCAGGGCTGAAATGTAATTTTAAAAGCCACCCCCTCCCCCCAATATATCTTTAGTTCAGTGTTTGGGAGAGAAGTGAGCTGCATTTTGACTCTGTGTGTCTGTGTGATTTAAAAACAAAAAAGTAAGAGGAACATTTAGCTGAGAAAAGGAAAAGGACCGAGAAGATTGGCCTTAGAGCTTTAGATCTTCTCATCATTCTGGAAAATAGTATGAAGTAGTCCGTGTTCGCAGCGGATCAAAAAATGCCCAGTCTGGACATGGGCTATCCATCATGAAATGTGTCACTGTCTGAAGGTGCAGTACTCAAAGAACAAAGCATGTACTCTAGGAACAAAAGCAATTTAGCTCTTCCTTTGAGGCAATGGCTAAATCGCTCTCTTGTGCAGCACTCAGTGGCTGACAAGATTACGGAAGGCAAACACGCTTCATTCCCCCCCACCCCCAACCCCACCTTCAGTATTGCCGACTCCCCTTGGCGTGTCTGAGGAAGGCTGCAATCAGGAACTGTCCCCTGTAATCTTAGCTGCTTTTTACACGGAGTGACCATCTTTTTCCTTCCCCCCAAACGTTTAACTTCAGCGAGCTAATTGAAGCTTAGTGCGATTGCTCATGTTTATGAATAACGAAACAAAATTGTCAAAAGGATCAAAAGGAAGAAAGATGCCAGTGGAATCCACTGTTCAGCAGCTCTTGATAGACAAAAAAAATTGGTATCAAAGAGCAGCATTCCAAACCACAGGCCTTCAATTATGATAATGAGCCTAACAAGGAAATGAGATTGACATAGTAATCTTTTTCTTTCTTTCTTTCTTTTTTTTTAAAATAAATTTCCTGAGGGTACAGAATTATGCAGTGTTTGTTTCTGTTTTTAACCTCATTGGTGATTCTAGCTACGAGGCAGCACTGTGAAGACTGGATCAATCCAGTGACTTTTGAACCCCCCCTGAGAGTCATGAATCTGCACTGCTGGCCTTTGATAATTTGTCAGATGAACTGAGTGTTTTCCCCTTCCATGTATTTATACAGGTTTTCATGGGGAAAGTTTACTAGACACCCCCACCAATATTTCACCAGGTCACTCTGGGATATAAGAGCTGGCAGGAGTGGCCGTGGCAGATATGTCATAGCAGCCCCCCCCTCCTTCTCTGACAGCAGAGATCTTACTACTGTCATCAATGATTCTGGCCTGACTGTTGCAAAGTGGTCTTTGTTGGGCTGTTCTAGGAGACGGCTGGGCACCATCGGCGGGTTGAGAATAGGGGGAAAGAGAGTCAACACTCGAGCTCTGTTACCATAGACATTAAATCCTGTCCTTCTGCAGCCCTGTCGTGGTCTGAAACCATAATACAATATGAAACCATGCAGATACCCAGCACCAAAAAGAAAACAAATTTTAAAAAGACATAGACCATAGTTAAAACAAACTTTGCATAAAACAAACACACAGTGAGCAAAAGCCTGTTAGACTAGAAATGTGCAATAGCAAATGACACACACACACGTGTGTGTGTGTGCGTCTGTGTGTGTGTGTGTGTGTGTGTGTGTGTGAGAGAGAGAGAGAGAGAGAGAGAGGTCACACTGTCTCTCTATTCTGGGAGTTATAGTACATAAAATTCTCAAGCTCTGACAAGGCATTCTCCACTGCAGACATGGGGGAAGTTGTTTCATGCTTATAGCCACAGCTGCCCCAGTTGCTGGAACTAGCTGGAAATGCAGAATTTTGATGCCTCGGGTATTCTGGGACCCAGGGCTGCCCCTGACAGTCAACTCCAGAACAGCACAGTCATCCTTCCCCATGGGTACCAGCTGTTCCAGAGAGCTTCTATAGGAAGCTAAGCAGGGTCTGGCCTGGCTAGTACTTGGACAGGCAATTGCCAGGAAATACCAGGTGCTATAGGTGCCTGGAGAGGAACTGGCAAACCACTCCAGTATTCCTGCCAAGAAAACTCCATGGACATGGGGTCATGAAGAGTTGGTTTCTACTGTAATGACACAACACAGAGACAGTAAACCTTATGTTTCAACCTTTCAGGTTAGATACTCTTGGACATGTTTTCCCCCAACCCCGCCCTTAACAACATTTTATACTATCAGCAGACTCTGCTATGTCCTATTTAAAATACTGCATTTAGCTGAACACAGTAAATATTTATTTGTAACTTTCAAAGAGTATTAAACTGGGACTAAACCTTTTGCTGATGACTACACTCTACTTTTATTGGTTATGCTCGCATAAATCAATTTATGTATACAGAAAATGTATTCATAATTGGAATTTTCTCAATAGTGATAAAACATTTCTCTTTTGGTGGTAGCAAGTAGCTTATTATGCAAACATTGCCTATCTTACATTATGCATGGAATTCAACTGGTGAACACTAGAAAAGCATATATATATAAATGAAGGAAGAAAAGGAGGAAGCTCTCCATTCACTGCATTGCTTGGCTGTTGCAAGTACAGTAGTTGTAAATTATTTGAGAGGTGTACTTTGAAACATACTTTTTTCTGTCTAAGGAAGGTCACAGGAAGGAAAAAAGGAAAAGAGATCACAATACAGCTCAGTGGATTTTCAAATATAGTAGTAGCCTTCATAATATCATCTGAGTTAAGCACACAGTGTATGACCAGACTGGCATTGGACCTGCTATATGTCCCTTTCATCTCACTGGATAATTTGATATTTACTTCCGTGATCAGATTATGCAATTTTTAAAATTCCAAATAGATCTGATCCTTTTACGTGAGTTTTTGGTACATTTTAAAGCCCCCATAGCTCCCCTTCCTTTCCCTTCCTTTCCCTTCCTTTCCTTTCCTTTCCTTTCCTTTCCTTCCTTCCCTCCTCCTCCTCCTCCTTCTGGATCGAATCAAGTCTGAATGTCCTCTAGAAGCAAAAACGATTCAGTGTAGGCTACCGTGCTTTGGACCTCTCATGAGAAATCAGAACTCATTGGGAAAGACAAAAATATGGGGGGTGGGGCAAAGCAGCAGGAAAAGGGGAAGACCAAACATGAGGTGGTTTGGCTCAGTAAAAGAAGCCATGGCCTTCAGTTTGCAAGAGCTGTTAAGGGCAGGACCATCAGGAGGTAATTAATTCTTCGACGGTTAATTAGTCAGAAATAACTTGACAGCACATCACAGCCAGAAGCATTTATGTAATTTGGAGAGTTTAAGGGAATTGTGAGGAGGGAAAAGGAGTTCTGATGAAACGTCATGGGGACCCTACAGGACCATCCTTGAGATGACCTGAACTTTCAGAGGGACAGATGGCTGGTGGGGATAGATAAGCTAAACACATCCACCTGGGTCTGCAGCAGAGAATGTAAGTCTATCTGACTTTATCAGGATTTGTAAACCAAGGAGCTCTGTAAATGTATTTGGACCAACAGTTCTCACCATCCTATAACACCAGGCTACTTTGTGAGGCTGGAATAATGCAGAGTGGCTGGAATAATCTTATTTATTTATTTATTTATTTATTTTAGAGTATTTTACCCCACCTTTCTCCTTGGAAAAGAACCCAAGGTGGCTTACAGTAATGAGGGATAATAATACAGTACAGTACAATTAAGACATGTTCAAGTATTTGAGAACAAGGAATTGAGGGACATCTCACAGCATTGATAAACAACATTACATTAAAGCAACATGGTTATAAGTAGTCATAAACACAAAGTCAATGTGAACCTAGAGATTCACATGAAATACACATGATAAGGGCCTCTCCCGATGACCTTAACACCCAAGTCAGTTCATACTGTGAAATTCGATCTTTGAGGTAGCTAGGACCCAGGTCATACAGTGCTTTGTAGGTCAAGGTCAGCACCTTGAATTGTGCTTGATAGTTGATTGGCAGCCAGTGGAGCTGTTTTAATAGGGGTGTAAATGTGATCTCTGTACCCACTCTCAGTCAGCAGTCTGGCTGCTGTATTTTGGACCCGTTGAAGTTTCCTGACACTTTTCATCATCATCATATAAATTTTATTGCGTGGCTCACAGAGCCATTGCAAAGTGCATCAAGTAAAAACAGTACAATAAAATATCAATAAAATAACAATACAGATAGATAAAAAGGGGGCTGGGGTACAGAGACCTAGATATCAATTTGACTATTAGAAGTAGTTAAAACAACTTTAATTTTAATAAGTATGGAACAGAACCTTGCCATTCGGAACGTAACAAATTTATCTCTATCACAGAGTAAGATTTTGAGCTTTTCTTCGTCCGATCTACCAGGATATTTTTCTAAGATGAATTTCAAAAGTCTTTCACGGTGGATTCCAAATAGTGGGCAATAAAGCACAGCATGTACCAAGTTCTCGACGAATTTATTATCACAAGAGCAGACTCTCGTATGGTATGGGGATTGTGTATAACGGCCCTTTAGATTGGCAAGTGGAAGCATATCAAGACGAGCCCGAGTAAATGCTTTTCTATGTTCAAAGTTCGTCAAATCAGCAAAATAAGATGGGCGATTTAGAGGCTTGGGTGTAATGTTCTTATAAAAAAGGGCTGTTTTTAGAGTGCTGAGCGAACCTATGTCTGTTTGAACACAGAGATCAGATAATCTTTGCTTTAGTAAGCATTTAGCTGCTGTCAATCCAAGGTGTCTCACATGCTCTTGGGAAGAACCAAGTTTGGCCACTAGATTCAGTACAAAAAAATTCCATGATCCAGAGTTCATCTCCCCATAGGATGATGTTAAAAATTCAGAGCGGGTAATAAACAAGATTTTCAGCCAATAATTAATTATTGATTTGTTAATTAGCGTTGTTATTGACATTAATGCCAATTCTAATCTGACTAGTGCAGAAGGAGTTGATGGGGGTACTGCCAACAATAAACGGGCAAATTTATTTTGGGTTACTTCAAGGGGGTATAAGTTTCCCATTCCCCATACTTCAGCACCGTACAAAATCTGGGGAAGTAGCTTGGTTTTATAAATTTCGCAGGTGGGAGGAATCAGGAGGCCTCCTTTGGTCCTACAGAATCTTAGTAATCCAAACATGGCCTTCTCAAATTTCTGTTTTGCAAAGTCAATCTGTGAAGCCCAGGAGCCTGACTGATGGAACATCACACCTAAGTATTTGAAATGGGTTACCTGTTCCAGTATTCTCCCATCCATCATCCATTTATGAACTTGAGGTCTTCTGCTGAAAACCATAATTTTGGTTTTCTCATAGTTGATGTTGAGAGAATTTTCTATACAATAGTTACTAAATTGTTTCAGGAGCCTTCTGAGGCCTATTTGTGTGTGGGATATTAGCAGAGTGTCATCTGCATAAAGTAATATTGATATAGCCTTTCCACCTACTCTGACAGGGAAGAATTGTAAACCTGTTAACCTAACCACCATATCATTAACATATAGATTGAAAAGCAAAGGAGCAAGAACACAGCCTTGGCGAACACCTTTAGATGTTTTAACAGTGTTGGATAATTGGCCAGAGATGCCGACTCTAATCTTAAGGGAAGAGTCAATGTGCAGATCTTTAATTCTTTCCAACAATCTGGGGTCTATTTTAAGGTTAATAAGTTTTTTCCACAGGCGACCTCTTGGAAAGGAGTCAAAGGCAGCTTTAAGATCGATAAATGCTACATATAGCTGCTTTGAAGGTCTAATAGAATATTTATTTATTAGATGGTTTAACAAGAGAATATGGTCCAGCGTGGAATGTCCTTCCCTAAAACCAATCTGTTCAGGAGCTAAAATGTTATTTTCTCTTACCCAGTCTTCCAGTTTTAAGAGGAGATGTCTTGCATATAGTTTGCCTACAACATCAAGCAAACTTATAGGTCTATAGTTGGCTGGGTCCTTTCGCTCACCTTTCTTGTAGATAGGCACAACAATCGAGGAAGACCATTCTTTAGGAGTTTTGCCCTCCCTGTCTATATAAGTAAATATAGTGGCCAGAATTGGAGCCCACCAGTCCTGAAAACATTTAAGTATGTCCGGGGGGATGAAATTTTCCCCAGGGGCTTTATTGCTCCTAATTGATGAAATCAATGATTTTATTTCCTTGGATGTGACCGAGGGCCACCTTGCCAGACTGCAGGGAGATGATGTTAAAGGTGGAACAGTTGCACCAGTAGCCCCACATAGAGCGCATTACAGTAGTCCAGCCGGGATGTCACTAGGGTGTGTGTCACCGTGGCCAGAGCTGGTTTCTCAAGAAAGGGGCGTAACTTGCGTACTAGCCTTAATTGTACAAATGCGCTCCTGGCCACAGCTGCGACCTGGATATCCAAGCTTCTGCAGCTGATTCTGACTGATTATGACAAGGGGCTAGGGCACCTCTTGATTGTGCAATGTGCAGCTAGCTGCAGTTTAGCCATGCCATTATAGAGAAAACCTCCATGAAAACTAGTAGGATTCTGGCCAGTTTGTCAAACATCATGATTGCATTTCTGGTATGTTCAAATTTGAAAACTTTGCAGAAGCTGTCTTGTTAAATTAGATTAGAAGAAAACCCATTCATTTGCAATGCCTGCTGGCTCTGTGAGGTTCTCTCTCTTTCAGAACCACACAGAGAGTTTGTGTCCAACAGACAGACTCTCAGTGGGAGTCCACGAGGTAGCATTCAAAATCACTCAATGAGTGCATGTTTCTGTGTGCAGTATATTTATATGAATGACTAACTCTGTGACAGGAAGTACCCATATTCCCTGCCCTGCAGACAACCACGCAAATAATCCACTACCCTTAAAAACAGTGCAGGAGGGTAGGACAAGATTGTACATAGAGATGGGCACGACTTAGCGGAATTCCCGTTTCCGTTTCCGTTACTTGTTTCCGTTACGGAACGGAAACGGTAACGGGAATTACTCCGCCAGAACTTGAACTCGAACCAACTAAAGAATAATTGGGTCTGATTTGTCGTGGTCATTCCTGGCATCGCGGCGATCCCGCGATGCCAAGCAGCACAGAAAAAAAGTTTTTAAAAGTTAAAAAAAACCGATTCCCGGCCATTGCGGCCAAAAAAAGCAGGCGGAAATATGCCTGCCTCTGAGAGTGCACCTACCAGAGGGGTGGTTTCTGGGGGGTGTGTCCCGGCCTCCCCCCTCTCCTCCTGTCCTGTCCTGGGCTGCTCTGTGGGACTCGCCGCTGCAGGCTCGCACCAGCAACGGTGGGGGGGAGTCTCGCTGCCGGCCGCCGCAAAAGCGGAAGCGGCACAGAAAAAAAGTTTTAAACTCCCCCCCCCATTCCCGGCCAAAAAAAAAAGCAGGCGGAAATATGCCTGTGCATGTGCAGTGGTGCACCTACCAGAGGGGTGGTTTCTGGGGGGGGGTCCTGGCCTCCCCCCCTCTCCTGTCCTGGGCAGCCGGACTCGAGTCGCCACGCCATGCCATGCGGTGCGGGCGGGGGATCCAAAATGGGGCGGCGACCGCAATATTTTTTTTGAAATCGTGGAGTGGTCCAAAAACACACAAGCACCACAGAAACATGCGAAAATTGCTATGCTGCTGCCAGAATTTTTACAGTAGCAGTGGGTTTTTCTTGCAACAAAATGTCTCCTCCAGGTCCCCTGTCCATTGATTTTATTTTATTTTATTTTTTTTACACCTGCACAATGATGGGCTGGCCAAGTGGCCATGTGGGAGTGGACCATTCAAATTTTTGGAGCCATCCCACCAATCGCATGGCCACTTGGCCACTGAGACTTCTGGGATGTGCCAAAAAGCCCACTAAACCCTGCCCTAGCCCCCTAACCCTAACCCTAATCCTTGATTCCTTACCCATACGCCACAGTACACTGTCCTCTTAGTGGGTCAGAGAGGCACCCAGAGGTGCACCCCAATACTCACCCTAACCTCACCAGTAACTAGCCTAACCCTAGCCCTTGCGCTAACCCTGTTGCCTAAGCCAGATCTGTACTTGCATTGCACAATTCCCTTCTTAGTGAGACACAGCGGGTGCAGAGAGTCTGCCAGTCCGCCACTTGTGGCTCTGGCTGACTCCTCCTGCAGCAGCAGTGCCATACAAACCATGCCCTCGAGTGCTGCTTGTGTCTCACCGTCACCGAATGTTGCAGGGAAGGCACCCCAAAAAGAGGGGTGCCTCTGCCAGTCTACTGTGTCTCTGCGTGCAACTTGGTATGCATATCCATATGGCTATGCATGCCCTTTTGCAGCAGCAGGTGAGGAGAGGAGACCCCCATGCCATGAGGGGTCTCCTGGAGCCTGCTTTCCCTTCCTAGCGGGCACCCCCCAAAAAAAGAGGTGCCTCCAGGAGCCCGCTTCCCCTACAGCGGGCTAGAGGAGGCACCCACCCCAGAGAGGTGCCTCCAGGAGCCCGCTCCCCCCCAAACCAGTTTAACGACAGACGAAAAAACGAAAAACGAAACGACTATTTTTGCGAAGTTTCGCAAAAAACGGAAACGAGCCGACACGGGCCGCCTCCGACACAAGATAACTCGAAAACGTCATTTTCCGTAGTCGTGCCCATCTCTAATTGTACATAATGTATCCAGTGAAAATGTGAAAATAATTGTTTGAGTTAAATTAGGAATTCTAGATCAGCTGTACTTGGATTGCAGGTCTCAACCCTGTGCCTGTCAGTAAAAGTTAAGAGCTAAGGGGAAGCCGCATTAAGCTTACACAACCTCTTTGCTTTATTGTAACACTCAGTCAGCTCGCCTTAGTCCATGTGACCGTTCCCTTTTTTTCTTTTGATCAGTCTGCCCTTGAGCGAGACAAGAAAGATGTGTTGAGTCTGAACTGCCTGAAACAGCCTGCATGTCAAAAAGTCTAAATGTACCGTATCAGCAAGGAAGACTACATCAGAAAAACAAAAGATGATGACTGAGCCTGAGTATCATATCATATTATGACAGAAAACAACAAGAACCCCGGTTATCTGCAGTTGTGCTCATGGGCATTCCCCCAACCTTCCCCGTTGGGCATCAGTTTCATCACACTCTCAGCAAAGAGTCGGGAGAGATTCTTGCTCATGCCTGTGTACACACTTGTGTGTGTGTTTATGCAAATAGATTGAAATAAACAGATTGATGATCAAAATGGCACTCATATAACTTATTCAGAGAAAAACATACTGTACATTTTGCAATAAAAATATCGTAAAAGAAAGAGAGATGGGTGAGGGAGAGAGAGAGAGAGAGGGAGAGAGAGAGAGAGAGAGAGAGAGAGAGAGAGAGAACACAAGATAAGCTTCCATTTCACAGTATACAGTAGAGGTGGGGGAAAGAGTACAAAGGGAGGTGTTGGAACACTTAAAATTTTGAGCCACTTTGATATGTGCTAATCTGTGCATAGGAAAACCCTACTTCAAATCCCGTTTTTTCCATCAAGTTCCCTGAGCTCACCATGGACCAGGCATTACAGCCTAATGGGAGTGTTATAATCTGGCATTCTAGCATGCTTGAGGGGGCACCTAGCACCCTCCTCTTTGGTCATTCTTTCTGCATACTATTAGAGTCTGGACAGAGGAGATCCCTAATCTTATGAAAATGTTGCACACAAGCAAGAACCTTGGAAAATCAGGATATAGGGAAGCTACAGTATAGGATTATCACTAATGGCCATGTTTACTGAAAGGAAATAAGAAGAGAGTGGGAGAATGGAATATCGTCTGGTTATACGACGTAGATGGAAGAAGAAATGTGGGAGGAATTAAAGCCAAGTTGAAGAATGTGTGTGTGTGTGTGAGAGAGAGACTTTGAGACTTCAGGTCCATGGAGTTTTCTTGGCAGGAGTACTGGAGTGGCTTGCCAGTTCCTACTCCAGGCACCTACAGCACCTGGTATTCCCTGGTGGTCTCCCATCCAAGTACTAACCAGGGCCGACCCTGCTTAGCTTCTGAAATCAGTCGAAATCGGATGTGCTTAGGGCATCTAGGCCAGTTTACAAAACAAGGAAACAGCAGAGCAGAATATTATCAAGACAAATACAATATGAAACACTACCTGGCTGCTTCAATCTCTTGCTCTGCCCCTCAGGGGTAAAAAAGTGTTGGTGCAGCTTGGCAGCCTGCATCTAGCGCCTTCCCTTTCACTTCAGCTGAGCCACAACATGGAGGAGGCTGCTTCCTTCCTTGTGGTCTAAAGGGCAGCCTCTGTTGTTTGCAGGGTCTCTGTTCCCAATGATTTACTGGTAGCATAAGGGTAGCATCCGTGCATAGCGCAGCCTGACTCTTCAGGGGTTGGTGCAGCTGAGCATGCATGTTTTTAACCTGTCTTGATTTCTTCAGGATGAAGTGCAGCCCTCCTGCCTGCCACCTGGCACACAAAGCTTCCCTACCAAACACATCTGTATGGGTATCTCCACTCCCTGCAAGGGCATCAGCAACTGCTGCCTGTCTTAACAGGGATGCTATAAGGAATTCCTCAAATAATATACATGAAGCCCTTAGAATATTTGAAATCTGCTATACAAATAGTAAGGATTGTTATTATTATTACTGCTCTACCAGGAATTTAAAACTCAAATGCCCCAGCCTGAAAGCATGCGAAATGTTATGCAAACAAGTATATGGAGATTGATTGCCGCTGTCTGGCTTGATCATCAGCCGTTCTATTTCTTCGGCATTTCTGATGCGATACCACGGCAAAGAAATTGATACTTGGGAAGCGTCCTTGAAAATGGATCTACTGGGTCATTCATTGCCTCTGAAATGTCATTTTTAAATGTCAATTGCGATGGTGTTTGCGTCTAAATGCGCTAGAAGAAAGGCAGTGGAGTTAGGCACATAATTCTCTTGCATGGCTTTTAACAATGCTTGCTGGAAACTGAGTTGCTTGGCATATTTCTCTGCCAACTGTGTTTCCTTTGGGATATTGTCTGTGCCCAGCTTTGCTGGGCATAACCAGTTTTGTAACTATCTTCTCTTGCCTACATGGAAGTTTACGATGGTCACATATGCATGGCTAACAGGACCGCATTTTTCCACCTTCGCCAGATCGCCCAGATCCGTCCCTACTTGGACGGTGACTCCCTGAGAACAGTGGTCCAGGCGCTGGTGATCTCGAGGCTGGACTACTGCAATGCTCTCTACATGGGGTTGCCCTTGACTCTCCTCCGGCGATTGCAGCGGGTGCAAAATGCAGTGGCCAGACTGGTGGTGGGTGCGCATCGCTACGACTGCTCGTCTCTCTCCCCCATGCTGTTTAACATCTATGTAAGGCCGCTGGCTGGGGTCATTAGGAGATTTGGAGTGTGCTGTCATCAGTACGCTGATGACACGCAGCTCTATCTGTCCTTTTCCACCTCTGCAGTGGAAGCTGTCCGGTCCCTCGACCAGTGCCTGGAGGCGGTCATGGCATGGGCCAGGGCCAACAGGCTCAAACTCAACCCTGAGAAGACCGAGGTGATGTTCTTCGGGAGTTCCCCGTCTGGGTATGGAGGCCCTCTCCCCAGCTTGGAGGGTGTTTCTCTCCAGCTGGCGGAGAGGGTTCGGAATCTGGTCGTGATCCTGGACCCGGCCCTGTCCCTGGATGCCCAGGTGATGGCCGTGGCCAGGACCACATTTTTCCACCTTCGCCAGATCGCCCAGATCCGTCCCTACCTGGACGGTGACTCCCTGGGAACAGTGGTCCAGGCGCTGGTGATCTCGAGGCTGGACTACTGCAATGCTCTCTACATGGGGTTGCCCTTGACTC
The DNA here is from genome assembly GCA_023846285.1 of Phrynocephalus versicolor. Classification (NCBI taxonomy): domain Eukaryota; kingdom Metazoa; phylum Chordata; class Lepidosauria; order Squamata; family Agamidae; genus Phrynocephalus; species Phrynocephalus versicolor. Next base: position 3,185,933 of record JAHTLZ010000030.1, on the reverse strand, counting down.
TCCTCCGGCGATTGCAGCGGGTGCAAAATGCAGCAGCCAGACTGGTGGTGGGTGTGCGTCGCTACGACCGCATCACCCCGGTCCTGGCTCGGCTGCATTGGCTACCCGTTGCCTCCCGGATCAGATTCAAGGTCCTGGTTTTAGTTTATAAAACCCTCCATGGCTTGGGCCCGGATTACCTGGCAGAGCGGATCGCCCAGCGGTCAACTTCGACCTGACCGGTTCGGCAGGTGCGGGCGCACTCGCTTCAGGTTCCAACTCCCCGAGAGGCCAGGCGATCCCTTACCAGGAATCGGGCCTTCTCGGCTGCTGCTCCATTTCTATGGAACAGCTTACCCAGCGAAGTGCGCTCCGCAGAGTCCCTGCTGGCCTTTCGCAGAGCGGTGAAGACCATCCTATTCCGCGAGGCCTTTGGTGACCTAGTTTAATTTATTTTATTTTATTTTATTTTATTTTATTTTTGCCGCCATCGACCACCATCTTGGGATCTGTCATAGTAGCAGTGAGGTTGTGATCTAAAGGGTGCTCTCCTGCAGCTGCATTCTTTTAACTTATATGTATTGATTGTTTGTTCGTTTGCTGTATTGTATTGTATGGAACTGTGCATTCGCTGACTTGTTCAGCCGTGTAAGCCGCCCAGAGTTGCCCTTGGGAAGATGGGCGGGGTATAAATTTAATAAATAAATAAATAAATAAATAAAATTTATATATTTATTTATATATTTTTACACCGCCTGTCTTCCAATGGAACGCCGGGTGGTTTACACCAATCTAACACGGGAACAATAAAAAGATCAATATAATAATATCACAGAAAATAAAAAATAAAAATAAAAGTAATACGAGTAATAATAAGTAGAAATACATCATCCACAAGGAAGACAAAAGAAGACTGAAACATCCATCAAAGTACTGTAGTGTGCATTAATTTATGGGTATAGATGCACCTCTGGAAATCATTGTTGAAACGTAATTAAAAGTACACTTCACTGGAACAGACAAGAGTCACCGGATAACCCGTGCACCTGTTTAGTCTGTTCTCCAGGGATCAACACCAAGGCTCTTTCTTTCCCAGAGGACATCGCCAACCAAAGGACTACCCTTTGTAATGCCAGACACAAGGCCACACCAATCCATTTCTGGAGGGTTGCTAGATATCTCCAGTTGTCAGGTCACTCATCAAAGTACAGCTCCCAACCTGGGTGCATGTGAGTGGAAACTAGGACCAAAGAACCTCTGTAGGTGTGTAGCAGGAATATTCCTTCTGAATGGAGGACATGGCTCCTCAATTTAAGAGGAGACTGGCAGTGACATCTCTGAGGTGGGACGTGGAGTGCATCTTTGTCTTCAGAGGCCACGCATTGAACCAGCATGCTGAAATAAATATAACTTTAGCCCTTGCTGAAGAGAAGTGCCACACTTTCACTGGAGAATATAGAGGACTTTGAGCAAAGACATGTGGATATCCAGTCCTATGCACCATGCACTTGGGAATGAATCCAATGGATGGGAAAGGAATTTGCTTCTAGCATGGAGGGCATCCTTCAGTCTACATGACCAGAAGCTGCACAATCTTGCATCCGTGAGGATGCTTATTTCCTATTGTACTTTCAAGAAGGCTGGTAACCATTTAGTTGAAAACACCCATATGGGAATTAAAGGGGTTCATTTGCTGTCCTTTATCTTCTTTTTGTAGTGTTATGGATTAAGCACACACAGAGTTTTGGGGGTGCAATCAACTCTGGTCCTCAGGCAGCATTTCTGGCTGGAGGGTCTGCATGTATCTCTGTGTCTGCATCAGCTGCGTGCATGGTTGCGTGCATGTGTGCTGTATGCTGTATGCTGTGGGTGAGTGTGTGGGTGGGTGGGTGTGATGATAATACTGCCTGAGAGACCAGTCTTTATTGATAAGAGCAGAACAATAGACAGAGGAAAGACAGTCAGTATACATTCCATCGGTGGGAGGGAAATGCACTATTTGGAGGACCTTATTTGCTTGTTATTGATGAGGACCAAGGGAAGGAAGCTGTGGGGCCAAAGGTCCTGATATCCTGTTTTTCTCTGGTCTTGCCATCCAGTTTTGCTGCCTCCTTGAGCCTAGCTCAGCACATCGGTCCCTACTGGCCCTAGGACTTCTGGGAATCCGGGCATCTCATCTTCCTTGTGCATGAGCCACTTTGGGGTTCAGAGATATGGAATCCCCACACTTTTTCAGATATAAAATCCTTGTGTTATGTAAATCTCCTTGTTGTTATGGAAAACAAAAATAATATAAGCTGCACACATAAGAAAGTCAGGGTTTGCCAATTCAGTGGCTGAAATCCTGTGACTTAGTTACACAAAAAGTTTAACTTTTGGAAGTTAATTGACTCAATGTAAGAAATCCCTGGACATTATTTGATGCATATTGCATCTCTATAGATGTTATGTGTGGCAAGCTTAATTATACAACTTGGTATTCAATAGGAAACGTCTATGGACGAGATTTCTTACTTCAGGCAATTCACCTCCAAAAGTTATGCCTTTTGCATAACTAAGCAATAGGATTTTGGCCTGTATGTGTTACTACTATTTGGTGTCTGTTCTTGATAACTTGCTTAGACTTATTTCTGTGGTATTTTATAACTTGCTTACATATTTTAGAGATGTAGTATTTGCCTAATAGACTGACCTATATAATAGAACGTTCCCTGTTTCAGTCTGATATTTGCTACAAATTAAGTATTCCTACATATTTTTACTTGGGAGTAGGTAAAGAACAAGCAAAACACTCTAAAATTGGCTTTTTTGAACTTAGGAAGGGAGAACATAGTACAGCATAGTGTTTCACAGACAAGGTCAAACTGATAACAGTCTACAGCAGTTAAACTACAGAAAATGGGACTGTAATGCTGCTAGATAAGAGTGATTTGTAGTTGTTAAGGAAACCAGTCATTTATATTTTTGTTGTGTGGAAGGGGTTTTTACAATCATAATTAATCAAATTGTTCTATGGTTTGTTTGCTTGCCTGAAATGTGAAATCCAAGAAGTTGCTAGATGATTATAGAAATCACTAGACTTCAGTTACCATATTGAATAGAGAATGCCGCACAATAATAGTGGCAGCATTGTTAAGATATGCTTTGGTAAAGAAAGCATCTCCAAACTCTGAATTAAGTACACAGAATGTAACAAGAAAGCCCCCCCCCCGACACTTAAGGGTGAGACATTTATTGTGCCCACCAGAGTAGTTTTGTTATCCTGTGTAAATTATAACCTTGTTTTCACGATGAACCACAAGTTGATTATTCCAGCTATAACCACCTAACGAGGCTAAATTTATTACATAGTAAGTGGCTGCATGGCTGCCAAATGGCTTTTTCAGACACAACTGAAAGTCCTGCTCTTGCCCTAGGAACAACCTGCAGGCTATGTAGTACTCACATAAAGATCCAATAAGCAACTGAAGGAGGACACAGAAGCATTAGATTGGCTAGTGAGTTGGCAAAGTGCTGGTGGCATCTAAGCAGGCATCACAGGAAGAAACCTGATAGCTTCTGCAAGTATCAAACTATCCAGGATGAAAGGCAGTGGAAGCAGCTTCAGAACTGACTCTCTTGTAAAGTCTGATTTCCTGGATCAGTAGGATTCTGGGCTGTTTGACATAATATTCCAGCTCCAGTTGTCTGTGGTACTTGTGTTTGGAAATGACTTTATATTAATACGAGAAGTATGGAGTCAAGGCCTCACTTGTAGAGGTTGTCAAACTCTTACTGGCAGCTAACCTCCAGTATACCATAGAGCAGTGATGACGAATCTTTTAGAGACCGATTGCCCAAACTGTGTTTCAAATCCCACTAATTTTTGCAAATTGATTCAACCTAAATTCAGGTGGCTGTGAAGGGGCGATGTCAGGTGCCCACAGAAAGGTCTCTGAGTGTCACCTTTGGCACCCATGCCATAAATTCGCCAACACTGCTACAGAGTGTCTTGGAAGTGACAGGGTGAAATTCAGCACATGCTGGAAATGAATGTTTCCTTTACAAGCTGGTAAGCTACCATGATGGCTTTCACTCTGTGAGGTACTGAGAAGAAATCAGAGATCTGTTCTTGGAGGCCGAAGCATACCAGAAACAGCCAGAGAGGTTTTGTAGAAGAACTCATGAATTGCACACAAAATGCAAGATACCTGTTTGCATCCTGTTACATACACATTGACATCCATTCGAATGCCATGGTATGTTGGACGAAGGGAAATGTGGAAAAAAAACTTAGATAAAAAACAATGATTAGGGGCGATTTGACTTTGTTATGGTGCCAAATTAGGTAAGGTTATGCAAGTCTCAGTGTATAGTTTTCCTCTTCTGCATGACATGGTAATGGCTACTATGTCAGAGAGTAGCTGAAATCCTGTCTTGCAACTTACACCTGTGGAAAGGCAGTGGCATTACCAGTACAAAGGGGATTTTGAGTAATTACTGATCTCTATTTCTGTCCCACGACTTTTCCAACTCTTTTGTAATGCTTTTAATGATATGGAAGCTGTGGGAGCTGCCAGAAGAATGGAGGAAGTCTTTAATTGCCACAAATCTTTTCTCTGTCAGTTACAGCATCCAGCATTTGTGACATGTTCCAGAGGTTTACTTTGGATTCTTCTCAGATCTTACCCTCAAATACCAAATGAAGAATTTGTGCGCTGGACAATGTTGTCTGGCTGGAATATGAAGGGAAAATTTCAAGGCCAGGACCTTTTGAGTGTGGACAATTAGACACTATTTCTATTGTCAAGTGTGAACAGTAACAGGCTTAACATGTTATAGCCCTTTTCTTTTCTGTGGGCAGTGCCCAAAGACTTTGATCCTTCCACTTCTACAGTTGGATAACCAGTGACATACTGAGCTGGTGTTGAGGTGGATATTGATACAGTATTGCTGTTCAATCTAATATATTAGAGACAGATGAAATGGTGATGCAAGGAAGGCTTTGAGGATCCAAGGAAATGTATAAATGGGAGGCATCTATGGTGTATTGTTCCTGCATCTCTAGAAGATGTAGTTTTAAGTGAGCCATCCAGTTTCATCAAGGCTGATGGACTTTGCAGGTAGAGGCATTATGGTGTAGCACACCTTCCGACTCTCTGCCCAGGGCAGAGAGGAAGACAGGGTGCTACTCTTTGGGAAAGCAAGGATTGAAAAGCAGGTTTTTGAATTTCCTGAAGCTGCAGAGAGGGTGCTGTGGCTGCAGGAAATTCAAAGGCCTGCTCTTTGATCCTTGCTTTCCCAAAGGTATCACCCAAAGCATCTGTAACCCATCTGTATTCAGGTTAAACTGTCGTATTGACACTTTGTGAAACACAAGTGTGTTTTGAATTGCAGTTTCGGCATTTAGTCTCTAAAAGATTTGCCATTGCTGGTCTGGAAGGCACACATAGATACACATGATATACAGAGGTTGTGAAAAACAATAAATAACTCATTTTCTTGGCTGAAAACCTTTGTATGATTGCTTTTCAGGCATCTGTTTTAACTGTGTTTTTCTTGTTTACACATCTATTACTTCCTTTTGTCATACAAGTCTGTAAGAATGAGGAGAAACTAGATCTCTAATCTCTCTTTCATTATGTCATTGCTAACAGTTTTTAAATGTGGATAGGACATTTGGAAGGCATCAGCAGGTATCAAAAAGAGGCTTGACATCTTCCAACCGAGGTGTCTCCACCAAATTTTAAAGATCTGATTTTTCAACCATATCTCCAATGAGGAGGTGCTCATGTAGACTTCATAATAGTTGCACATTATTGAATGTTGTGAAAAGTGAATTTGCATCAGTAGATTCCGCCTTGGGTCCTTTTAAAGAGAAAGTGGGATAAATAAATAAATAAATAAATAAATAAATAAATAAATAAATAAATAAATAAAATCCTATCATGGAAATCATGATAAGTGCATGAGATGAATACGGAGTTGCTGTGTGTAAATAGCACATCAGCCATGAGGCATATTGATTATATATGTTGGAGACAGGTTAAATACTGATCAAGCAGTCTATGCACATTTCTAGGCACTGGTTACATTTAAATATGCTGGGGAATGAAACCACAGCACCTATCTGCTGTTATGTACTAGACACAATTTGTTCTGATAGATTGGCTTTTCTTTCCATAACTCTTTGCTTGGTTTAATATGCATGACAGAGAAAATGCGCCTCTGCACCAACATTGCAAAGATAACCTTGAAGAGTACAAATGAATGCACGTATTGATGGGGCAATTTGTGTTTTTATTGATTTTTACTGCATCTGGCTGAATTCATAGCATGAAGAGTAGGTGATGGTGATTTTGCTGTCAGAGATGTGCGCAATAATATTTTCTTTCACAGATTTTTAACAGAGGATTTATACCTTTCAAGTACACAGAGAGAGAATCTCTAAGATTGATGTAAAATGCACACAATACCAAATGTGGACGCAGTAGAATACATAAACAGATAGGGATCCAGCAACGTTAAATGGCAGTTTAAGAACATGGAAGAAAACTCCATTGAGGGGGCATTCTGTTGCAGGAAATCAGAGCTATTTTGGAACATCAACTGAATGGATCCTGCTAATTTGTGTTAGATTAGCAGCATATGAAGCTGAACTGCATGTTATATCAGGAATGCTTTTCAGTAAGCAAGCTTAAACTGGCTACCTTTATCTGGAAGAAAACGGAATTTTCTAGATTGAACTGGAATGTGCCCCTGATCCCGATCAAGTACCTGAATACTGGTTTCCCACCCCACCCCACTTGCTGTTTGCTGTTGTTGACTAAAAAGGAGTAGGTGGCTGAGGGATGAATGGCAGGAGACTAAGCAGGCACACAGGGTGTCTCGTCTCTGTCTCTTTTATTAAGATGAGATGTTTGACATTTCTGTTTAAACCATTGTAATTGTTTCCAAATGTGCAGTCGTACATCACAATATGCAAACTGTAGGTAAATCCGTATCTTCTTTTGTTTGTTTCTTTAGCAATGCATAAGCAGCCACACAAGCCAGTTCCACAGAGCAGTACACCACCTGCATGAAACAAGTGAATAAATCCTGAACAAGATAATAAATGCCCATGTATACAGAATATCTGTGCAGAGTGTTTTTTAAAAAAGGAAGAATCAATACCTTTTGATTTTTCCCAAGATAATGTGATATCTCTAAAAATATGATGGCTATTTCTAAGCTAGTCAATTTGCTTTCCTAGTGTCTCCTTGAAAATGAAGGATTAATACAAACAACTGCATTGTAAATTAAACTAAACTATGTACAGGTGATGCTTGTGAATAATAGGGAACATCTGTACTCTACTTTTGCATGCTAAACAGTATGGATTCAGACTACAGGCATCCTTTTTCTTTGTTTTGTTAACATTACATTTTTTGACAATTCACCCGTATTTACTTTAATCAAAACTGGATTTCTGAAAACTGGTGAATTAGAAAGATAAACACAGGACCACCTCTCTTACACACACATTTATCAAGCGACCTACCATGCGTTCAGTTTCTCAGAAGGAGACACAAGGACATATTGTTTTCTTTGCATCTCTTCAAGATTTATTTTCAAAGCAACCCCATACTCACGGTTGAGTTAGATACTAGATTCATTGGAAGACCAGATCTTTGTAGATCTCACCTCTGATACTGTCATATTCTTGCAAGAATGGCATCTGCGTAGTGACAGCACAAAGGTTTTTCTTGAGGAAAAAATCTATGCTAATGGTGAAGCACATGGCAGCCTTCTGTAGCTAAAACAGCACCATTTACCAAACAGAGGTATGTAAACAACATGCTAGAAGAAAGCCTAAGGCTGATACTTCATGTCCATCTCATTGCTCTTCGCAGTCTTGCTTGGGACCGGTACGAAGTAATCTAACTGCATGTCCATTGCGGGACAAGGGGAGTTCGTCCCAACCACGCCCTTGAACTGCGATTTAAGCGGGATGAGAGATTCCCCTCCCTGGCCTTGGGAATCTGCTCTTCACGCTTCTTGTTCTGAGATGAGTGGCTGTGAGGTAAGGCTCGTCACACAATGTGCCATTCTCCAGAAAGGCGGGGTAAAAATACTCTAAAATAAATAAATAAATAATTGTATCTTGCATTTATTTAGAATTTAGGAACCAATGCATTTCCTGACAAATGATTTAGAAGTTCTTCTTTGATGGTGACATAAAGTAATGTCACAGATCCCTAAGGAAGCATTAAATATGTCCATGTTGTATGAGTGATCTACCTCCCAGATGCTCTGGAATTCTGTGATGCTTGCAGAAGGGTAAAGAAGCTAGTGCTAATAGAATGACAAAATGTCTGTGGTTGTTGATACCATATAACACAACACTTGATGGTAAATCTAAAGCTGGGTAGATCCATGGCTTGGATCCATATTTTTGTGTGCCACTGTGGATTCATGTGCTGATGAACCCATGATTCCTGACATTCAGTCTGTGGGCAGAGATGGGGCCTACGATAGGAGAGTGGTTTGTGGGGGATCCTGGATAAAATCAGGTAGATCCATGAGGATCCAGGCTGCATATCCATGTTTTTGTGCCAATATGGAGCCATGTGCTGATGGGCCCCTGATTTTTTGGTGCAATCTCTGGAAACAGATGGGGCCTATAATGTGACAGTGGTTTTATTATGATCCAATGTAAAAATCAGAAGAAATCAGGAGGATCCATGCCATGGATCTATGTTTTTGCGCCACTTCATGGCCATGTGCTGGAGGACTCATGCTTATTAAAGTGCAGTTTTTGGACATTAATGAGATGTATGATTTGATGGTGATTTGGGAAGCATCCCATGCAAAAATCACATGCAATCAAGAGAATCCATTCTTGATTTCAATAATCCGCCTTTTACACAGGCCCCCACTTAAAATACACTGGCTCAAGCTGGCCTAGAAGAAGGCTCCTGACATGTGTTCAGCTTTAGCTGAGCTTCAAGGGCTGGGGGAGCAGTACTGGGAGAGGAGGATACCCCTGCCCTGGCAAAGAGGAGATATGCCCTCACAGGGCTTGTCCAAGGTGTGTGTGTGTGTTGGGGGGAGAGGTCCCCACCAGATATTGCAGGCTAATTTCAACCCTTATCAGCGGCTGCCCTGCTGTTGGGAAGCTTCTCAGCTGGGGTTGCCTGACTCCATGCTGACTCCATGCTGGATTGAGCTGTCACTGGATTGTTGGCACTTAACAGGAGGGGGCGCAAAAACTGACTTTGTCCCCGGGCACTGAAAACCCTAGCTATGCCACTGGTACCACAGCCTGTGCTTTGGAACCTCCTCACTTCTTTTTGGCTAAAAAAAGTCTCCTAATATTCGCTAAGGGTATGGGAACACATTTTGCCATGTTTTAGGGCCCCCTTTTTTCAGACACCCCCTTCCCAGCTAATGTTCCAAATATTTGGCAAAACAGTTCCCTATAGGATATTTTGGTTTCAGTTTCATCATCAGAATTTCTCAACCCCCCCCCCCCCCGAAAATCAGTTCAACACAGTTTATTTTGGGAAATATGAAACTTGAGAATTTTCATTCGATACATCTCTTCCTTTTTTCAAAAACCTGCTGCTCTTTGAGAAGAGCTTTGTTGCTGGGAACAAAGAAAATGTAACAGACAGAAGTATCATCATAGCCTGAAAAACCTTTTCTGCTACCCCATCCAGTCCCCAGGGCACTCAAGGAAAATACAACACAATATCTCTCAACTTGGGACCTACCTGTATTTTTAAATACAAATCAACGGTTTACTGTATTTCTAAATATAAATATATATTTCTAAATATATTTAATATAAAATAATTATAAATAATTGAAAACCATTTACATTTGTGACAAAATAAAAACTTTTATTACAATTATTTATCCTCAGCTAACTGTAGCTGAAAAAATGAAAGTGTATTTTGTTGCTTGAGGACAGAGGATCATCATCCTGGCGGTGTGTGTATGTGTGGGAGAGAAGTGGTGGTGAAGTCCCCATTCCCCCCTCCCCAGCCAGAGAATCATCGCCCCAGTGGCGCGCCAAGGAGAGAAACAGCAGCAAAGTCCCCCCTTCCCCTCCTTGGCTAGAGGATCATCGCCCTGGCGGCATGCAGGGAGGGGGGAGAAGTGACAGCAGAGTCTCCCCTCCCCCCTCCCAGCCAGAGGATAATCACTGCGGTGCATCGGGTGGAGAAGAAGCAGCCCGTTTCCCCCCTTCCCTGAGCAAAGGGGAGGAGGAGGAAGGCTGCTTGGTCTTTTTGAATTTGGCATCATGCAAGCACCCTCGGTGGTGCCACACCAAATTCAAAAGGGTCAAGGAGCCTTCCTCCTCCCCTTCACTGTTTGACCTTTTTGAATTTGGCGCTGTGTGACCACCGATTGTTTCAGTGCCTCAAAGGCAGTTTGAAACGTCTTCCTCCTGGCTTACGTGCCCGATTGGGGGGGGGGAAACACCCTTTCAAACTCCCTCCTCCCCCTCCTCTTCCCCCCTCTTCCCCACCTTACTCCTGGTCCCCTGCCTTGTCCTCTTCCCCTCCCTGCTTTTTCCCTACTTCTGTTCCTCCACAAATTCCTCATGGCTGAAGGGGGAGGTGGGGGGGGCAGGGGCATGTCACGTGCCAGGCAAAAGCTCTCCGAGTGCCACCTTTGGCACACATGCCGTAGGTTCGCCATCCCTGCCCTATATCAACTCCCTGACGCCTCATAATCCAGTTATGTAAGAGGACTGAGGCATATGAGCAGATTGTGGACAAGTTCCACTTTTTCTCAGAACTGGTGAACAAGTTTGAAACTGATGAGGGCAGTATTAAACTTATAATATTATAATACTGTACAAAGACGACATTGACCACAAATTACTAATCATATGTTATCAGTTCAAAGAACATTTGGACCTTAAGAAATCCCAGAATACAGAAGAAAATATGACATCTAAATTGTAACACCCAATTGAATTTGACCCCTAGTGTTATTGCTGTACTTAAGCTGTACTTGACAAAGTCTATCAAAGGCTGTGAAATAGAAAGAACTTTTCCCCCAAAGCTGTATTTCATAGAGAACAAAATTTAGTCTACCATGACTGAAAAGCAGTTAAATTCTTTATGTATATTGTCTCTAGAAAGTGACATTACAAGGAAGCTCTCTTATGACAAAACTGTACAAACAATAAAACATATATTGCTAGAAAAAAACAGGAGGGGGAGGTGGATGATGATGATATTTTGTAAAATGTGCTGCACATATTAGGCATTCTTGTAGGTGCCTAAAAGAGATGATATTGATTGTGATTTTTTTTTTGTATTATTTAATCATGCTATACATGCATCTAACATATTCCTAGTTTTCATCCCTCCATAACTCAAACTGTAAAGCACAGGGAGTTTTTATTCATATGATCTTGTCATGTGAGGTAATCCCTGTAAAGTATTTTTAATCAAAATCTGAGAGGGAGTGGTTACATTTTTGAAAAACCTGTGGTGATCTGTCATGGAACAACCCTGCTGAGGAAAACAGAAGTGCTTACCCAAAACTTATTGCTGGTTATGAAGCCCCCCCATAACAGTTCAAGTTTCAGTGCCCCCCAAAATGTAGGTCAGCCACTGATCTGGGCAGAAAAATTTCAGCTCCATTTTATAGGTTTCCTAAAGCAGATCCCTGACTTACAATAGCTTGCTTTACCATGCTAAATGACCACTGTAGTGTTCTGCAACACCCATCCCATTAATGTCTGAAACTCAATTTTATGGCCCCCGTTAAAAATGCTGTGATGTTAGAAAGTTTAACAACAAAGAAAACTGAGGTCTCTGTGACAGAAGCATCACTGTACAAATAATAAATACATCACATGGTTTTTGTTTAGTAATGGGCAATATCAAGACCATTTGGGGCAGCTAGCATCCATCTTCCATAGTACATGTTGAGGAGCACAGAGTACACTGACACAAGTGTGAAGTTGCCTTCTTTTCCCTTGCACTCACAGAGAACTGTGTCCATGGAAAAGCTCAAATTTGTTAGGCTCACCTTAGTCCTGCCAATTCTACTCTGTAAAGCTAAACCAAAATGTGTTGTGTATATACCACCTGAAGCACTCTCTGGGCAGTTTACAATTTTCAGTGAGTTGGGTGCTCATTTAATTTACCTTGAGAAGATGGTAGGCTGATTGTACCCCAGGCTGTATGCCAGAATCTGCTGGGACTGAACAGTAGTAGAGTTTTGACTGTAATACTACAGTTTAGCCATTGCACCACAAGCTATTGGGTAAAGGTAAAGGTCCCCCGCCCACACATGTGTGCTAGTCATGTCTGACTCTAGCTGCGGTGCTCATCTCTGTATTCAAGCCAAAGAGCCAGTGTTGTGCAAGTCCATGGTCATGTGGCCAGCATGGTTGAATGCATTTCTGTGCACAGAACACTGTTTACCTTCTCACTTTTTACAGCGGTACCTATTTATCTACTTGCATTTACATGCTTTCGAGCTGCTAGGTTGGCAGGAGCTGGGGTTAACATTAGATTAATTCTGGAAAGAAAAGCTGCAATGATGGGCTTTGCTTTTATTAAATTTAGACTGTCACCTTGTAGCTGCAAGTTAACCTCATTAAATTTAGTAAAGAAATCTGTTAAATAAGCAATGTCTGGTTTCCATTTGATTAAATTGTCTTTCAAAATGGGATCTTTAGCATCCAAAAACTCTAAAAGCGTCTCAAATCTTGTCAAACATAAGCCTTTCGAGAGCCAGCATACTTCAGTGTGAAGGAGTAATTGATGAAAGTCCTCATCATTTTCTTCACATATCTGTGTAAATAACCTAGAATTCAATGTGTTGATATGGATCTTTTTTACTGCGTTTATGACAAATTGAAGAGATTGATGCAATCTGGCACTCAGATTTTTAGCTGCTAAATGTTGTTGATGAATGTCACAGTGAATTGCAAACACCCTGGGTACATTTTGTTTTAAATGGCTTATTAAACCACGATAGCACCCAAACATGGCTGGTGCACCATCTGCTGATGATGATATTATATTTTTCCATGAAATAATATTTCAAAACATTGACTATTGATTCACCTTTAGTGTCTGTTCTCAAAGTTCTCACAAAGAGCAGTTCTTCATGAATGTTTTGGTTCATAAAAAAAACATATGCCAATAATAGTGCTTCATTACCAGGTAAAGTTGACTCATCCACTTGAATAGAGAAATGGTTCATTTTCAGATAATTACATAAGAAGCTTACAACATCATGACTCATTTCATCAATATGTCTTTGAACGGTGTTGCTGCTCAAAGGAATTATTTTGAGTATATCATATGCAGGCTTGTGTAAAACAGATTTTAAAACCTCTTCAACGGCTACAGCTCTTCCCCAATAGTATGAGGTTTTCCTGATTTTACTATTAGTTGTGAGATATTGTAAGATGCCCATAAACCATCACAGTCTCTTTTTGATGTTGAAGTGAACATACTGTCCAGCGTGGTTGTCTTTGAAATTTTTCTTTAAAGTATGCCAAATTTTTATCTGTTTTATCAGGGTGACACCTTCTCTGATGATCCTCCAGCTTGGGTGGTTTTATAGCATCATTCTTTAAAACTCTCTTGCCCAAAAGGCACACAGGCAGACATTTGTCTGACAGGCATGGAATAATCAAATAATCAACACTATGCTGCCTACATTTCTTTTTAGCCTCAGCCATGTTGAAGAGAAGTTATCTGTTGACAAAAAATAAAGCTATTTAAATGTGAGAAGACAGAGCAATTTGAAACTGATTCCGCCCCAGACACATTCAAATATTTTAAAAACACTAATTTGTTGTAATGATTGTTATTATATATTTATTTGCTTTTATCTGTAGCTCATCTTGCTCCTGTTTTATGCTGTTGTTGAATATTATTTACTAGTTATAGTGTTTTTATTTATATACTTGTGCTTATTTGTTATATTGTATTTTACTGCTTACAGTTTGATTTCTGTTCAGTTTGTAAACTGCCCAGAGTAGCCATGTAGCTAGATGGAGCAGTATATAAATTTAATAAATAAATAAATAAATAAATAAATAAATAAATAAATAAATAAATAAATAAATAAATTTAAAATCAGTTTTCGTAACATTGGAAATATTTCAAAAATATTTCTAAAAGTGTTGAAATGTCTGCAAAAATGGCTTACAGAAATATTTCTGAAAAATATTTTGAAATATTGTGTGCTATTTGGGTGAAGTAAATCCTTATTTAAATCTTTAGTTGGGTAGATATAGGAAGGAATCAGGATAAAGAAAATGTTGCTTTTGTAGTGGTACTGTGTAAGCGTCGGTGGTGCAGTTTCAAAGGGTGCGGACCGAGATGACTGGGTCCCTGGTTCAATCTTGGCTGTGTCATATACCAGTGAATATTTTCCATACAGATTTAAGTACATAATATTGATGGCTAAAACAGTGAAGAGAACACCATTAGGGAAAACACATGTACAGTAGTACCTTGGTTAAAGAGCATAATCCATTCTGGAAGCATGCTTGACACCAAAACGCTTTCATATCAAACCAAATTTTCCCATAGGAAATAATGGAAACTCAGATGATTCGTTCCACAGCTCAAAAATATTTGATTACAATACTGTAATATAATACAAAGTACTAAATAAAATACAAGACACAATACAGTACAAAGTACAAAATATAGTACAGTACAAAGAACAATAACCTGCATTTGAAATCCTTTGTGGCAGGTTCAGAGGAGGGGTCTGTTTTAAAAATGGGACAATGGGAGGAATCCCAACTAGAGCAGAGGAGGGGAGAAAAACCTCAATGGAGGGGGCGGCTTTTAAAATGGAGCCATGTGGGGAATTCCAGCTAGAGCAGAGGAGGGGGGAAAGCCTCCATGGAGGGGCTGTTTTAAAAAATGGAGCACTGTGGGAAATACCAGCTAGAACAGAGAAGGGGGAAGCCTCCATGGAGGGGGCCGTTTTAAAAACTGACCAATGGGAGGAATCCCAGCTAGAGCAGAGGAAGGAGGAAGCCTCCGTAGAGGGGGTTGTTTTAAAAATGGGGTGATGGGGGTGGGTGTGTCCTGGTTGCAGTGGTGGTGGCAAGGATGGTGTGAAGAGGCCCCATGGAGGTGGCCTCTTTGGGGACAGGGCTGATGGGGTGGCAACTGTTTGTACCTTTACTGTGCCTGTTGTCCTTCCTTCAACTCTGCTGCTGCTGCCTGAAACAGAAACAGAAACAATTGCCCACTTCCAGCAGGAGGGAGGAGAAAGGGAGAGATGCCATTGGCTTAGAGCACTTTTGATTATGTGACGCACATGAGAGTGCTGGTATATCAAGACACTCCTTGTTAATAAAGCAAAAATGTTCAGAAATTTTTGCTTGTCAATCAAAATTCTCGTAAACCAAGTTACTTGTTAACCAAGGTGCGACTATAATCATAGTTGATTTGAATTTCAAGCGACCATGATTCGGGTAGAAATATCTGTCATGTGGCTGCAAAACACAAGTCTCCAACCTTTGCAAAATGGACTTTAAAAACATGTACATTGCGAGGGTCAAGTTCAGGAAAATGATGCAATACCCCCACACCGCACACACATTACAAATTGGACTTTAAAGGTATGCACACCGCAAGGATCAGGTCCCTACCTCTGCACCACTTGAGAAATGCACCAAAAAAGATTTAAAATTTCCACAAATTGCTGCAAAAACATTCGAAAATGGCACCAAAACAATTTGAGTTAGGTGTAAGACATTTACAGAACACCTAAATGTTGATGATGATCTGTCTAAATGGGGTCCGCTTATGTGAACCCACATTTACATTTCATGGACCCCCAATTTTTTTCTCATTGTCATAGATCCCATGCAAGTCGAAATAGGCCACTGGGGGTCTATACAGGGAACCACTATATAGGGAATCAGTGGGAACCACTGATTTAGACTGAACTTAGGATCTCTCTTTGTTGCTCAAATCAGGGTTTGTTATCTGACAGCAAACTGTGCCATTATTTCTTTACAAACCCTACCTCATTTTGAAGCCTACAGTCAGATTTTACTCAATAATAAATCAACAATTATGACAAGTTTTAGTTGTCTACTCTAGATTTTATGTTTTTTTGAGGTTGCGCAAAGAAAAAAAACTTTTTTCTTTTTTAGTATATGTTAATGGTTATTTCTATTACTACGTAGAAACAATAAGAAAACTCCATGATGTCATGTTATGAAAATGGAGCATCCCACTTAGGCTGTCACTGCACCCTACATTTTGAAGCTGAGGCTCCAGTACTTTGGCCACCTCATGAGAAGAGAGGACTCCTTGGAAAAGTCCCTGATGTTGGGAAAAATCGAAGGCAAAAGGAAAAGAGGACGACAGAGAATGAGATGGTTGGACGGTGTCATCGATGCAACCAGCATGGATTTGACCAAACTCCGGGAGGCAGTGGAGGATAGGAAGGCCTGGCGATGGGGTCACGAAGAGTCAAACACGACTGAACGACTGAACAACAACAACAAGCATCCTACATATATATGCAAAGAACCACTCCACTGGATCATTGAGCAGTGTGTTATCTACCCTATAGGCAGCTTGCCTCCAAGATTTCAGACAGGGTTGGTGTAGCAGGCAGCCAGCGGGCGGAGCCGTTGTGGGTGGAGCCAGCGTGTATATATGCCTTTGCACGTGCTTGCTATGGCTAAATAGGGATATGTAGAGATAGGGCCAAGAAGATGTAATAGTAAGATAGGGACCTGAGTGATATATACGTTTCTAATGTTAGAATAGGCATCTATCTATCTATCTATCTATCTATCTATCTATCTATCTATCTATC
>JAHTLZ010000030.1:3143263-3169138 GCA_023846285.1 Phrynocephalus versicolor | reverse complement strand
TATCTATCTATCTATCTATCTATCTATCTATCTATCTATCTATCTATAATATAAACACACACACACACACACACACACACACACACGTAACTGAAGATAATACTGTATCATAATTGCTGAATGTACATGATTTTATTGTTACAATAAACACTTATTTATTTACATGTGAGACTCCATGATTTTTGTCATACACTTAGGTCAAACAAAGATAATATTTAAATGGTGGCAGCGTAAACACCCGAGCACACGACAGTTGGTTCCCCAGCGCTAGATGGAGATGCAACAGACTGAACCTTGGATATCTGGCATGCAAAGCAAAAGCCAACTGCCTCATTACAGAATGCTATCCCTCCCTATGCCACATAACATCTGAAGGGATTCTAATTCTTCCTTGATGCCTAAGGCTTGATGTGCCTCCTTGAAGAATGCTGAGCTGGGTCCATATGGACATGCTGGAGAGTATATATACCTTTGGGTTTGTGAGTAGCAGCTGCACCCAACACGATATGCTAATAGCTTTTTGGAGCGGCGGCACCAATTTTGTTTCTATTTTTTTTTCCAAAATGCAATTTGGAATTGTTTGCACACATTGACAGTACAAACGGTGTGCTCTAATGAACTATAAGTGCAGGTCGTTTTAGTAAATTCCAAGATTTGCACATGCTGTTTCTCTTCAAAATAAGCACATCCTTTCCACCTAATAAATTTTGCATGCAAATATGGGGCTGTTCATTTCATCAGAAGATTCTAATTCATTTCATTTTTTATTCATTTTGCAGCGTATGTGAACTCGCATATGTAATTCATCAAGCGTGGAAGCAATCTTTTACATTCTCATCACTTGTGACATTTTTAATCAATAAGCCCCTGCCTCGCAGTGATTAAACTTCTCTTTGAATGGAAAAGGCTGTAAGGCTGTTAGACACGAGGAGGATGTGGGCAGTTAAAAAAAAATCCCCATGCTTACCAACCCTGGCTTTCACTAATGGATTGTAATGCATTGGTAGCATACAGGTATCCTGTGGTGAATGCTCTTAAGTCCCAAAGATGATTAAAGTGCTGAATTGGGTGGGGAATGGATTAGGTGCATTTAATTCAAACTTCAAGTCACCAAACACCTGGTGGTGGTTGTTTTAAATGTGCGGAACATCTGACACATAAAGTGATGCCTATTTTGTTTTCCCATGTGGGGAAATTATCTTATTGTGGTCACTCCTGTCGGAAGCGTAAGCTTCCAGGTAAGTTTTCAACCAATATAATTAGAGTAAAATTAGGATGTGTATGTTCTGGGCCACCAAATCAGAACAGACCTACAGTGACCATAAAAGCAACTTCAAGGTAAGTTAGAGATTTAAGGGGTGATTTTACCACCCCCAACACACTATTAATGGCTGCTGATATAACACTCAGATATTTCCATTCAAATCTATACAGCATCAAAGTGCCCGGCTTTAGCAGGATTTTACTAATGCATTTATTTTACTGATGACAGTTATTAAGAAAATTGATTATAATTACATAGTAATGCCATTCCGCGATCTTTGGACTTTGGTTGTCAAACAAAGGAGATAATTATAAATCTGTTTTATGAAGATAAAAATTGAACTGTTTTAGAGCTCACCTGCATAATACACTTAACACATAAATGGATGGAGAGCTTCCTTAAAAGGCTCCTACTATCTGTCTTTTCTAACACAACTTGCCTTAATCCACTTCTGGCAAAATAGCCGGCTCTTGTTTTTGAATTAGTCATAGGGGAAAAAAGCATGAATTTCTTTGTTTGCCTGCTTTCGCAGACAGGTAGTCTTGAAAAATTTGCACGTCTGGTAGGACCAAAGTTGTTAAAGGCATGTGTTGTAGGGTGGTAAAATCAGGAAGTAGCATTCTTTGCACGCCTACTCAGACACAATCACTATTGCATTCAGTGGGCCTTACTTTTCAATGAATGAACATAAACCCATACAAGAAATATGTCCCTAGTATCAGCTATGGACAAATCTACTGAAATAGAAGTTGTCATAGGGCAGTGATGGCGAACCTTTTAGAGACCGAGTGCCCAAACTGCGATTCAAAACCCACTCATTTTTCTGCAAAGTGCCAATACAACAATTTAACCTGAAATCAGGTGGCTGTGAAGGGGCAATGTCGGGTGCCCGCAGAAAGGGCTCCGAGCGCCACCTTTGGCACCTGTGCCATAGGTTTGCCAACACTGGCATAGGGGAATGTCACTAAACCATTTCCTCTCTAACTACTAGTCCAGGCTGATGAATATTTGGTTCAATCACACCAGATTTATTTTTACAATTGCAAAAGAACTCTATTTTAACTCATATGATCAAGCTTTTTCAGCATTTGATATATTTTCTGCCTTGTATGTCAGGTTAGCTGTTCTCAAGTAAAATTTATGAACAGGTTATTAAAGGATTTGGAGCTGAAATAAGGAACACAGACAGACTGACTCTGGGTAGCACGTGTTTCACATGAATCATGGTGACACGGGGGCTAAAATTTACTTGGAATGGAAAACCAATTTTGGGGTTAAGCTGGTCTGACAGCACCAAATTAGATCATGATATTGTTTTGTCTTGAAAAGAGAAAAAAAGATAGAGAACATGGAAAATGTCAAGAAAATAGTTACTTAGCAAAAAAACAACAACATGGAAAAAGGCCAACTGAGTCAAAAATTTAGATGTCGTACTCCATCATTTCACTTAGGTTTGTCAACATTTTTAAGAGTCTTCCTCTCATAAAACTTTAAAGTCTATTTTCTTTAAAGTTTTAATGAAGCTTCTTTGAGGAGCTAGCTTGGCAGTTCAGTAAACAATGTTTTTAACACACATAGCTCAGTGCAGCAAAATAACTCAAGATAGTCTCAAAGCCTCTCCCTTTTATTCTTTCACCGACAGTCATAGACCCACAGGCAAGTTTTTAATAACTATGACTGAGTCCTTGGATAATGGTCTATGCTTTTTAAATTTGCTTTTAAAGTTTTCAGCATTTAAACATTTAATATGCTGCATGGGTTTTAATTATTATTTAATTGCTTTCTAATATGCAGTTTTACTGTGTTTTGCAATATTACTTGTCTTGATAGTGTGGGCCCCCTTACTGAGAGAAAGGCAGCATATCAACCAACCAACCCACCAACCAACCAATCAGTCGGCAGCATGGTCTCTCCTGATTTTGATACTAGCACCTATCACCTACCCTAGAAATTGATTTAAGGTGGTCATTAGTGAAACTTCACAGAAGTGAGATCTAGAGAAGACCAATTAAAAGAGAATAGGGTAAGCAGCATTACTACTGATGAAAAATTGTAATGCATGCATAGCCATGTCCAAGCATTAGATACACTGTTCAGCATTTGCAGGCACTTTGGACAAGTCTCCTGTCTCATCTTGTTGCTGTCATTTGTTTTTGGAAAATTCCTATCAAATGGCAAGTGCTGTAGGTTTAACTCACAGATTTTGGTGGACGAAACGGCAGCAATGATCTTGTGCCGAGAGAGCAAATCAACGTTTTAAAAAGCTAGTCTTGCTAGCCTTGAAAGACAAGGTTGGCACCACTGAGTCCCTTCTGATGTGTGATGGCTTTATCAATTAACAAACTCTAAAATGTTGTATCACTAACAGCTCTGCTCAGATCTTGCAAATGAAGAACATATTATGCTAGTTGTTTTCTTTTTCTCCCTACCCCCACCCTGCAATACTGCATTTTCCCATAATTTGTGCTCAGGTCTTGCAAACTAATTTCTGTTCATTCTTTTACTGAGACAATATGTCTCTTGCCTCTACCTCTTTCCTTGGGAGAAGGAACATTTTTGGAAAACATGCACATAACATGTTCACAGAGCTTTTGGTCCTATATGGCTTTTCTTCTTTAGTTGCTTATCTCAAGGAAAGGTTTTGGAAATTGGAAAATGACTTTCTAATCTGAATTCTGTGGAGCAGGATACTTTGGCACAGAGGGACTACAGTTACATCCCAGCCTGAATGTTGGCAACACCACCAGCAGCAATCAAGATGGTCCACAGGATACCCTCTTGTGGTCACTACTATTCATATTTGTCCAAAAAAGTCATGCAACTTGGTTTATATTTGAGCATGAAATGGTAAATGATGAAAAAA
Organism: Phrynocephalus versicolor; assembly: GCA_023846285.1. NCBI lineage: Eukaryota > Metazoa > Chordata > Lepidosauria > Squamata > Agamidae > Phrynocephalus > Phrynocephalus versicolor. The sequence continues at coordinate 3,165,011 of JAHTLZ010000030.1, read as the reverse complement.
GGAGTCAGCTTTGGGATTTTGGTGTCTCTGTGTGAATGGTAGTGAACATAAGAGATTATTCTGAATAGACCCTCTTGAGTACTGTCATTGGTGTTGTCAACATTCAAGCGTTCCTTTGCTATGTAATGCTTAACCTCTTTTTCCCTGCTTGCAACACAGGCAAGATATTGTGAGGCAATATCAGTCAATTTCCTGGTGTTTTGAATTGTAGACACAGAAGTGCAAGATCCTACATTCATAAACATGAGGTTTTTTTTTTGAAGAATCGAGTTTCTAATAAAACCTGTTGCTTTTAACTAGTATCATAAAATAATTTGGAAAATGGTATGGGCTTAACTGAATGACATAAGAGCTTTCCTGCCTAGAATCCTTTCCACAAGGTCTCTGTTTATCTTGTTTTTTTTTAAAAAATCCCACTTTTTCTAGCTTAGAAGAACACAGTTGCTAACCTATAGTTCTATCATCTTTCCCCTAGAGAAGAGAAATATGGCTTTTCTTCTTCTTCTTCTTCTTCTTCTACTACTACTACTACTACTACTACTACTACTACTACTACTACTACTACAGCTCTCAGACTACCCTGCATTCTGGAGATTTCTAGATGTCTTAGTCCTCAAAACAGCTTTCCTCTTCTTTATTCCTTACGGCTGCCATCCAACAACATTTGGAATGCCACATATTCTTCCTCTGCACTTTTTCTCAACTATGGCTGAAGATGTAAGGAAGCACTTTAAGAAGTTCTTCTTATTTTAAAAAATACAGTTATCGTATGCTGTCAAAGTGATTCCGACACTTTTCAGGGTTTTCTAGGTGCAAAGTATTGAGAAGCTTTGTGGACTGTACATCTTGCCTAAGACAACATTAGGTGGTTTTTCTCTGTGAGGAACAATAGAAATTGACCTTGCATCTCCCGGCTTTGCAGCCACATACCCAAATCATAGAACTATCCAAAAAAGGTCATTTAAAGAGATGTTGGTTAAAGCGTTTGCCTTTTAAAATATGCTGCAGATTCTATAACTGTGACAGGACTGATTCAAGGACCCTTTCAAATATCCATAAATCTTTGCAGTTTTTGAGACAAGGCTAGAGAAGTTCCTGTTGGTTTTATGAGGAAAATATTGATTTTCCATTCATAACTTTCAAGATCTGCTTGGAAATGTGGCAGCTCCATTTAGCAAAGAAGGCATGCACAGCTCTGCTACCTGTACATGATACTGGCATCTGCCTGCTCATGCCAGTATTGCACAAAAGAAGAATGTATTCCAAATATGCAATGGACAGGAAACGGAGAAAAAAGGAAAACAGTTTAGAGAAGACTTTTCTTGTTTAATTGTGTTCTCCAAAAAGCGTAATCAAAGGCTTCATTTTCAGGTACTATTTATTTCACGGAAGGCTGGTTAAGATATGTTCCTCAAGAACCCCTTGTTTTTGTTCAGTTGTTAAGGCGGTTACTTCACGTCCCGTTCGCCCCCCCCTTGCTGTCCCGCTTGGGACCAGTACAAAAAAACCTTACTTCACATCCATAGCATGACAGCAAAAAGTTGTCTCAACCACACCCCCGGAACTGGGAACAGAGCGTGACAAGCCATACCTGCCCCTGGGCTGGGGAATTCTTTTGTCTCTGTTCCTGTTCCGTGACAAGGTCCAGTGAGGTAACAACTGTCATGCAATGAAGGCAATCTTCCACTCGTGAACTTGCGTCCATCCATTTCTCTTGTACTTTTGAGTGCTGTGGATCGACATTTTGAATAGACGAAGCACAGGGGGTGTGGTGTGCCCTTTATTTTGATGGTTATTTTTTTCAAAAAAGGAGATCTTGTCATGACAAAAGGCCATGAAGTAACACTTGTCACGAGACAAGTTATCACGACCATGAGTAAATGGAAACAGGGACTAAACGGGGACAAAACCACGTGACCACAAACAACGCTGTCAGAGTACAAACATAATCGCAGAACAAGGATGTGAAGTAACCACTTTAGTAATGTCTGACCCTTTGTGACCCCACAGACCAGAGCATGCCAGGCCCTCCTGTTTTCCACTGCCTCCCAGAGATTGGTCAAATCCATGCTTGTTGCATTGACGACACTGTCCAACCATCTCATTCTCTGCCGTCCCATTTTCTTTTTGCCTTCAATCTTTCCCAACATCAGGGACATTCCAGGGAGTCCTCTCTCCTCATGAAGTGGCCAAAGTACTGGAGCCTCAGCTTCAACATCTGTCCTTCTAGTGAACATTTAGGGTTGTTTTCTTTCAGGATGGGTAGGTTTGATCTCCTTGCAGTCCAAGGGACACTCAAGAGTCTCCTCCAGCACCACCCCTCAAAAGCGTCAATTCTGCGGCGATCAGCCTCCTTTATGGTCCAGCTCTCACTTCCACAGAACTCCTATTTTCCTTCAAATGTTGGTATTATTATGAGCAATGTAGTTTCTCATCCATGTTCAGATTCTTCCTTTTTGAAGCTTTTGCTTTAAATTGTCTGTGTCTTTAAGTAAAATTCCCTATACGCACACAAGAGCTCTGCAAAATTTTCTTGCTTTTCCAGTGACATAGAGAGCACATAAGCAATTTGGAGGCATCTGTGAATGTGGGAATTCAGGGCTCGATAAGACAGGGAACTTGCTCACATATTGGCTCACTTACAGCATTGCTCTGCGTGAGCCATTTCCTGGGAATCACACAAGGCACAGAAGATTGGGAACCACCCAACCCTGATCTCAGCCCAAGGTGGACCCTTTTTCTCCAACAGCATGGCTACTCTCTTTTGGCGTATGGATGAATGGACCAATTTAAAGGAGATTACTCGCACAAAAGTGACCCTTTCCAGTGTGATCGGATGTGATCTGGCCTCATCAACTGTTCGCAGCCTCAGCAATACTGTAAGCTCAAATCTACAGACACTGGTTTGTAGCCCAGTGTTTTTTCCAGATGTCACCAAGGCTGAGCCAAAATAGAAAAGTTATGTTATTCTGTTTCTTTCATAAAGAACTTCTAATTTGTGTCCCCTGTATATATATATATAGATATGGTAATTCTGTTACAGTAATTAGAAAAGATGGTGTACATGGTAGTGTCAGAGAGACTCAGTGCCCAGAGAGTGGATAGTTGCAGACTTAACCTGTCATAAAACCTTTCGAAGATCTATCCAAGGGCTTTCCTTAACACATCTGTGCTGTCTTGGGTTTCTGGGAGCTGCAGACCAAGAATACCTGGGCTAGCAAAGTTTTTGAAGCATTGACGTACAGTGATGTCAGAACAGGCCCATCTGACTGGTTAATACAGTATAATGACACCATCACATGCATTACGTGGACTCTAGCTGCCTGCTGAAGACATTATATTTTAAAGAGGTTAAAGTCAAGAAACATGGAAATAAATAAAGTTAATGGGGACTAAGAAGTAGTAGATAGGAGAAACGGTGACAATGCACTGAAATGGAAGGGCAGGTTTCGAAGGTCATATTTTAGCTGTTCTGCAAGTTTTATTTTAAGCCAGGAAACTGAACTCATAAAAAAACAAAACAAGATCAAATGAGAATAAGGCTAAACTGTATCCACTGAAATCTAATGTCAGACATTAGATGCTATAAAAAACTCCAAGCTGTCACTGCTGTATCTGTTGCCCTCTTTTCTATCTTGTTGTTTTTACTGTGCAATGCATGTCATTCTACTATAAATGTGGGAAGACAGTATTTTAAAACTGGAACAATTTAATTGTTTTGCTCTGAACAAAATGAAGTACATTGATAAAACTTCCCATCTATGAAAGTTTAACAGATGCAACAAAAAAGACTTCAGAATGGATTTATATGGGGAAGGACTGCAACTTTGGTTTTGCTACTCACATGGTTAGGCTTAGAATTCCTGAATCTAGTCTTTGGCCTCTGGCTCCATCTGGTGGATGTTGGGAACCTCATCAAAAGCAAACTGCGATCACAGCTGATGGGAGACTGAGTAACAAGGTGACAATGAGGATCAACAGCGCCTGGCTAAAATGGCATACATCAAGGGTCATGTGTGACAGAAAGAGCAGCAACCACTTAAAACCAAAGATCTATCACACTATTGTTCGACCTGTTGTGCTCTATGGTGCAGAATGCTGCCAGCAGTTAAAGAAACTGAACGACGCCTTGGTGTCATGGAGATAAAGTTGCGGCGATTACACAAAAGGACCATGTGCACATGGATGACATCAGAGCAAAATACGGCATTGCACCTATTGTCAACAAGATGTGCGAAGCCTGACTGAATTGGTTTGGTCATGTCATGCATGCTGATGAAGAAACTTTGGCCAAAAAAGGTCTCACTCTGGAGGTCAGCAGATCCTGACCAAGGGGGCATCCAAAACAGCACTGGGTGAATACCCTCAAGAATGACATGAAGTTGTCACGATTTCATCCAGACCGATCCCATGACCATGCCAAGTGGAGGGCCAAAACAAGTGGGACAAACGCTAAGAAAAAGAAAGAAGATCCCAGTGGCTCGATGCCCTCCCTGCTTCTGTTTGATTGCTACATATTCCTACCTGTGTTGGCCAATTACCTATGACTGGAAGTGAGGCGATGCATGATATGATGTCAAACAAGGTTTAAGTGTTAAAACTGAAACAAAATTATTTTTGACAATCACATAATTTGTAAGTGCTCCATAATTGGCTTTCAAAGACAGCAGAACAGAAGACCTAATTACAAGCTGCAATAAAACCATTTGCTGAACTAAGTGTTGATTTACAGAAGAGTAACTGGAGTACCTCTCATGCCTGGGGAGGGGGAAGGGTTATGATGTTAGCTATGTTGGTTTGGAAGCTGGCCTTAATAGAAAAGGTGACCTATTCTTACTGTGTCAAGAATTCTCATAAAAACCAGGGGTGTGCGCTACCACCAAAATTCTGATTCAGAATTAGTATGTCAGAATCGGAGTTCAGAATTTTAAAAATGTAGTAGTTTTAGATATCTGGAACTCTATTACAGTCAATATGAATGCTATGTAGTCATTATTCCAATCTCTCTTTTAAAAAAAGAACAAACAGAGAAAGAATATAGATTTCCTTATGCCAAACAAAAAGAGCCCGCACCAACAGCCAGCAGTGTATTCGGTATTAGGAGATGGTATTACAGTAGGAGCATTGGGGAAGCAGAGAAAAGTCATACTGGGGGGGGGGGGCAAACACTCTGGGTAGCACTGGCAGACACACTGGAGGATGGGAATTGTACCAATACTATGGGGCACAGCACAGCTGAGTGAATGAGCAAAAGCTTGGAGGAGCAATTAGAAAAATGCAAAATGGAGGAGGGAGCTGCAATCTGAAGCATCATGGCACACCTAGTACTGTGTAGAGAGTATGCAGCTTGGTCTTACTTAGAGCAATGGTAAGTTGATCTTGTTTTTATATATAGATCCAAGTTCTAGTTGTGAGCAGTGTGGACTGACAGGGTACTCCATCTTTCACCTGCAAACTAGTTGGTGGGAAAAATTACAATCACATTGTCACTGTGGCCAGTTCTCCCAAACGGACACCTCTGATTAGTACAAGAGATTGGTCTCTTTTGGCTGCATGCAGGGGCAGATTAAGACCCTTAGAGCAGTGGTGTCCAAACTTTGGCCCTCCAGATGTTTTGGACCACAACTCCCACAGTCCTTTGTCATTACCAATCTAAGCTTGGAATTCTGGGAGTTGTGGTCCAAAACATCTGTAGGGCCAAAGTTTGGACACCCCTGCCTTAGAGGCTCTGACAGAACCCCTGGAGTGAGACCTATGAATATGCTAATGGAAGGCCAATCCCAGAAGGTAGGCAGGGTTAGGTCCTATAAAAGGAGTGACAGTTAAACTGTAGAGAGAAACCTCAAGCCAGAGAGCAAGTAACATAGAGAGTAATTGGCATCAGGGCAAAGTGTTTGTCAGAGAGAGAGGGTCTGGGACGTGGTTAAGGGAGTTAGGCACTGCTTATATATAAGTCTTAAGAATAAATAGGTTTAGATACACAATGTGGGAGGAGTCATTTATTTATGTATTTGAGTTACTTCAATAAACTTCAAGTGTGTTTTGGAAATGTTAACATCGGTGTCCGTCCCACTTCTTATGAATAAGAATATAAGATAGTGAATGGTGGCAGCAACATAATGAAGAAGGTGCTTTCATGAAGTTTAAGTGTGGGCTAGGTTGTCAAAGACACAGACCCATAACAGAGGCCCTAAGCACTTAAAAGATTTTGGTGCCCCCGTATATATGTAATTTAAAATATAAACAATAATGAACCATAAAATAATATTTTATTTATCAAATTAAACAAAATGTACAGCAAGTACATTACTGTACAGCAAGTAAGTTACTTACAGTAACACTGTATTGTTCAAAACCACAGTTTACTATTCGGCTTATTGCAGAAAAGCAATGATTCGGAGGCACTAAGAAATTCTAGCGAAAGCAATTTAGCCCACCACCCACTACGCTGGGAGATGGGGTGGTTTGCCCCTTTTTCTAACAGTCCCCCTTTTTACAGTCATGCACTGCATTTGTGCTGCCCTAATAGATTCTATTTTCCTTTTCACTTCCTCTGCCCCTTAACTTCCAGGAAGTCAAGGAAGCATTTAATTGGCCCATATCTCTGCACTGCTTCTCTTTTTAAACTACTTCACAATATGCCAAATTGAAGTGAAAAGATCCAAACCAAGTAGGGTTGCTTGAGGTCCAGTATGCAAATGGCAGACTGGACCTCTACCTGACACCATGTAACCCTATTTATCTGCACCAACCTTATTTATTTATTTATTTATTTACCGCTCCATCTAGCTACCTACTCTGGGCGGTTTACAAACTGAACAGAAATCAAACCATAAACAGTAAAATACAATATAACAGATAAGCACAAGTATATAAATAAAACACTATAACTAGTAAACAGTATATGACAACAGCATAGAACAGGAGCAAGATGGGCTAAAGATAAAAGCAAATAAATATATAATAGCAATCATTATTAGAACAGATTAATATCCGGGGAAAGCCTTTTTAAATAGCCACATCTTTAGATGCTTCTTAAAGACTGGAAGGGAAGGTGCCAGACAGATCTCAGGAGGTAGTTTGTTCCAGAGCTGAGGGGATGCTGCTGAGAAAGCCCGACTTCTCATCAAAGATTTACAGGCCTCCTTCAGTGACGGCACCCTCAAATGTCCTGCCTGAGATGATTGGGTGTTATGGGCAGTACTTTGCGGCAGGAGCCGTTCTGCCAGATAGCAAGGTCCTAAACCGTTTAGGGCTTTATATGTCATCATTAAAACCTTGAAATCAATGCAGAAGCGAATCGGCAGCCAGTACAGCACGGCCAGCGTGGGGGTTATATGTTGATGTTTTCTTAACCCTGCAACTAATCTAGCCACAAAATTCTGCACTAGCTGGAGCCTCCACACTAATCTACAAGGCAGCCCCATGTAGAGAGCATTGCAGTAGTCTAATCATAAGATTACGAGTGCCTGGACCAGAGTAGTGAGAGCGCCAGGGTCCAGGGAGGCACGCAGCTGAGCAATCCGCCTAAGATGGAAATGAGCGGCACGGACCACTGATGCTACCTGGGTCTCCATGGAAAGCATAGGATCCAATATTAGGCCCAGACTGCGCACCTCATCCTGTGTGGAGAGAGTCACCCCCACCAAAAAAAACTGAGGGGGCTTCTCAAACCGCCTACTACTGGCACCCCCACCCAAAGGACCTCCATCTTGTCCAGGTTCAACCTCAGTCTGTTCACCCTCATCCATCCCAGTACGGCATCCAAACAGGCATCAAGGGACGAAACGGCATCCACTGCAGAAGGAAAAAAATGAGATATAGAGCTGTGTGTCATCAGCATATTGATGACACGAGACCCCATACCTCCTGACGACCTCCCCCAGAGGTCTCATATAGATGTTAAAAAGCATGGGGGAGATTACCAACCCCTGTGGCACCCCACAATTGAGACACCAACGGGTAGAGGCAATCTCCCCCAGCTGTACTCTCTGGGGCCGGTCCTCCAAGAAGGAACGGAACCACTGCAAAGCAGTGCTTCAAATTCCTAACTCCGAGACCCCCCCCCCAGGAGGATACCGTGGTCGATGGTATCAAAGGCTGCTGAGAGATTGAGGAGGACCAGCAAGGATAATTTGCCCTTGTTGGCCTCCCTCAAAAGTTCGTCATGCAGGGCGACCAATGCCGATTCCGTTCCATGACGCGGCCTGAACACCAACTGGAATGGATCAAGAGCGTCAGTTTCATCCAGGAGCCCTTGAAGTTGGTCAGCCACCATTCTCTCCACAACCTTGCTAATAAATGGTAAATTAGCAACAGGCCTATAATTGCCAATTTGGTCCACTGCTAGCTGAGGCTTCTTCAGAATGGGCCTAATGAGTGTCTCTTTGACGGGAGGTGGAACCCTGTCCTCCTGCAAAGACCCATTAATTATTGCTGTGGCCCATTCAGTGGTAACTGGCCTGACCTCTTTTATAAGCCAGGACGGGCAAGGATCAAGCGTGGAGGTGGTGGCACGACAATGATCAAGGGCCCTGTCCACTTGAGATGATGTCACAGGTTGAAAGATGGTCAAAGTAACCAGGCAAGACGGGAGCACTGGACGTCTCTGCTCGGTCTACTGCAGTCAACTGAAGGTCTAGGTCCTGGTGGATGGCCTCCACTTTAGATTTTTTAAAAGCCGCAAATTGGTTGCAGGAAATACTAGGGGGAGGCCTATCACCGCAACCAACCCCTGATAGATCATGGACTATACAGAAAAGTTCAGCCTGATGGTTTTGTGCTTCGCTTATCCGGATAGCGAAGTGATATCTTCTTGAAGTTCTAATCTTGGCTGAGTAGATAGTTGACGTGATCTTGACAGCAGCTAAATTACCTACAATCGGGGCCCGCCTCCAAATGCTCTCTAGCCTCCTTCTATTCCACTTAAGGGCCCGGAAGTCCTGGTTAAACCAAGGTGCTCCACGGGCCTGGCGGCAAAGGGGGCATTCAGGAGCGAGCTGTCAATTGCCCTGGAGGCAGCGGACTGCCACCCATCCACCAAGGCATCAATAACCACGCCAACCACTTCATTGGGAATCCCACACATGACCTAGTGGAATTGCAAAGGATCCATAAGTCTACATGGGCAGACCATCTTAATGGGTCCAGGCTCCCCACGGAGAGGGGGTGCCACTGTAAGACTGCATTTCAAAAGGTGGTGGTCCAACCATGACAAGGGGACTGACACAAGGTTGGTCACCATCGGGCCACTCTCTGTGTACATTAGAAAACACCAGGTCTAGAGTATGACCTCCCACATGTGTGGGACCATTGACAAGTTGGGATAAGTCCAGGGAGGCCAAGGTCTCCAAGAACTCAAGAGCTGGCCCTGTGACCTGCGTCTCTGCATGAATGTTGAGGTCCCCTAAGACAATAAGCTTGGGGGACCTCAACAGCACAGCAGAAACTAAGGCCGCCAGCTCCGGAAGGGACTGTGCTGGGTCGCAGGGAGCACGGTACACCAGCACAATCCCAATGCCATCCCTATCCCCTACTGACACATGGAGGGCCACCAGACCTGGTATCACCAATGATGAGAGCCTAACAACCATCAGAGAGTTCTTATACTGTATACAATGGCTACCCCCCACTCCTACCCTCCAGTCGACCCTGGTGCTAGATAGCGTACCCAGGTGGGCAGATGAAGGAGAGGGTAGGACCACCCTCCGCACCCATCAGGTCTCTGTGATACATGCCAGATCTGCCACTTCATCCTGGATCAAGTATTGGATGATCTGAGACTTATTTGCAGCAGACCTGGCATTCAACAGCACCAAGGATAGAATGGAGGGCCAATTGAACTGATTACGTTGCATCTGACAGCTGGAGACAGCACCAGAACAGGGTACAGCTTTCACACATTTCTAAAAGAACCCAGTAGACAAGCCCTACAGCAGTGATTGGGAACCTTTTAGAGACGAGTGTCCAAACTGCAATTCAAAGCCCACTAATTTTTTGTAAAGTGCCAATACGGTAATTTAACCTGAATACAGATGGCTGTGAAGGGGCTATTTCGGGTGCCCACAGAAAGGGCTCCAAGTGCCACCTTTGGCACCCGTGCCATAGGTTTGTCAACACTGCCCTATAGTAATCTTATGTGTGTGTGTTGTGTTGTTAACAGTCATGACCGACTCTTCGTGACTCCATGTCCATGGCGTTTTCTTGGCAGGAATACTGGAGTCATTTGCCAGTTCCTACTCCAGGCACCTACAGCACCTGGTATTCCCTGGTGGTCTCCCATCCAAGTACTAACCATGCCCGACCCTACTTAGCTTCCGAAATCAGGCGAGATCGGATCTGCTTAGGGCATCTAGGCAGCTATAGTAATCTTATTCTATAATTATATCACACTCTGAGCAGCAGATGGCAATATTCAGCTACTTTTGCTTGCTTACTTCTAAAACAAAATGCAAGCTTACTTTGAAATTACCATCTTGTGACATTTCAAGGATGCATTTCTTATGTTTATTGTGGGCAAAAGAAACAAAACAAATATTGACACAATATTTAATGAAAGGTAATACTGAAATATCAATATAATTTTAAAAAATTCTAACAATGAACATGTGATTTTGATTTACTTTCCACTAACAAATCCAAAATACTGTACTTATATAACAGCCCTCAAATTTTATTTATTAAATAATACATTAAATTTAGACAGTGAGTCACAGTCATATAGCATCTTATAGCAAAAGCTTACATTAAAATATAGCAGTTGATCTTTAAGGTGTGATGATGATTTTGTCTTCTATATTTTTTGTTTAGTTTTGGTTTTACTGTAAGCTGCCTTGGGTCCTCTTCCAAGGAGAAAGGCGGGGTAAAAATACCCTAAAATAAAATAAAATAAAAATAAATAGCACAGACTAACACGGCTTCCTATTCTAAAATCTGCAGTAACTGTGCTTCAATACTAATCGAAGCACTAAATGTTCAATACTGAAGTTTCAGTTTTCCAAGTTATTTACAATTTGCCATGGAAGTTTGGGTGCTTTTACACAGCCCCTAAGATCCGCTGGCAACTTAAATTTGGACCAGAGATCTTGGGGGTTTGCTCCTCTTGCTGTGTTCCCACCCCTCCACACGCCATTGCTCCTGTCTGCGTGAGTGGAGGGAGAAAAAAGGGAGAAAAGAATGCAGGCTCACCTCCGTTCTGCCGTCGGGAGCAGCCCCGGAAGCATTCCAGTCTCTTAAAGGGGTGGGGGTGGGGCAATATAAGCAAACAGAAGGCGAGGAGAGCCCGGCACTCACTGCTTTACAATCCGCATCAGAAATTTTTTAACCTCCTCAAACCAGGTACTTTTAAAATGCGCTGGGGCACACTTAGGTGGGCGTGGTCATACTTTTTTTTTTAAGTGCGCAGCTGGTGGGAAAACAATTTTAAGCTCCGCATCTGGGAGCCCTATGCTTCAGATTTTAGGGGTTGTGTAAATGCGCCCACTCTTTAGAAACTTAACTTGGTTTAGAATGCAACAGCTTCATTACTGTTTTGGGCTGGTCATTTAAAAAAATGTCAGCATGATAATTTGTGGGCAGATTCAGGGTGCTGCTTTCAGCGTTTTAAAGCACAGATATTTTAATCTTGGATATTTTTGGAGTGATGATCCAGTGGCTATCAACATCCAGTTTTAATAATATAGGCCTGCTAGATGGGATAAGGAAGAGCACGGGTTGAGTGGGTTTACCTGCAAATATGACTAATTCTTTACATTTTAAAACTTTCAGGTGAGAACAATGAATTGCAGGCAGTTCAAACTGAGCTTTCATAGAATAGCTTATAATCTTCCAGGCTTGGGAACTCAGGTGAGAATAGACACCTTGGGGAAAAGGTGGGGTAAAAACAAACAAAACAGGTGGCCAGCCCAAGATCTGCTACTTTTCCTCAGTTTGTCATGGAGGGCAGACACTAGGTTCTCCTTTCACTTTACCAAGCTCCCAACTTTTACCTGCCTGCCTCTTGCCCGATATAATTGTTACCTTAGATATGAGAGTTCACATTTGGAGAACCTGTGTGATCTCTGTAACAATGAATGAAGCCCAACCTGTATGCATGAAAGCTGTTCCCAAGCATGGGGATTCTTTGGATGCTAGCCAGTGATAGGCTATTACGCGCACAAGACTGCTGAAGAGATCAGCAGTGGAATAAGATTTCATCTTTATTGCCTATTGAATAAAATCCTAACAAACCAAAGAAAGGTTTTTTCCCCTACTCCACCATTCACTCAAGACATGCCTACCTATCAGGGAACCCTTTGCTCCAAGGATGGCCAGCCCTTTACCAAAGGATGGATCGGGCACAATTCAAGGTGCCGACCTTAACCTACAAAGCACAAAATGGTCTGGGTCCAAGCTATCTGAAAGATCGAATCTTGCAGTATGAACCAACTTGGGTGCTAAGGTCATCAGGAGAGGCCTATCTCTCCATCCTGCTACCTTCACCGGTGCGTCTCATAAGAACACACAAAAGGACCTTCTCTGTTGCTGCCCCTAGAGTTTGGAACTCCCTCCTGCTGGAGGCCAGGACTGCCCCATCTCTGCTCCCTTTCTGGAAGCAGGCAAAGACCTTCCTCTTCAGGCAAACTTTCCCTGAATGAGGGTGTATTTACTATGTGACTTTTATATTGATTGCCATACATAATTGCATTAACTGATTTCATAAGAACAGTGATTCCATGTTAGTTTCCAGCCCTCATAATGGATTTTTTTGTTTTTTGTGTGCTCTTTGTAGCTTTAATGTTACATTTTAATGTTCTAAGATGCCTCACCCAATTCCCTGTTCTTAAATTGAATATATCTTAAATATTTTGGGCTATATATTGTCCCTCTTTATTGTAAGCCACCTTAGGTCCTTTTCCAAGGAGAAAGGTGAGGTAAAATAAATAAATAAATGAATAAATGTCTGGTCACAGCAGCTGGTGGGATTCAGGGACAGCTTCTTCTTCTCCTCCTCCTCCTCCTCCTCCTTCTAGACCGGGGGTCTGCAACCCGCGGCTCCGGAGCCGCATGCGGCTCTTTGGAACATTTGCCGTGGCTCCGGGAGGGTTCAGAAATTTCAATACAAAGGCGCCGAATCTCGCGAGGACAGCCCATCCCACATGGCAGCGCGAAGCCAAGCGCGGCCACACTCTGCTCTACCTTTCCGCGCGCTCCCTCTTCTTCAGAGCAAGAGAGGGGGGAGGCGTGGTGGAAAGTGCCCCCCGAACGGCAGCCTTTTTTCTTTTTTTTTTAACTTCAAGAAAACCTCCCAGATCTGGATTGTTGCCTCCCCCCCCCCCGAGAAAAAAAGACGGGAGGAGAAGAACAACTGGGGGCTTGAGGAGGGAAGAGAAGAGAAGGGGGGGATTCCCTTTTTTAAAACGTGGAGGAAGAGAAAACCCTCCTTCCTTCCTTCCCCCCTTCCCCTTCCTTTCTTGCTTGGGTGTTTGGTGGGAGGGGGAAGAAGCGATGTGTGTGTGTGTGTTGTGTGTGTGTGGGGGGGCAGCGTTTAGACGGGACAGTTCAACGTGGAGGAAGAGAAAACCCTCCTTCCTTCCCCCCTTCCCCTTCCAAACATTGCATATGTGCAGTTGGCATCTCTCTCTCTCTCTCTCTCCTCTTGCTTCGCTACAGCCCCCCCCCCAAAAAACCTACGGCTTTGCACTAACTTGCTGGGATGAAGCTCCAAAAATGCGGGGCAGCGTGCGCGTGCGCGTGCGCGGCGTGTCTCCGCGAAAGAGAGAGAGAGAGAGAGAGATTAGAAATTCCCCTCCTCTCCCTCCTGTACTATTTTTTGGAAGATTTTTAAAAACTGCCCCCCCCCCCAAAAAAAGTGGAAGTGGTGTGGGCACGATGCACTCGGGCTGCGCTTCCCTCCTCCATGGAGGGTGGGGGCGAGAGGAGGAGGAGGAGGAGGGAGAGATGGAGTGTGTGTTTGTGTGTGTGTGGGGAGGGGGAGAGTCAGACCATGGCTGCAGGATCCAGGCAGAAGGCAGCGAGGGCGGAATGGGAACCTCAAGAAAGGCGGCGTAGGGAGGGGGCCACGGCTAGTCTTCTCTCTCCCCACCACCACCCCCGCCACCGCCGCCACCGCCGCCCTGCTCCCTTGCCCGGTGCTGTCAGTTCTGGCCCAACAAGCGAGGGGTTGGTGGCGGCCGGAGCGGGGGGGAAGTGGCGGCGGCGGAGAGGCAAGAAGCAACGGAGGAAGTCGGCTTTTCTTTTTCCTGCGCGATATCAACTTAGCAGTTGAGGGACGCGGCATGACAGCTAGTTCGAGCCCGCCCCCCCGCCCGAGGAGGGGTCTCTCTTATTAGACTTCCAGCGGCTCCCTTCTGGAGTCAGCCGGTTTCGGCGGCAGGGTGGGGGTGCCGGGCTCAAGTTGTTCAGGGGCCCCTGGCCACCCGGGGAGGCCAACGGCGCGCCGCCTGGCTCAAGAAGCTGAGCCGAGCCGAGCCGAGCCGAGCGCCTGTGCGCCTGCCTGCTTGTCTCGCTCACTCTCGCTCTTGCTCTCTCCGAAAGCCCGCCAGCCGCTGCCTTCCACTCCATTCCAACACACGGAACGTGCCTCCTGCAGGAGCAATGTCCGTCTCGCCCACCCACCCACCCCCCAGCCTGGCCCTCCCCGAGGCTGGCGGACACGCAGCCGCCCCAGTTGCGCGCGCGGGAGAACTTGAGGCAGGTGCGCGCCTTGATGGAAACCCTCGGGGACAGGGTGGCGGGTGGGGGGAGGTGGCGGCGGCGGCTCGGGCTCGCCCGCTCGCCTGAAGTGCCGAAGAAGCAACTTTCATTGGCTTCCTTCTCAGAAGCCCTTCGGGGGTGCCCGGAGGAGCCGCAGCTGCCGGCGCTCCTTCCCACCCCACCCGAGCCCAGCGCCGGGGCACAGCGTGTCCGAGGAGCGCGAGAGGGAGTGTGTTGCTTGCGAGCGCCCAAAAAGCCAGGAGCGAGGGGAGGGGAAAATATATTTGCAGTGTTATATTTGTTTTAAATGTCACAATGGTTTTGCGGCTCCCAGTTTTTTTTTTCCCGTCGGAAACGGGTCCAAGTGGCTCTTTATGTCTTAAAGGTTGCAGACCCCTGTTCTAGACAACCCTGATGCTAGGGTGGTGCTGGGGCAGTCTCCTGCACCCATGTTGGTTCTGGGCTGGACTCCTGCACCCATGTGGCTTTTTCCTCTGAAACAGTCTATTAGCCCTGCCATCTCATTCCAGCACCAGACACTTTCCTGTAAGTCCAGCTTCCTCTTATCTCACATTTCCAAATGCTCATTTCTGCAAACACGGAAGCTCATATAAAAGTCCTTTGATATAAAATGATTTGAACCAATCTGTCTTCATTTTGTGTGTGTCTGCCCTTGGTTCTTTTTCACCTTTTGTATGGCCATGTATTCTTCACCTGACAAAGCCAAATGATGTTGCTGCCTGTCTGGCAAAAACAGGAGTTTGTGAGCAGGCTGTGCTACAAAAAGAGCAGATGAATTGATGTTAGGGGTCACATTTGTGCAGTTCTGATACACATGATACAAACTGCTAGACTGCTCAGTTAATTGGGTACTGCACAGCTGAGCCAAAGACTGAAAGTTTCATTCCCACTGAACCTGTCTGAAGAAATAGCCAGCCTGTGTAGCCTTGGGCAATAGTAAACCATTTCTGAGCAGAAAAAGTTCCTTTAAATTAGAATCTACTTCATGGCATGTAAAAACAAACAAAAGCAATCAGAAAACGCTAAAAAGTGCAAAAGAAATTATAAATGAAACAGATGATGAAAAACAAAACAAAAATAGAAAAAAAATTCAATTCAAAAGAACCTTAAGCCTGAGTACTACTTTAAGGCTAACCTACACATTACAGATAAAGATGGCCATGAAGCACCTCATTGTGCTTCAGCCTAAATCCTTTCCCCCAACCCCCTCACTAGCACTTCTACTTACCCTCTTCTGTGCCCCAGTGGCCCATCCTGCCCTGCCCTGCCTCATCCAGTAGCTGACCACTGAATGGCTGTGCAGGCAACCTCCGCCATCTTGCCTCATCTGATTGATGGGCAGCCAGAGAATGAGCTGGCTGATGTGTGGAGGTGGGTGTGTGGAGGTGCCAACAAGGGCAGTGGGGAAAGGAATGTGTGACAGCTGTGCTGCTGCAATGACAAACTGAGCCGAAGCGTTATGAGGCACTAAATGTCCATGTCTAATTATAGGTAACTCATTATTAGGAAAGTGCTCAATATAAGTGATTGTCATAGGAAGAGCTTTTCTCACTACCAGATTTTGCAAATTAGTTTGCCATGTTTTGGGATTCATCTTCAGGTCATAACCATGTTCCTCCATTGTATGTCTGATCCCTAAATCTGAAAGCGATTTCAACCCTAATGACAAGTTACAGTGGTGCCTCTTAAGACGAATTTAATTCATTCTATGGGTCAATTCGTTTTACAAAAAATCATCCTACAAAATGTGGTTTAACGTGGTTTCCCATAGGAATGCATTGAATTCATCTTGCAAGGCATCCCACAGGCAAAATTTGTCTTACAAGTTTTGCCTATTCCCAGAAATTTCATTCATCTTATGAGTTTTTCATCTTATAGGGCATTCGTCTTAAGAGTTTCCACTGTATTTGTAAAGTCTGTGAAGATTCTCAGTCATCCAGGTGAGTGTATCTGGAAGTTAAGTCATGGCTACTGGGCTTCTTTTTGAGAGATAGAAACGTTTCGCTGTTCATCCAAACAGCTTCATCATCGGTCTGTATTTGTAAAGCGCTGTTTGTTTTTTTGTAGTAAATTTTGATATTCTAATATTCTTCATATCCATTGCTAAAGCTGCATATTGCACCAGTTACTGAAAATTAGTGTGATATTTAAAGACTGTAAATAATTACATTTTATATCTTTACTTCCCTCTTTGAAAATGGGATTGAACTGGTGTTTGAATTTTAAACTAAAAACGGCAACCCAAATATGTCTCCTGCTTTCATTCCGCTATGAACACATATCTGGCACATATTTTGCATCTGTCTTCCAGGCAAACATGCAGTGGAAGAGATGTTCACACAGCAGATGGATAATTATGAATGAAATATATTAGATTCATTTTAATTTCTCATGTTTAATGCTGGCTTTGGGCATTTTCATATGTACCAGGGTATAACACTACCTTGTCAAAAAATTAACTTGTGTAGGGCCACTGTTCTTTCCTGCTCTTCCTCTTCTGTTCTCTTTCCCTCTCTTCTTCTTTTGTGTGCCTGAGGACAAGTATGAAACAAATTTGATGTTGGCCTGAAATTCTAGGAATTTTGGTTCCTATGAATTCTGGTTAGTAAACTAGCCAGTTTCATAGACCACAATTTGAGCTATCTAGTATCTAACATACTTGTATTGTCAAGATGGGCAAGCACTGTTCTTCGATTCCATATCCTAGCTACAAGCTTGGTTCATTCAAACCCAGAACTATATGTTTCTGATCTCTTCTAAGCAAGTGGCAAGAAACCATTTGGTTGTTACCTGCTGTCAAGTCTCATCCAATTTATGGTGACCCCAACTCAGTATTCAAGTTATGTGAAATATTTAAGAAGTGGTTAAAGTCTCCTGCAGCCAAGTCTCCCAAGTCATAGTATGTCAATCCATCCACTACATCACGTTGGCAGCTTTGGAAATCAGGGTTTCCATTAAATCTGAAATGCCTCATTGTGTTACTCTCTCTCCTTTTCAACCAATAAGCACTGTCATATCATTGTGAGCTTCTAAACCAGCCAGTATGGCCCCTCAAAATGCTGTATATACTGTATATATAGTTTTCATCTGAGGAACGATATGACTTCGAGAGTTGTCAGAAACTCAGAATAATTTGTAATTGGATTTAAATGCCATTGCTAATGTGTGAGTCGACTCAGAGATGAACTGGCTGATTGGAAATCTCACAACAAATCAATGTCTTTTTTTTTTTGCCTAAGCTTTCCCAGCTGTTTTCTGGCAATCAAATGAGCCAGTGTCCTGAACTATGAGCCTAATGCCTATTCTTTCCCCATTCATGAGGGCAGTCATTAGAATCACTGTGGATGCTTTGTGGCTTAGAAGTTTTTTGCATAGCAAGGGGGAACTGAGGAAAGCATTCTAGTTGCTAGCCTAACCTCTAAAGCTGAATCCACAATACGTTGGCAATTAGGAGATTAATATTCAAATATTCCTCTCGTTCAGATAGGAAGAAGCCATGTTGTTTTAAAAGCGTGCTCAGGATGAGGGATTCCATTTTCTCTCTCTTGGATGCTGGATCATTCCTTCTAAGGGACACAACGTTTCTACAGAAACACTATGTGGCTTAAGCAATGAAGAGATTGACATTCAAAGACACCTTGTGAGAAATTCAAAATGGATATTTGGTAGTGGTTGATAATTTTTAAAAATGATTCAAGCCACTTTAGAACTCTGTTAATGGAACAAATTGTTGAAGATGACACTGATTTGACACAGGAATGATCGGACTGGTGTGAATGCACTCACTCTTCGTTTTTGTTCTAAAATGCAACAAATGCATAGCCTGATCCTAAACATGTTTACCATGAAGCAGAACTCCTAGATTTCAATGGAGGTTGTTTCTGAGACAGTATGCCTAAAATGGCTAGCACAATTCTGTCTGCATTTCCTCAGGAGCCAACCCCATTTAGATTAGTAGGACTTACCTCCAAAATAAATGTGCAAAGGATGTTAGCACTACCTTCATTTTTGCTCTAAAAATCAGTGACTTTTAAACACTATGCATTTTCAGGCTACGTCCCCTGAATGTTATATACCTTTGTACCGTTTGATTGTGATCGAAATGTCACATTGTATGTATGAAGATGATTCAATCCACACTTTGAAAATGACTTTGAAAACTACACATTTGATTGATATAAAACTACATATCACTTGTAGCTCTAGCTTTGATGCAGTAACTGTTTACTTCCCAATTTCTCAAAAATAATAAGACATGTTTCAGTTACTTACACTTACATAGAGCAGAATATTAAAAAACACTAGATGTCTGAGTAAAACACATTCTACTTCTGACAAACTTGCTACCTCTCAAAGTGAGCAAGATTGCAAGAGGCAACAGGATGATACAGCACATAAATTACGGTATGTGGTTCTCATTCCCTACCACTTTCTGAGTTTTTTGCGCAACAATAAAAGTCACTGTAAAAGTTAGTTATACCACCAAAAACATTCATGGAGCCAATTATGATGAACAACTGATTATTTATATTTACTTAGCTCTGCTCCAGCCAGAATTCCATTTATTTCAGTGCAAGACCGTGTAGGACCTAAGAGTGAAACTACATTTTTGCAGTTGAAATCAACAGAACTGAAACATGCTTATGCCTCTTTGGATCCTGTCATCTCAGTAAACAAAAGCCCAGTAAACTGTTTTGCATCCAAACTGAAGAAGAGAAAGAGAAGGGGGGGAGGGCTTCTGCATATCACAGAAATATCTTTGCATTAATTTAAAAAAAATAAATTGACCCCAACACATTTGGCAGTGGCATTCTTGTTCTACTGTTCTTCATCTGGGGGCCGTTAGTAACAGATACTTTTTCATGAGATTGGCTGGCCTCTGCCAGAGAGTATTTATTTTTTGTTTACAAGGGAAGGTAATGTCTAAATTGTAAACTTTCATTCAGTTATCACTGCAGATTTGCCAGGAAAGCCCACCTGAAGTTAAGTTTTAAGACAGGTCTGGATAGTTCAGGTCTGGATATTTCTTTTCCTGGATGTGAAAAACATCTGAAGAATTTAAAGCCGAAAGAGATTTGACAATACTAAGAAAATTTCTCACGAGGGTTCTATACACCCACCTCAGCTAATGCTAAAAGGGTCAAGAATGAATTAGGCTTTAATTATCATAAGACTGCCTTTTTGTCCGTGCTATTTGTGAGTCAGAAAACCACCCTGTGCTTATCTTTGTATGAAAATAAAACTAATTATCAGGACGACTGCGGCTTTTAATAAACTGCAAAGATATTTAGAGGAGAAAAAGTTCTTATTTCTGTGAAACTGAGAGTCAAAGAAAGTAGCCCTCCGGTGTATATGGAAGAGAGAGGGAATGTTGCTTGGGGAGGGGGGAGCCTTAATTTTTTTTGACAAATGTGCCTGTTAGTCTAGAGAATTGTACTGCTGTTACATAGCACACTTTGTTCTTTTTGTTTCACACAACCTGCTGGTAGCTCAAATTCGTGACACGGGCATTTGAAATGTTTGACAAGTGGTCAGGCTGAAATATCCATATTCATATTCCCACTATGAAATGCTGGGAGGAAATTTAAGAGGCAGTGAAAATAAACACTGGCAGGCACAACATTTTAAATATAACACCGGGTTTCTTAAATAATTGTTGTATTAAGGCAGTGAGGTCAGACTAGACTACTTATTGCATGTTCAGTTTTTTTTAACGGTTCATTGTCTGCAAAACAAATCTTTGCATACTTATCATGATTCTGAATTCTGGAACTGCAGGACCAAGTTTTTTTAAACGATTCCCACCACCTGCCTCTTCTGAGTATGCATCTGTGCAGCTATGCACACAAGAGCAAAATAATTAAGTGGAGGGTTCAGAATGAACGGGGCTGAGTTTTTGTTTATTTGTTTGTTTGTTTTCATTGTGTCCCATGGCCTGTATCCAAACTCAGCCATGTTTACGGTAAGACCACTGAAGATAATAAAGCAAGATAATCATGAGTAACAAGTCCCACTGATTTTAATAGGCCTCTGGAAATATGCCAAAGCACCTGCCCAATTCATTGCATTTCGTACACATGCAAGGCACTTTAAGAATGAAATGTCAAAACGAAACACATGGCATATCTAAATAAACATGATGGCCACTCTTCCCCAAAATTCTGCATTTTAACAGTATTCGGTTACCTTTTAAAAATGCAACAAGTGAGGAAAATACCCATGGCAGGGGAACAGTTAGCTACAGTCTCTTCTCTTTGCCCCGTATTTTAGGCTACATCTAAGCATAGAAGAAATGCCTGTACACTTGATGGAATTTCATTTGTTTGTTTTTGAGGTCCCACCACCACCACCTGAGTCTTTGGCATGGGAAGGACTGTAAAGGCTGTAAAATTGGCTATTGGCTAGAAATCCACGAAAAAGAACTAGTAGAACTGGTAGTTGCCCTAGGGGAAAAAGCCTTGCTTTAAAATTAGATGGGAAGAGGGAAAGTGGCCAATTCAAATGCACTATACATACAATACTTCACTTTGTTAATATTGCTATACTTTTTTTTCAGTGCTTTAACCGGATCACGAGTGCTGGGCTTTAGAAAAGAGACCAGGAGCCCTTAAGTCATTATTATAAAAAGGCTTATCTATGGGGAAGAAGAAACCCTGGGATAAGCGCACACGTCAAGCAATGTAAGCAACAGAGCATTGCAAATAGGAAGTGACTGAGAGCCTGTCCAGTTAACAACCCTGCTCTTTGTATGACAGCTGTATGTGACAATTACTCTGGACAGCCAAACAGTAGGGACCCTCCCCTCCCCAAAAGTCTTGGAAACGCAGAACAGATCTAATTCTTCATGGACCTGTCACTGAGTTCATCATAACTTGTAAAGAGAGCTTCCATTCTGTTATTTGTCAGGAACACACACCCAGCTGTATCTGATGCGACTCTAAAAGAATATCTTTCAGGAGGGTGGGCTCATGCAATTCATGCATCTATCTATCTATCTATCTATCTATCTATCTATCTATCTATCTATCTATCT
>JAHTLZ010000030.1:3039187-3137245 GCA_023846285.1 Phrynocephalus versicolor | reverse complement strand
TTATTATTATTATTATTATTATTATTATTATTATTATTATTATTATTATTATTATAACATAGTGTTTTGTTTTGTCTCAGAACCAATCTATGTACCATTTCTCATCGTTGGATCAATATTTATTGCCTTCATTTTCGTGGGCTCCTTCGTTGCTGTTTACTGCTGTACGTGTTTAAAGCCTAAGCAAACACTGCAACAGCCAATGAGATTTTCACTTCAAAATTACCAGGTGGAGACTTTACCGATGATCCTTACTTCAGCTAGTTTAAGGACTCCGTCGAGACAATCTAGCACTGCAACCAGCTCCAGTTATATTGCTGGCTCTCTGCGCAGGTTTTCGTTTGCCAGGCCCGAATCCAGCTGCATCGTGGCATCTTCGCCACCACCTTACACAGCAGGGTGTTTACAGATGGGCCATTCTGTCAGCATCTCCCAGCCATCTGGATTTTTGGTGTCGGCACCCTGTTTCTCCTACCCTCTTGACTCAGAGACATCTTTAAAGGGGAAGAGCGTTACTGATCTCAGCCCAAGCTGAAAGGCGTTTTCAGAGTCACAGGCTCCAAATGAGGCACAACAAACTCTTGCTTTATGTGGTTTATCTCGGGGGTGGGTGGGTGGGTGGGTGAGAGAGAGTTGATAAAAGGGATGAATTGTCTTTCTTTTAATGCAAATTCTTGCAGGACATTTAAAACAGTGTTATAAATTTAAAGTATGTTCAACTTATAGCTAAATCCATCTTTAGCTATACCGCTTCTGAACAGTTATTTTTTCTAAAAAGGGATCACTGGACCACTCCATTGGCAACGGAAGTGTTATCTTCATCATTTCTTAAAGCCATGCATGTCATATGAGCAGAGCCTCTGCACATAAAAGTAGAACTAGTTATTAAGGCTGAAGCCCCATACATATTTACCTGGAAGCAACTAAGGAGGTGTTTTTAATTGGTCTGCATTTCAAAGCAGGCCTACCGTGCTCCACTTTTCAAAATAACACACAAATCAAAATATAATTGTCCTATGGTGTCTGCACTTCCTTGAAATTTGTGATATAGTTCTTCAGTTAAAGCGTACACAAATTAAGAGAACATTAAAAAAGTATGAACTAAAGGAATGCACTTGTAAAATTAAGTGTATATTAGGGGCAATTGCCAAACATTCATGCAGATGTGTGCATGTAAATACATAATAATTTTTTTATGGAAACGTTTAGTGAAAACTCGGTAAGAATTCATATGTGATTTGCATGCCATTTTTCTAACATGCTTGTCTAACAAGTTTTCTTTGTTAATATATATACATTTGTAGACATACAGAAACACATTTGGGTACATCATTTGCCAGGTGGGGGAAATTGCAAAATTAGAAGTGCATAATATCAAGAATAATTACACTCTCTTTTATATATTTGTTTGGAAAGTGAATTTGACTTGTTCGTACTAAAATGCGCAATAAACACATCTACTGTATATTAATTTATATAGTAACCAAGTATGGTTATCAGTCATCAAACTAGAGAGTTTATTTATGTGATGGGTAGCATTATAGGCTATTCCGGTGGGAATAATTCTTTAAACTCCAGTTTCAGTCCATGGGCAAAATTTACTAGATGTTTACCCAGTGTTTTGTTTCTGATTAGACAAATGACTTTAAAAACTTCTAGAAACAATTTCCACCTGATTTAGTATCAAGTATTATAAAGAGAATAGTTTTAAAAATAGGAATCCAGAAGGATCTGTAAACTACTTCTGAGTACTCCCTCTCTAGAAAACCTTGAAAAGAGTTGCCATAAATGAAAATTGCCTTGATAGCACAAAATTATTATTATTCAGAGAGTGAGGTACTAAAATAGCAAATGGTAACACAGTACTTGTAAGTTGCAGAAATATTTTAATA
This sequence comes from Phrynocephalus versicolor, assembly GCA_023846285.1. Lineage (NCBI taxonomy): Eukaryota > Metazoa > Chordata > Lepidosauria > Squamata > Agamidae > Phrynocephalus > Phrynocephalus versicolor. The sequence continues at coordinate 3,135,353 of JAHTLZ010000030.1, read as the reverse complement.
GAGAAATACAGTCACTTAAGCTAAAACCTTGTGCTCTGCTGTGATTAACTATCTTTGAATTCAATGGTAATTAGACATGTATAGAAAGTATTATAGCAGTCCAATCCTAAGACATGATATGCCAAATCATATCATAAAAATGATTTAGGGTGGGCTCTTCAGAATGTGTGATATTGTAAATAGCTGTGAATGCCAAGTGCAACATGTGATGAGACTGATTCTGCAAGCAGACTCAAAAATACAGATACAGTACTTAGAACTACAATATCACTAATATATTAGGAATCAACAGCAGGTTATTCTATCAACAGATAGAAGCAGAAAGATGGACAAATATTCTCACCACCAAGAGGCAAGATTAAGTAACATTTACAGACTATATCAGAAATATATAAATTAAAACATAGAAACACTGAAGGAATATTAGCTTTTTGATTTTTCCACAAGAATGTATTTATTATGTTTTGCTCTCTGACTTGGAAAACCCAACTAGGACAGGTTGATCTTAAACATTTTATTTGTTAAATTAACACTATATAAACTCATATGTTAGTGTTGGAATTGATGGTATTAATGGTATTTAGTAGTCAGATTTTTTCCCCCAATAAAAATATTTTGGTCATTGAATGTGCTTCGATTTTAAATTAATAAAAAAATATAATTTCCCATTCTATGGCTTTGTCCGTTTCTAAGGTTACAAATTGTCTGTAAAACATCTGAAATAATTATACTGCTCAAATTACTTTTAAATGTTTGAAGATCTGAAATGGTTGGAAGCTTAAAAATGATACAAACTGTTATACATCCTAATTCTAAACATTTACAGAAAGCATGGTCCACTAAGTGTGATAGGACTTCTTACTAGTAAAGTTGCAGTCCTGTGTGTGCTCACTTGGGAGTGAGCTATTTCTGCTCATTGGGATTTCTGAATAGGCACTTGTCGGCTCAGGATTCATGTGCTAGAAGACTATTAAATTAAAGCAGTACTTCTCTGCTTTTATTTCCACAGCAAAAAATGCAATGAGGCAAAAAGGTCAAGCATGCCGTATTTTTGCAGAACAATTTTTTAGATTTTAGCTGCTGGACTTCACCGCTGAAGTTACAGTACTTTTCTGCAAGAATACATTTTGAGAATGGGGCTGAAGTTGAGGATGCGGCCAGAACCCCTCCAGGGATTCTCAAGGTCAACAACAACAAAAAGGCGTGGTAAATGTGATTCAGAATTGTATTTCCCAATCTAAAATGCACATGGAATACAGTTTGTTTTCATGTAGTTTTGAAAATGACTTCCAGATGGTGGCCTTCATTTGAAATACAAAATTGTAGTCAATCTTATTATTATTTTTTTGCTTCACCCAGTGGGTCATTTGCGGTGGTACTGCTGCTATTTCTTGGGATACAGCAGTCTTTAGTTCATCACTAGTTCTTGGTCAGTGTTTGTGGACCTCAGCTTTCAGATAATACAACAGAACCTGCAGCCCTGACATTTTCAACCCATAGCAATATGGTTCTCCAGTCTGGAACAACATTTTGACCAAGCACAAAGTGGATACCAAAAGGTCTCTGCATCGCATTCATAGATTTGTTGATTTTGATAAATGCTTCAGTGATGAACACACAATGCATACTTGTCTGAGCAAGCAGTAAGGTGTATACTATTGAAAGGCCACACAGCTGAGCAAAATCCAGGAGGTTCCCCCCCCCCCATCATCCTGTCAATTGGCATTTCTTTTCCCACCATTACAGTACTTGGGTTCTACTGGCTGTGATGCCACTCATCTTGTTTGCGTTTGTATAATTTTTAACAAGCTAGAGATTTCTGTCAGGGGAAGTGCCATTTGCTTATAAAAGTGACCCAACGATTCAAGCCAATGTATCATTTTTTTCATTTATGAATTCCAAACAAACAATGCATTCTAAAGATGGCACTCCCCGTCCCGATCTTTAGTTAGTCCACGTTAGTCCCTAGAAGAGCATGTTTAGTAGATGTCTTGAAATGTTCCTGCCTCTGAGCCCAGTAGCACATTGTTTGCAGTACTGCTATTGAGCTTCTGATCTTGACCTGAGTTTGATCCAGAAGGGTGGTAGCCAGTGCAAGGGGACCGGGGGGGGGTGCTATATATATTGGGGGAAATATAAACAATATCAAAAATTACTGCCATCCTTCAGATACCTATTAGCAGCATTATATCTGTTATGGGACTTTGTGCTTCAGAAAGATTAGCTCTCACACTTCTATAGAAATTAATCAATAGTCTTAATTGGTCAACCCAATAAATATGCCAGGGTTGGCTATGTTTTGCACTATCAAAGTGCTGGTGAACCTTTGGCACTCCAAATGTTTTGAAGCACAACTCCCACAGACCTTTGTCATTGGCAGTACATGCTTGGAATTCTGGGAGTTACGGTCCAAAACATCTGGAGTGCCAAAGGTTCAACATGACTGCTCTATCACAACATTTGCTTATTGAAAAGAAGAGTTGCCTGGCTACACTTGTTTTAACAATTTGTTACCTAAAGTCCCTGATTGGTTGTTCGGGTCATGAATACATTTATGTCAGCCATGTATTCTTTCCTTACTGGCACAGGTATCATTGAGCAAAGTGAAGCAGTTAGATGGCAGATTGTGAGGAATAGGAATAGAAGTTCCCCAGTTCTTCCTGATTTCCCTGCAGTTTCCAGAACCCACTTCTTAAAGCTGTCGCCAAAATACTGTATTTTGTATTGGTAGTTTAATAGCTACATGAAGAACAGTTTTCATATTAAAAAATAAAGTGCACTGAAAGTTTGCCTAACCAGTGATATGGAGAATAACTGCTATAAACCTGAACACATTCTGGGTTGGTTACCATGTTACTTACCAACATCTTGTGTTTGTTCCAATAATTTTATTTAACTTTGAAGGATAATGCCCATTTTTTAAAAAATGTTGCAATTATACTTTAACAGCACACAATCAACCTCTTCTTCTTTAACACCTCTATCTAAAAGTGAGTTTCTCTCTAATAGAAATCTTTGAATATTTGTTTCACTACCATAAATAAAAATGTTAACAGCTTTGGACATCAGAAGACAAGTGTTAGGCCAACAGTGGAATGAAAATAGTCTAAATTCAGCTGCTGGTCCCATACATAGCCAACTGGCTTAATTAATTTTCTGTAACTGTTCTCTTACTATTCAGCAATTAACACTGCTGAAATTATATATCTGTGTGGCAATGTTATCTTGTAAGGCTGCGATGACTTTTCCACGACTAATTTATACAGTAGCAATTCATACTACTCAGGTGGTAGCAGGCACCTCCTTGCCACTTTTTACCCCTTAAATCCAGCTACTGCTCTTTAGTGCCACTAATAAAGGTATCAACCTAAAAGGACAGCCATCCCTAAATCCTCAACCAATTACACTGGCACTGCCTCTTCTATTTTGCCTCTGCCAAACCTTCCTTGCCCCATTTATCAATATTCTATTATCCAAGTATTTTGTGAATTTTTTTTCTACCTTAGGTAATTATTTTCCATTTTTTCCTGGTAACATGCAGTAACACCCAAATGAGATACATTGTTACCTGCTGGTATTCTGCCTAACCACCTAGTTATATATAAAAAACATAACTAATGAGGAAAGTTTGAGTTAAACAAATACACGAGAGTTTATTGATGAGCCAGAGATGTAGATTTTAAGGTATGAATTATAAAACATTAAAAACCCAATAAAATGTAAACAGATTATTTCCATAATTCAAGGCCAAAATAAATTTTTACAGACTCTCTGAAACACACACTCTTGATTCTTGAGACACACTTTTCTTAACAAACTCAATCACTGACTGCTGCTCCCCACTAGAATTATTTTCTTTTACACGCTAAGCTCTAACTTCGGTGCTGTAAAAAAACAGATTTGCAGACCATACTCCTCTCCACTACATTCTTATCACACCCACCAATTAGCATTCAATCATTCAGCTGCCAATCACACAAACCCTCTGCCCATACCATCCCTGCATATACGTTCTACACAGCCATTTGAAACTGTTCATATACAAACCTGGAATAGTTAATTATAGATATACATACATGTACATGGAGGTTTGAGAAAGGGTGTAATTCCCACTATCTGTTGTATTCTTCGGGAAATCTATATATTCTTGGTTCAATGATTGTTTATGGAACAAGTAGGCAGCTGGTGGCTGTGAAAGGCAGTATATCATGAATGATAAAAGAATGATGGGAATGTAATCCGGAAATGTTTGGCTGGTATAATGGGTCTACCCTGCGCTACAGGTAATTATTCTTTAGTTTTCAGTCTTCATGATAGCTTTTCTATATTTAGCCTCTTCTGTTGCTGCTTTTACCACATAAAGCCAAGCCCAACTTGTTTCACATGAAAATCAATCATCTTAATTCTTCATAAAAGAAAGAATAAAATCCTGTTTATTTTCAGTTTATCTATTTCCCCCATATTAGAACGCACTGTGAGAAAGGTGATAGAGGAACCCTTAGATTTTTCTAAAAGGACCAATTTGATGGTAATATGAAATCAATTTATATTTCTAACCATCTAACAGAAACCACATAGTTGTACTCAACTAACCAATTATCAACCATCAATTTTTACCTACACTTTTAAATTGAGTTCAAAACTGAAGTAAGAAGAATACTTTTTTTCACCATCTTGCCTTATTATTGCCTGTATTTTTAGTATCTTAAATCTTGGTTCTACTGATTGTTGTTAGGGCTTTTTAAAAATATGTCACATTGTGGAACCGAGTGTTTTTTGTATTGTATGTTTTATCTTGTTGTTAACCGCCTGAGTTCCTGTATGGGAAAATCAGGCGGTATATAAATATAAATAAATAAATAAATAAATAAACTTCTGGAAATGTTTGCATTTAAGCTGTGAACAACATATCAGAATGTTTTTAATGGCAATGTTTATTTTTTTTAACAATTAGACAAAACATTTAAAATTTTCAGGTCAAAACATGCACATTCACAAAATGCCAATGACATGTAACACTGCATTGAAAGAAATATATTAATAAAATTTAATAACATTATAAAACAGTGCAGTGCATTTAATATCCACTTTGAAACTAAACCTGAGGGAAGCTACCATAAAAACACAGAGTTTAAAATCTTTCCATTCATGCAGCTTCACTGTCTCCACACTTGTTTCAGTAGTAATGGTTCAGTGGAGTTCGAAATCCTACCTTACTTAAATGAAATGTTAACTTTTAGATAGTAGTCGCCCTTCAAGGTAACAAGGAAATTAAATTGCAGAAGAAAACTAATGTCAACGCACATGGCTTCAATAATAGAACAAGAAAAACACTGAAACATGATTTTACTTTTACACATTGGTGTCACAGTTTTGGCAGTTGCAAAATATTGAATGGATGCAAAAGTCTGTGCTGAAATAACCTATAAACCCACGGACACTGCAAATCTGCCAATTTTCACTGTAGTTCTAGTGACTGAGTAGTCCAATTAATTTACTGGATCCTGCATACATTTTGTAATGCTATCTACATCAACCAACATACATATGATTTTCTGAATTGACATTCAACGCTAATAAAAATGAAGCTGGTAGCTCAGTTGTTTACCAAACACTTACTTTTGCTTACCAAACAAATACTGTTTGTTTCAGACGAAGAAAATCAAATAATGAGCTGTACAGCACAATCATGCATCAGTTCAGATTCACACTGTGACACACTAACTCATGCAGACAGACTGATAAAACTTACTAAATGGCAACTGTTTTTGCATAATATAATCAATAAGTAGAAAAGAGGGAGCTAAATAGACAGTCCAGTTCTCTAGCAAGTAATTTAACATTAAACAACGAAAAAGATGTCTTCCCATGTGAGGCTCTATTACATTTCTTTAAATATCTCCTGTATTTTATACAACTAGAAAGTTGTTTTAACTATAAATTTGTCAAAATTCGTTTGCAAAAATAAATCTAACACTAAGAAAAACAAGTCCACTTATGGCTTCTCAAAGTGTTTCTGATTGACAGATGTTCTGCTTATTACATTCTCCCAGATAATTAAAAATATAGAATTGTGGAGGTTTTTTTTCAATTGAATGCCACCATTTTCATTCAACTGATGAAGTGGTTTTGATATTAGTTTGAAATTGTTTTGCAACACACTTAAGTCATATAAAACATACAGCTTCCCTTGTGGATTTGATTACGAGAAATGTACATTTTTAAAATTTCAAAACCTGTACATAATGTTTATTTGCTATAATTTTAGCAAAACACTCAAAAGACATATATTCCTAAAATGGATGAAAAACCTCTTTCTTAGTATAGGAAAATTATTTCATTTGAAATGAAATGAAATGAAAATTATATCTCTTCTGAACCAACAAATAAAAAGTCACTGGCCTGATTCTTGGGAGTGCATACATATATCATGTCAGTGTACACACAAGCACTCCTGAAAATTGTGACAGGGACTTTTTATTTGCTGGGTAGGAACAAATTAAAAGTTATGAATTTTCTGAACTGGCCAACAGGATTTCAGCCTATATAATACATCATTTATATAGTCTTTTATTATGAAACTTAGTATGTACTGAACTTTTCTTTCTAAGTCTGTCCTGTCTTTTGTTTAAATAGATCTAATTTACTGGGCATAAGTTATTTAAAACTCAAGTGCTTAAATTGGATTTGAATGTCAAAAGTGTTAAACAATTCAAGACAGTGCAAATACACAATCACATTTTTTTTTAAAAAAATAAAACTCATGCTTCCTAATACCAACAACTTTAAGACAAATTAAATCTATGGCATGAAGAACAAAAGTGAGGGAGAACCTATAAAGAAAAATATAATAAAATATATAACCTGCCAGTTTAAAATCCAGTAATCAAGGCAATGTACTAGTAGGTGCTTATTTCAGAAAACAATTAAGAGGGTTAAATGAATGTCCATTGTGTGCCATTTTAAAAAAATATGCGCAGTCATGAAACTTTCATTTTCTGAATTCTTCTTTCTGCAATATACTGTATATGCTTTCACCTTCATGGAATAAAGGTGATCTGTATGAAGAAACAGAATTCTCTGTGTTGAAATAGATTTCTTCATGGAGATCATCTATACTGATTACTTGGGGTTTGTATGGTGTGTATGAGTTCTCACTATTAACTGAGATATGGAAGCTTAATGTGAAGTATTCTGATTCTGTAGAGTTCATCATTTCTCTTAGAGGCTATAAGAAGTCATATTATAGTCAGGAGGAAACACCATGACATGTGAAAGAGTTCAAGTTTTCTGACAGATTGGTGTCAAATTTAATTCATTAATTCTAGGAAGAAGTATGATTATGCACTATTATATGAATCATTTTTGATATATAAGTTTAATTATTCATTTGGGAAATGTGTTAAGAGGATGTGCCCTATGGATTGTAGGGGAGAACAGTCCACATTTTTAGAAAGGACATGTCCTATTTAGTGTGCTTTAGCTGAATTGAGTTGGCCCTGCTTGTTGATGTGTTCATTACTTATGCTTGAAGTAGCTGTTGTGAAGGCAATTTTTAGCTATGATATTGGAAACACGACTGTTCGGGGTGGGTTTTTCTGTTTTTGTTATCTTTTATTTTCCTTTTACCAGTGGAAAAGGACACTATGTGTGGATGCGTCTTTTAAAAACTGGATTATTTAAAAAAAGTTAATTTGCAGTATCTATCAGATTAATTCTCATGTTCTTTTCAAGAAATTGGCACACTTAAAAACTAAGTGTTTCCAGTTGTAAGGAGGGGAGAATTACATTATCAATTAGAACATGTAAACAGTTTGTTAGTTTATTTTTTCTACTTTCACATTGAGGAAAAACACAACCCCCCTAACAGTTTTAACTCCTCAAACTTCAGCATTGTCTAATTTAAATAAAAGTTGGAAATATAACTGTATTGTAGTTATACTACATAGCTATATTATATTATATTATACTCTGAGATGGTGACTCTACAGTATTGTTGTTTTAAATTAAGAAAACCACCAAATGATTACTTTGCTCTGGTACTAGCTATAAATAAAACCCCACATTTTCAAACAACATTTGTTCCTTAGTTCACTAACAGTAATGTGTAGTACAAAATTCTGACTTGTGATTGTATATATATACACTATGTATATATATATATATATATTGTGTGTGTGTGTGGGGGGAAACACCCCAGAAGATACATGCACCATGTTTCAGCATGATGTGTGGGCAACAAAAAATATGGTTGGCTCCTTCATCTGAAACTGTATTTAGAGATTGTTTTTGGGGAAAGGAAAATTAATCAAGCACCCTTTCCTCTTTCATGACCCTGACAGTTAATCAATGCCATAAGAAAAGCATGTACCGATCACAACTTTGGGTATGGTGGAAGGGGGCCATGTTTACAGGGAAGTTATTTCTGTGCACCAATGTTCCTAAATCTGGATTCTTAAGCATAAGGAAGGTATATAAGGCAGATCAGTATTTTTAAGTCTTGAGTCCCAGACACATGCTGTTGAACTAGAAAATGGCTACTGTGTTAAATGTACACATTTCAGTTAATGAGCATGGAGAATAAAAGAAAATATTGTAAGGCCAAACGTGAAAGTGACCAAAAAAGAATGCAATAAAAAGCAATCTGTAGCAGGTACACATTGCTGTAAAACGTTTCAAGTACTGAGTGCCAAGCGTTTAATCTTGACTTCACACTTGACTTTGCCATCACCATATTTTAAAATATGTCTGCAAATGATTCTCATGATGATGAGAATTATGGAATTTCTTTGGCAAACCTCTTAAACTAGTTTGACACAATTCCCCATGAATGCCTTGCTTTAAAATATTATTTCATCACAAGAATTCCTGTCATTTAAAATTGGTGTGTAGCACTTGTTGAAATCAAAGGCTCATTACTTTAAATAATTCATTATCTGTAAACCTTTGAGAAGGCTATGGTTCTCGATGTACACTATGCTGAGTAATTTGGCTCTTCATTACATTGTAAATACACACATAGGAAGAATATGCATTCTGCTTCACTGTCAATTAGCAGTCTGGAAAGTCTAATACTAAGATTCACATTTCAAGCTCTGCTTTACAAACTCCAAGTTAATACTTGTTAGAAAATTGAGAGATGGTGTAGTACAGTATAGTAGCACAGTGCTTACGTCTACTCAGTGTGCAAACTCAAACTTCTGGAATAACAGCAGCAATATACATCTTCCTTTAATCTCTGTTACTGGACCTTCTTAGCATTCCCAGAAAATATATACCAGTTTGCCTGACTATGGCAAATATCTGTCTGTGACACTGCCGTCCATCACCATTCATCAGGTCTTTGCTTTGTAGTATCGTAGGCTCTTATAACTTCAGACTGCGAAACAATCCCATTTTCATCTTGAGAGAAAGCGTAGCCATCTGCAAGTATAAATTCATAATTAAATGAAAATCAGTGACTATTACTAGAAAGAATACCAGTGAACATTCCAGACATATTTAACCGTTCTGAGACCAGGAGCTAGAGCCAGAAAACACAAAAAAGATGAATTCATGCAATATGCCTTTTCTCTCCCTTGGTGTATCTGTAAAAACCCTCATCAAACTGAAATGTCTGTATATAACACATATTTCCATATTGTATATTCTAGAAATGTCACAATTTTTTTTTAAAAAAATCACATTTTTTCTTTATTTGTGTTGGAAGAAATTTGATAGTGGTTCTAGATTGGAAGGAGCTGTCAAAAAGCTGTTGCCATTTCCCATGGGTCACAGAAGGAGCACCCTTGAACAATGTGTTATTTATTTAAAAACAAACAAATAAATAAGTTTATAAATAAAAAAATAAATAAATAAAGCCAAGTTAAAAACAGTAGCCTTGATCCAGAGAACTAAAACAACCCAATAAAATGTACTTTAGCTGGGCCAAATTTAAAGCCAACCAGTTATAAAGGAAAGCATATTCAAACTTCAAGCCCTGTGAGTTTGAAACAAGCTCACATAAATTGGTAATACCTCACAGGAGGCTTGTGCTTGTAGAGGAAGAGGAGATGATGATGATGATGATGACCCCCACCATGGTTCTTTGCTATTAGGGGCCTTCCAAAACAGGGTGAGTCAAGCAGTATGGGAGAAGCTCCTCTATTTGCATTATGAGCAAATCTTGTCCACTGACTTTACTATTTCTACCTTTGTGATTTGCAGTTCTTCAAATACTTACGAAGCAAATTTTGTTGCAAGGACTCAGAGCGGTACAAGTTGACATGGTTCTTCTTAAATACATTTTTCAGTAGCTGGGCTCTTTCAGTTAAGCTAGAAGAAGTTTCAAAAGAGTTAAATACAGTATTATCTGAGATATTCAGTTCTGGAAAGTTAAATTAAAAAGGTTCTAAGTCACAAACGTAATACAGTGGTGCCTCGGATAACAACGGTAATTCATTCTCCGAGGTTAGTTGTTATCTGAAACATGTCGTTATCCGAAATGCAGTTTCCCATAGGAATGAATGGGACACCGTTAAATCCATTCTGGAGCCTAGGAAAAAGGCACAGACACCTGGTTTTTTGCTCAAAACTCTTAAAAAGTGCACTTTAAAGGTACAGATGCAATTTCACCTGGGATAACTTTTTTACTGATGCATGCTGGAAATTCATTATGTGAGGCAGTCCATAGGGAAAATTCGTTATCCGAGGCAGCCCATAGGAAAATTCGTTATCCGAGGCAGCCCATAGAGAAAATTCGTTCTCCAAGGCAGACCTATACCTAGGAATTGCGATTCATTATCCGAGGCAGCCCATAGGGAAAATTCGTTATCAGAGGCAGCCCTATACCCGGAAATTTGCAGTTGTTATCCGAATTATTCGTTTTCCGGGGCAGTTGTTATCTGAGGTACCACTGTACTTCCAAAAAGGATGCTAACAGAAGGCTGTGGCTCACAGGATGGAAAGGGGAGTAATTTTCTGCTATTCCTTCACTAGTGAGCCTTCTATAATAGATCTGAGAGGGTTGCAGTGGGAGGGGATTATTGTTCAAAATTGGTTCGCTGCCCATTCTCTTCCCTCTTTATCAACAGAATGATCACAATTGGATACTACCCAGGCATGCAAAGGAAGCAGGGACAAATATTTATACCATTTGTACCTTACATTAAAGATAGGGTTTTATCCTGTCATTCCCTAAAATGTTCTTTAATTGGCAGTTCAAAAAGCCGCCTAGTGGTATGCCATTATGTCATTACAACACAGTGTATATGTTAATAATGATGAATAAACGAACAAACAGAGAAGCATTTCACTTCATGCACTCTGTGCTCAATGAGATACATGCCAATTTGAACAAAAGTAATGTGAGAATCCACTCTGGGCATATATCTTGGTGACAATGTGTGTATGTGTATTTAAGGCAAAATACACACTTATCTATATAACTAAACAATCTGAAGGAATGGTCAGTTGATCTTCCATAGAATCATTTTTCAGAGACTACTAGGAGGAAAACAATGGTAAGCAGTTGACTTTCATTTTTTTTATGATATTCTCAAACTTTATGTTGCATTTTATCAAGTTTGGTTTCCAAATACCAAGTTCCTAGCTGTGTGTATTCTGCAAAGATCCAGATCCTTTTGTTTCTTCTATATTTTCCCATATCCTTTTAACCTTTTTAAATTATTTTCTTGAGGAACAGACTCCCATATATCTTAAATAATCTACTTTTGGCTGGAACTTTAGTTTCAAATGTTGTTTCCCTTTGAAATGGCAAGAAGGCTGTTCCAGAAACATTAAGTCCAAACTGTCCCTGGACATACGAAACCTGTTGTGTAGCCTTTTGGATGTCGTCTATTTTAAATACAGTATGACCCCACTAACAGTGGATTCAGTTATCTACGATTGGAGATCAGCGGGGGTGGGGGGCGGCAAGGAGGGAAAAATAAAAATAAAAATAAAACTTACTTTTGCCAATGCCGTCTTCCCTCCTCCTGGCTGCCACCGCGGGCCAGCCAGGCACCTTCCAGAGGGGTGGGGGAACTGGCTGGCCAGCCAGCCTTTGAACTTCCTACTCGGGTCCCGGGTGGATCAGAAGTTATGAACTTCCCGCTCAAACTTCCGGTGTACCACCTGGGAGCCAAGCAGGAAGTTCATGCGGGTCCTTAAAGTGTACTGTAAAGCCAATAAATGAGATTTTGAAATTTGGTACTAGGATAACTTGACTTCATCTACAAGAGACAGCTAAATTTGTATGTACAGTATCACCCCTGTATCCACTGATTCACCATCCACGGATTCAGTTTTCTGTGGTTGGTGATTAGAGGGGGGATGCTTGGGGGCAATGTGTGGCCAAGCCCTTTCACCCCTGGCAAGTCACCCGACTGCCTCTGCGCATTGGCAGACTGGTTCTCACAAAGGCCGTGCTGCTGCACTGCCCAGTCCACTGCCTGGGAAGTTTGAATGCCTGGGTACACCCCTGGCTGTTCGAGCTTCCTGGGTGGGAGGGGACTAGGTGGTGCAGCACCCAGTCCGTCATGTTCCCCAGCAAAGCTCGAATGGCTGGATCTCCTCTTGCGTCAAAGCAAGGGAGGAGGCTTGAGGAGACAGCCGTTGCCAGCCCTGAGAGGCAGAGATCTCAGGGGAAAGTGCCACCATTCATTCCTAATGCCTGCTTGGGCTGCCTCCTTACCCTCACCCTATTCATGACATTAAACCTCCATGTTGCACCTGAAACCTGGCAGGCAATGAAGGCGACCCCTCACTTCAGCCACAGAATGGGACCAAAGGACCCCCCCCCTCACCTGGTATTCCCTAGCACCTTCCTTGAGGCCACTGGGGACCTCTCTCCCTCTTCAGCAGCCAGCACCACAGGCTGGTTGCTGCCGTTGTGGCCCCACATCCCTCTTCCTCCTGTTCCCTCTGTCCCACTGCAGGAAGCACCACCGTGGGAAGCTCGAACAGCCAGAGGTGTACCCAGCTCCCGGGAACCATGGCTCAATCTCAGGGCCACTGCAGTCTGCCTTAGAAGGCTAACTGGCTGACTCCCTTGCCTGCCTGCTCCAGCCCAACTTGTTCCATTGCTGCCTGCATGTCAGCCACGGATGTACTTCCTGTGGTGGGGCAGAGGAAGCTAGAGGAAGAGGGAGGTGTGGAGCAACCAGCCTGTGGGTCTGGCTGGTGAAGAGGTTCCTGGTGGCTTCAAGGATGCTGTGAGGGAAGACCAGGCAAAAGGGGGGGGGGTTGGCTCCCATTCTGTGGCTGAAGTGAGAGGGCTTCTTTATCACCTGCCAAGCTTCAGGCACAACATGGAAATTTCATGTTGTGCCTGACAGGAAGAGTTGGAGGGGGTGGGTGTGAGGTAGCCAAGGCAGGCATTAGGAGTGAATGGCAGCACTTTCCTCTGAGATCTCTGCCTTCCAGGGGCTTCAACAGCTGTCTCCTCAAGCCTCCTCCCTTGCTTTGACACAAGAGACCCAGCTGTTCTCAGCTGTTGGAGCTTTGCTGGGGAACGAGAGACCAGGTGCTGCACTGCCTGGTCTTCCGCCAGGGAAGCTTGAACAGCCCTCTGCCCAGTGGCAGGGGGTGGTAGCTTGCCAGGGGTGAAAGCTTTTGTCCCCAGCACCCCACCACTGCTGTTGCCACCAACACCCTCAGATAAGAGCTCTTATCCATGGATTTTGGTATCCACAGAAAGGCCCGAAACGGAAGCCCCACAACTACAGGGGTCCTACTGTAATCCATTTCAGGGAGAAAAGTTAATTCAGGAGAAGATTTTGTCTTCAGGTGAGGTCATGTCAAATACAGCTGGATGTTTCCATGCTTCCTAACTGTTCTAGTTTTTCTTATTAAATGGAGGTACTAGGGATTTCTAACTGTTCAGTGGCGGGTATTTTTCACTTGTATAATAGTACCTTTTCCCATGAACAACATCTCCTGGATCTTGAGATTTTGCCTCCAACTCCTGAACTTCATCAACTAGAGTTTTAAATGCTGCTCTCTTAATTCTGCAATGAAAAATTATTTTGGATATTTCACTCTGAAGCCCAATCTTGATTTGTGAGAAACAAAAGCAGCAAACTTCCACACAAATACAAATTGAACTAACAATTTTGAAATACCGCTCAAAGTGCAGTTTAAAAAATAAATGTTCAAATCTCACCATAGGGGAACTAGGAAGTTTAAATAAGTACTGTATTTTTCACTCTGTAAGATGCACTTCCCCCCCTTAAAAGTGAGGGGAAATTCTGTGCATCTTATAGGGTGAATACAGTAGTCCCCGCTACACATATATCACACATTTTCATTTTGAGAAAAGTTACCTGCGCAGAACATCTCTCATTCCCCGCTGCAGATCCAATAACCTCATTTGCAAAGAGGACTCCTCCATGGAGCCTCTGCCCTCCCCTTTTGCAGCCCGGATTCCCCAGTTCCAATCACCTCGTTTGCAACCCCCCCCTTTTGCAGCTTGGATTCCCCAGTCCCAATCACCTCGTTTGCAAAGAGGCTTCCTCCAGGGAGCCTCTCCCCACCCCTTCTCTTCTGCAGCAAGTATCCCCCAGTCAAAAATCACCTCATTTGCAAGGAGGTATCCTCCACTGAACCTCTGCCCTCCCCTTTTGCAGCCAGGATTCCCCTACCATGAAACCTTAGGATAAACATTTTCCTTTTTTTCTTCCTCTAAAAACTAAGTGCGTCTTATGGTCAGGTGTGTCTTATAAAGCTAAAAAGACAGTATTTAACTTATATAAGTATATAAACTTTAAAAGTTATTTAATAAATATATGACATCTACATTTTGTTTTAGCATTTCATATTAACAGGTAATTAAATATATTTTATATTAAAACCATATTTAAAAAGAGTTAAATGTTAATTTGCATTAGTATTTTAATATCTCTAAAGGCAGGTCATCATTTAGTAAACCAAACAACGCCTTAGTTTACTCACTTACAGGCACATTACATTCTTTCAGAGTGTCTGAATTATTCACACACAGTATCATACTTACACTTTATATACTACATCGAAGATCAAAGCCGTCAAAGGAATACATAATAAACCCATCCAGAATACACCAGAACTGAACAACATGGCTGCCTATGTGAATTAAAGAGAAGTGCTGTTCACACAAAATGCTTATGAAATATTTAAAATGAACATTTAAAGCGAACAGAAAGCATTTAACATGACTAAAATATGCCAATCCCCCAAAATTGCCAACTTCAAAAGAATTGCTGACAACCAATAAAAGCATTGGTATGATTGGTTCACCCAGACCTAGCCCATGACTATGCCAAAATAAGAATAGTGGACCCCCAACCAAGTGGGACAAACACTAAGAAAAAGAAGTAAAGGCATTCGTGTGAATATATGTTTCTGTCTCTTTTAAATGCTTTGCTCACAATAGCTTTCCACAGACAGTCTACTCTGTTCTCTTTTACCATGTATGGGGACTGTTAAAAGCATTATCAAAAGACTGGAAGTACCCTTTTAGATTGCATAATGCTTGCTTTGCTTTCTACAGAAGATGACATATAACTTGGAACTACCATGACTACTAATTCTCTCCAGGAGTTAAGTCATGGCAACTGGACTTCTCACGGGATTAAAATGTTTCACTACTCATCCCAGTAGCTTTTTCAGTCCAAGGAAAGACGGTCCAATTTTGGGGAAGTGTTTTTTGAAAACTAGAAATTATTGCAGTGGTCAAACTGTTATCAGATTGTGCTTTTGTATACTATACAACACTGGTCTTGAATCAATGGCACTGGCATCCGATTTGTTTCAAAATGCCATTCAAAGCGCTGATTTTAATTTATTAAGCCCTAAATGGCTTAGGGCCAGGAAAAAAAGTTTGAGATCCCCAGTCCCTGCTTTATTGTAGATTCCCAAACTCTAGCAGGCTAGAGTTGGTGTATACATAAAACAATTTATTTATAACAGCACTGCATTGTGGAACTCCCCTGCCCCTATTAGCTACATCTTTGTTGAGAATGATTGAGAACATAAATTCTACTTTTCCAAATGACCTCTAGCCTCTAGTATTGTAATGTTTTAAAATACAAAATTTAGTGAATGCCTAAATTTGATTTTAAATGATGTTTTTAAAATAATTTTAAAATATTGTAAACTGCTTTGGCAATCCTGCAATAAACAAATACTTTGAATAAGTTATTCAAATAAATAATTAATAAATGTACTGTTTTATTTTGAGTTTTAAACACATGCGTCTCAATCTACAGAAACAACAGGATTTTGTATGCAAAATAATATTTAAAGAACATCCTGTGAATGGCAACACCATATGATGAAACAGAATTCATTAGTTGTGATTCTACAATTTCTCTGGATGAGAAGAATTTCCAGGTGGCACATGAACATGTTGGTAATTCAGTTCAGCACCCATGCCTAGGATAGATCATTATAGAATGGTGAGATAACCTTTTGAAAATTTTGCAAAGGCAAGCCAGAGAGATCTGAAAATGAAGTAACTCAACACTCATCTCCTTGGAGAAGGTGTTACATGGACATCTGCATCCAAACCAGCATTTTATTGGACTTAATAACTCGCTTTTCCCCAGGACTTGGGGCAAGTAACAATATATGAAATATTCTTCAGATGTACATTCCATGAGGTATAAAGAGCAGCCTGTGAATTTTTGGTGTGTGTGTGGGGGGAGGGGGATGCTGTTTGGCCACCTGCAGAGGAAGCATGAAAGTTCATAGCATATTGGCATGATATACAAGAGTTAAGAAGGACATACGGTATATAGTATAAACCCTGTATTGAGAAGGATATACAACATTCTTTAATAATGTCACAAATTCTCTAATTAAAAAACAGATACAGCTATATAAGTTTAAAAGAAAAAAAAGTTATATGCAAAGTAAAAAAGCATTTAAACTATAAATGTTATAATGGAAACATGACCTTGCCATGATAGATGGCAGAGTCAGGTCTTAAAAGGTACTAATCGTGGGTAAAAAGAGATTATAAACAAGGTGGATAAATGAATTAAAAAATACAGACCAATAAGGAAGTCGGTTTCATTTAAGTAGCATTTTTTTTGTTTAAGATTATTCTTAATGACTTTTAAGGTTAAGGTAACAGAGCAAAGAGCCAGCCTTATGTAAGCCACCCTCGATTAAATGTCCCTTGGTGAAACAGCAGAAGTTATAATGTAGGTCGTAGGATGTTAATTCTGACCATTGTAATGCTAACTATGAATGAAGGAACAACTGCCGCCTACCATTCAGTCAATCCAGCCTTTGGCTTTACAAATGAGCAACATGAATTGAGGGAAAGAAAGTTTTTCTGCATCATATTTGAAAGGCTGACAGATTTTTTCCTCCTTCTGCAGAGTTAATCCAAAACTAAAAGATTTAAAGCTGACATTCCCATTGAAGACAGAAGGGCTCTTTGTATATTTGATGAAGAGGGAGAAAAATAAAATCCCACTGAGGTATTTCCTTCCTTTTTTTGTGCACGAAAGCTTGCTTCTTGCTCAGTAGAACCATTTTTGTCTCTCAACTTTCACATCTCTGCACTTAGGCAGGTCAGCTGGGAAATGGCAAACAGATCCATTTAGACAATGGTGCTAACAGGAGACTGTTCTGGGAATGGATTCTGTCTGCCTCTGTTTGTGATTTACAAACTTATCCTTATGTATGAAATCTTCAGTTTATGCCAAATTTTTACCCTCTCCCCTTTTGCTCCTGTGAAACCACTCAGAATCTTCTACAAATGTTTCTTCTAGTTTTATACAACCAGAATAGAAAAATACAAATTCCAATTATTAAAATCACAGAAAGAGGAAGACCTTTTCACATCATCAGCTTGCTACATGTTGAAAGCTGTGTGAACAAAATGTCCCTTCTAACAGGGTCCTGGGAAGAAAAAAGTATTCGAAAGCATGTAACTATATATAAAAAAGAAATCAACAAATGTTGAGATACGTCAGTTAATGACATTGAAGTGACTATTACAATTTGGGGGAAAAATTAAACATTATTTTTAGCATAAAAATTATTTAAAAGTAGCCATTTACAACTTAAAATTCAGTTCTAGAATTTATCTACACAATAATATTTACATATTCATATTTTATGATACTAGTTTCTTTATTTATTTATATGCCATCTTTCTCCACATAGGCAATCCAAAGCAGCTCACAACAATTAAAACTATACAACAATTACAAATTTTAAAATGCCATAAAATTGTGTCAGGACAATTCAATATGTGCCATTATTAAAGCACAAATCAAAAACTTTTTCAAAAACATTTTTTTTAAATAGAAATCTCTACATTTATCTATATAGCATCCATGAGAACCTATTGATTACTTAAAAGCCTGACTGAAAAAGCAATAATGGAATGGTTCTTTTTTATTTCTTGGTTTTGCTTGCCTAGTGTAAATAATTTTGTTTGCATATTAAGTACAGTGTGCCCTCATATAACAAATGGTTTGTATAACATAAAATCTGTACAACATAAAAATTCCAGAGATAGGGGAAATTTGCTTAACATAATTGTCTATGGGGCGAATCCATACAACATAAAAATTGTTGCAATTAGGGATTACTCTGTTTTCAATGCATTCCTACGGGAAATTTGTATAATTTGCTTAACATAATTTCATTTGGAACAAATTAATTCCTTTATACAAGGTACCACTGTACATCTATGAACACAGTTGTGTTGTGAACGTATTCATGTTTTATAAATAGGTGAGTGAGTGTGTATGTGTGTAATAAACAAAGTTGCACACATTGGTACTCTCTGACTTCTATGCATACTAATGTACTATGTGCATGAAACCAAGCAAATTATCAGTGTATACAAAACAGGATGCAGGATTTCACCTCACCATACTGCACTATACTACACATTATGCAACACATTATACTTACCAGTATATTTCCATCTATAAGTCACCCCCCAAATATAAGATGACCCTCACTTTTCCAATCCAAAATTAGTTTTGCAGTTCTCTCTTTTTGTGCAGTTCTCTCCTCTGCTTACTTCCACATATAAGACAACCCTCAATTTTTAGTCTAACAATTTTAGACAAAAATATAGTTTTAATACATGGAAAAATACTGTATAGTGCATAATCAATTCTTCCAAAACCTTCCAGTTTATGAACTTGGAATAATGTGTTTCCATACCTGCAATTCAAAATGCCAGGAAATGGTCTAATATTTGCTGCACAATATCTTGCTTGTATTGCCAGCTGGAAAAAAGGATGTCAAACTTTACATAGCAAAGGGCAGCATGAATGCTGACAATAATGGCAGCAATCAAAATGCTTTCGTGAATATTCCCTTCTGATTGCTACCATTCACAAAACAACACAACGATTTTCCCATGGGAAAATTGGGAGGTTAACAAGTACAAATATAAATAAATAAATGCTGTATATAAACATCTTGTGTGTGTGTGTTGTGTCGTTATAGTTGTGACCAACCCTTCGTGACCCCATGTCCATGGAATTTTCTTGGCAGGAGTATTGGAGTGGCTTGCCAATTCCTACTCCAGGCGCCTACAGCACCTGGTATTCCCTGGTGGTCTCCCATCCAAGTACTGACCAGGGCCGACCCTGCTTAGCTTCCGAAATCAGGCGAGATCGGATGTGCTTAGGGCATCTAGGCAGCTATAAACATCTTAGATGACTCCTTTTTTGATCAGTTTGCCACTTCTCACCCAAACACAAACCAAGGCTGTTTTTCAATATGTGTGAATAGCAGTGAACAGAAGAGGGTATCCTGTGTAGATCATCCTGACTGCTGCTACTAGTGCTGTTAGCATGCAAGCTGCCCTGTGCTATGTTAGGCTTGGTATTTTAAAGAATGACTTCCTGTGCCCAGCACATTGTCATAATCTACATACTACAAGCTTTGGCCACACTGTTTATTTCCTTACCAGCACTGAACTCCATACTCCATCACCAGTTTAAAAATAATCACCTTATTTGTGTACTAAAGTACTTGATTGCCCAGATCTGTCTGAAACTCTTAAAAAGCCTTAGTTACAATAGGTTCTATGATTTTCTCATTGTGTAAATGAGAAACCTCATTTCCCCCTGTAAAGCATAATATAATTTGCTTCATTATCCAGTATAGCTCTTATGGAAATATCATTTTATCAATAGATAAAGTAGTTCTTGTTGAGGATGACCATAATAATGTCATATGGTGGTGACCCCTATTCTGTGGAAAAAGCTTTCATCCGCAGTGCACGAGGCTCCATCCTGTTTAATATTTAGGAAATTAATTATGACAGAATTACTGTATATAAAGCAGCCTTTAAGACATGTCCTTAAATGCTGTTAAGATTATTTTTTAAAAGTAGATATTTCCTTTTTTACCAACTGTGTTCAAGTATATTGCCATAGTGACTGTGTTGATACAAAAGGGTGGAGCTGTGGGGTTTAAGGGTTTTTGTGTTTTATTCTGTAAATAGCATAGAAGAGTGTGCGGCTATTAACTGGGCACTATATAAATCAAATAAATGAATACTGTTTATAAAAAATGAACTCAAAGGATGGGGTAATCTGCTGGGTTTTTTCTGGATTGTGAACATTTCAATTTACCTGGACTCTCTTTGAGTGACTTCCAAGTGACCATTTTAGAAAAAACAGTACAGAACCAGACTTAAAAGAGAAACACCCAAGTATATACAGATGCAGAAGACCCGCTTAAAATGTTTTAATATCAATCAACGGTTCATAAGCAGGACATTTACAGTAATTCCCAAAGTTTGCCACGTGTGTTTACTATGCTATCATTACCTTGCAGGTTGATAACAAATTATTCACAGCCTATTCATCCCTGCCTCTTTGTCATCCACTATCTGTATTCCCTACTTGCCATGAAGACATGTATAAACATGACAGTCATATGGTCTCATTCTTACGTCTGATGAGGTGGACTTAATCCACAAAAGCTCAAATTAAAATATAGCAGTTAGTTTTAACTGACAAAGTTGTTTGGATGAGCAGTAAAACGTTTCAATCTCTCAAGAAAAGAAGTCAGTTGCCATGACTCAACATTCAGATAAACACACCTGGATGACTGAGAATCTTCACAGACAGTTAGTTTTAAGGTACTAAGCATATTTGTCTCTTCTTTTTGTTTTTCCTGACAAGCTTGCACCCACTAACACGGCTATTTTTTAAAAACAAAACTACATAATGCATTTCTTAGTATTTATGATAAAAAGGTAAATGTAAAGGTTCCCCCTGCATGTATGTGCTAGTCGTGTCTGACTCTAAAGGCTGTGCTAATCTCTGTTTTCAAGCCAATGAGCCAGTGTTGTGCATGGCTGCACAGAACACAGTTTACCTTCCCACTTTTTATAGTGGTACCTATCTATCTACTTGCATTTACATGCTTTCAAAACTACTAGATTTGAAATTTATGGTACTAGAGCCTAAATTTTATACAGTGGTCCCTCACCCGTTCGCGGTTCATATACTGCAATCCCGCTATATTGCTGGATTGCAGGACCACAGTATACAAAAAGGGCCCCTGAGGTAAAGGCTAAAGGCTTGTTTCAGGTCTCTCTTACTTACCCTAGGATTGGTGCTGCCCTGAATGTGCCTGCAAGGGCCTTCTGGAGCCCCCAAAATGGCTTCCCTGTGAACCGGAAGTCATTTCTGAGGCTTCCGAGGACCTTTCTAGGCCTGTCGGAGGTCTCAGAAATGATTTTCGGCCATCCAGAAGTCATTTCCAGTTTAGTGGAAGTCACTTCTGGTTCACAGAGAGGCCCTTTTGGGGCCTCCAGAAGGCCCGGGAAAGCCCTCGCAGGCCTGTTCGGGGCAGCGCCAGGCTGGGGGTAAGTACAAGGGCCCCCAGCTAGACCTCCCAGCCCCAACTTGACGTGGATTTTCAATTATCGTGGGTCGGGTCGGGTCCCTAACCTCCACAATAGGCGGGGGGGGGTCACTGTATTGTCCTAGTGCCCAACTGGCATTACAACAGAACATTATTTCCCCTTCCCTAGCAGCCTTCTTCATAAATAAAATCTAGATCTGAAGGAAATAGAGTGGGTTTTTGGGTTACATAGCTGTTCTGGGGCAGGAAGCAGCATTGCTTTTGTAAAGCTGCACCTGAAGTTAAGGATTGGGTTTCACACCCCAACCCTTCAAAACCCGTATAAGACAGAAATGTCTGGCAAAAATTATCTTGTCAAGAACTCTACATCTAAGAATAATTTTCTAGCAAACAACATATTTTGCCATGCTTGGACTTTCCATACATGCTTTGAAAAAGAGGGTATTGCACACGAAAGCTTGCAATGAATCTATATCTACATCTCTCTCTATATAATATATATACCCAGTCATCCCCTGCTATATTGTGGTTAATATACTGTGGTCCCGGTATACCACAGGACCACAATATATGAAGGCAAGAGCCCCTGGAGCAAACTGGGGGGCCTGCTTGGGGCCTCCTGCACTTACCCCAGGCCTGACACTGCCATGAGCGGGCCTTCAACAGGCTTCCTGGGCCTGTCGGAGACCCAAGAAGTAGTTTCCGGCAAATCAGAAGTGACTTCCAAAAAACCAGATGTTTTATTGAAAGGAAGCCCATCGGAGGCCTGTTTGGGCAGTGCCAGGCCTGGGGTAAATGCAGGAGGACCCAAACCGCCACCCCCCCCCCAGTCCTGACCCAACCCAGCATCCACATAATGAGGATTTCCCTTTAGTGCAGGTCGGGTCCCTAACCCCCGCAATAAACGGGCAATTACTCTCTCTCTCTCTCTGTGTGTACATACAATGATGCCTTGAATTATGAAATCAATCCACTCCAACAGATCTTTCGCAATTCAAAATTTTCATAGTTCAACACGCGGTTTCCCATAGGAATACATTGAAAATCAATTAATCAGTTCCAGAGGTTGGAAAAAGGGGGGAGGGGAATGTATTCATTGGTTTTCAATGCATACCTATGGGAAGCCTGCCCTGCCCCAGCAAAGCAGGGGAAGAGTGTCACCCCTTTACTGGGTTTGGGTAAATCCCTTTTAATCAACCAGCAGTGGAGCTGTCAAAATCTACACAGCCAGGGTGTTTTTTGTATGGTGCAGTGCTCTGACCTCAGAGGGGGGAGTGGCAAAGGGGTGACTCAAGTGCTCGCACACTCCCTAACCTTGGGTCGGAGTACCAAGGATCTGCGTTTAAAAGACCTAGGCAGCATGCAAAGAGCAAGCTGTGTGCGGGGGTGATCAAAAACACCCCTGTACACAGCCTGCTCTTTGCATGGCATGTGCCAATGTTTTCAAATCAGATCCTTGCTCCCCTCTGCCCGGGGTCGCATCAGCAAGGATCTGGTTTTAAAACATCGGCAGTGGCACATGCCATGCAAAGAGCAGGCTGTGCACGGAGCTGATTGGAGCGGCAAGAATCTGATTTCAAACCACTGGCAGAGCAGGTTGCGTGTGAAGGCACCATGCCCCCTTCGCCTGGCTCTGTGCATGAAGCCCTTTAAATGGCTCCATGCACAGAGCCAGGCAAAGGATGGTGGTGGCTGCAGTGGCTTCTGGGCTGGATTGTAGCCCATTTACTCTGCAGCCATGGCAGAGTAAAGTGCAGCACCTCATTTGCATTGGCTGGATTGACTCTCATGTTGTTAACCTTCCCTGCCCCCCCCCCACTATATTTGGTTGATTATTTCCACAGACTCCTTGGAAAAGGCAGAATGAAATAAGAAATCGAAGAGAAGCCTATGAGCCTACTAATGATATTTTAGCTCCGTCATATGTACAGCTTCTTCCACTTCTTCTCTGTAGATCTTAAAAAGATGCGGAATATGACAAATCCTTGAGCCATCAATAGCTGGTGTCTGAAACAAATTTCCTAGCACCCCCTTTTGTGAGCCTTCAATTAAATCATAAACACTGTTTTTCAGTGTTTTGTGCTGTCAAGTCAGAACCATCTTGTATTGATGCTAACAGGACTTTCAAGGCGAGGCATTTAAAGTAAGGGAGTGGTTTTATCAGTGGGGATTTGAACTGAGTGTCTGAGTGGGGACCTGAACGTCGGTCTCCAGGGTCCTCATATGTCACTCTATCTATTACACAACCATGGGTATTCCTAATAAAAATTAGAATACACTTTTATACACTGATTTGGCAATTACTTAAAAGATAGACTTTACCTCTCCAGACATATCAGGTGCAATAGGAATAAGAGGCCACAAAGAAGAGTAGATTCCGAAAAATACTATCCATAGTGCAATGCTGCCCCAAATAGCTACATGACTGAACTGGAAGACAAGAAATAATGAAAGACAAAAATTCAGTTATCTCATAACTATACATGCAAAGAGACCTCTCTAGGAGTTTAGAGAGGGTTGTGTGGGTTTTTTTGGGGGGGGGGATTAAATTACCATATTTTCCCGTCTATAAGATGCCCTCCCTTTTCAACCAAAACGTAGTTCTGCAACCATAGGGTTCTCACCTCAGCTTGCTTCCATGTATAAGACAACCCTCAATTTTAAGTCTAACAATTTTAGACAAAAATATGGTCCTTTACATGGAAGTATACTGTATGTTGGTTGCACTCCACATCAGTAGTTAATGTGATAAAGATTTCTTACTTGTAACCATAGTTTTTCAATTAGTTCAAGTGAATTCATACATGTGGGCTCCTTCCATGCCTCTATGAACATCCTTCAGAACCTTCTTGCAGGGGAGGGGAACCTTTGGCCATCCAGATATTTTGGACTACAACTCCTAGAATCCTGAACTTATATTGCCAGTGATAAAGGATGGTGGGAGTTTTAGGTCAAAACATCTGGAGGGCCAAAGATACCCCTCCTGAGAGACTAAAGAAAATGTTAGTACACCCCCTCCCCATTGTGCGTGCTCCCCTTAGTCTAGCTAATGCTCAGCTCCCCAGTCTGCTGGTTGGGAACTGAGAAAAAGAGTTGCATAACAGACTGAAGAGATGATGAGTGAGTTTTGTGAATTAACAGATGGCCACTCAAATAATTACAGCTACAGTTAAGCAACCTGGCCTTCCCCTCTGTGGTCTCTGTGAACTCCAGATGTGGGTGGCTGACATGTTTGCTTGCCATGCCACCATAGGAAAGATTACTGTTCTGAGAAATGCAGTGTCAAGCTTTGCCCTGATGTCTAATCAATAATACTTGATGAATATTGAAGGTTGCAACCAAGCTGCTGCTTTGCAAATGTTTCTCAAATGAATTCCTTTGAGAAATGCTATAGTCACAGCAACTGCTCTAATCAAGCAGGATGTGGGCACTGGCTTTTTTGCTAATTGTTAAAGACACAGAGATAGTACTCATTGTTCACTTAGACAATTTCTGTGAAGTAATATATTTGCCGTTCTTTGATGTGACTTTCAGAAATGTTTTGTTCTTGATGTATAAAAGGCCAACCTCCCGCAAACAGCCAAGATGTGCAATGAACTTCCCAACTATGAGGTGGGTGATGGAAAAAACGTAGGGAGCACTAAGGGTTGTTTAAGATGAAAGTCCGAGACCAGCTTAAGCAAGAAAGGAAGATCAGGAAACATGGTTACTTTGTTCTTAAGGAATTGGAGGACAGATGGGTCATCCCAGAAGGCACTTGTCCTTCTTGCCAATGTAACCAACTTGTCCTTCTTGCCAATGTAACCAACACCAGGAACAGTCTTGTAAGTCACCAGTCTGAGATCAGAGGTTGACAAGGGTTCAAATGGCAGGTTCATGGATTGGTTAAGCACTATACTACATAACCACTTTGGCAGTGAGGATTGAGTATGAGGGAAAATATTTTTGAGAACTGGATCTCTGGAGATATGAGATGCTGTTATGAGATATGAGACACTGTTATTACTGACAGGTAAGTGGGTTAATACTCTCCCTGAGATGTAATAGTAAATGCAGAACCACGTGGAGCTTTTGTAGAAGGTAAGATTCTTGCAGATAATTAGTCTTTTTTCCCATTTACACTTGTAATTTCAACTGGTAGATGGTTTTCTTACTTCAAGCATCATTATTTTTAATTCTGGAGAATTTTCCAAGCTGCCAGCCTCAGCCAGATTAAATCTGGGCAATCTCCCCTTGTGTTATTAAGTCCAATATAAATGGTAGGTGTCACATAACCACTGCCATGTGTCTTAAAGTCGCAAACCAAACCCAGATGTCAATGAATGAAGGGAACCCACATTTGT
Organism: Phrynocephalus versicolor; assembly: GCA_023846285.1. Classification (NCBI taxonomy): domain Eukaryota; kingdom Metazoa; phylum Chordata; class Lepidosauria; order Squamata; family Agamidae; genus Phrynocephalus; species Phrynocephalus versicolor. The sequence goes on along the minus strand of JAHTLZ010000030.1, from coordinate 3,109,188 downwards.
GATTCACAGAGATCATGAAGAAAAAGTTATTCTGAGGTAAATCTCTTTGATTTATTATGGGAATTAAACGTAGCTAATTAAGGGTGCAATCCTAACTGGACAAGAAGGCACTGGCATAACTAAACTGATAACAGGACACTGAAGCTTGCGATCAAATACTGTCTGAACCTAACTGAATTCAAGGTTCGTTTCAACCTGACCTAAATTTGTGCCTGTATTGCAGCTGTCCCAACCTGGGAAAGGTTTGGAATTGGGTAATTCAGCATTTTCCTCTCTTCTTCACTCTTATTTTTATGATTATTTTTTGCTAACTGATCTTATTCAGCACAGCAGTTGTGCTGATAGATTCTTCTCTGGGAGACTGCTGAGGTCAGTGTGAACAAAATAAACATTTGTCCATACCAAACCCACTTCAAGTTTGGATGGCACAATTATTCTACATCTAACAGGTATATTTATTACATAAATAGATGTTTTAAGGTATCTTTGGATTGGAGTACCTGTATTCACTGTGAAATAAAATCAGCCCTTCCCTTGTTCTACTGAAAGGATGGCTGGACAAAATACTAGTTTTTAAAAAAAAATAACACAGTGGTTGAAATCCTGCCCATAGCATCAGCTAAAGATGGCTTGGTAAGTCCATGTGTGCATCTGCAAGAATTATGACAGTAGCACATTTCTTTTACCAGGGATGGAAGAAGCGATGGAAAGTTATGCTCCCTTCCTCTATGAACAGGATTTCAGTCAACAAATGTATTAAGAGAAACAAACCATAGGATATTTTATATGCAAAGGATGAATTATGCTTGATCTGTGATATTCTGTTTGATTTGAAATAAACTTATAGGAGGCACATTTATTTATTTATTTTATTATTTATTTATTTATTGCACTTATATACCGCCCCATTCCCACAAGGGGACTCTGGGCGGTTCACAACATACAAGTAAAACAGATAAAACAGATAAAAATCAATTCCAAGAACAATAACAATAAAAGAGTAAAATCCAAGAGCAGTAAGGCGGGCAAAAAAAAAAAAAAAAAAGAAAGAAAAAGAAAAAGAAAAAAAAGAAAAAAAATTAAATTAAACACAGGTCCCTATGCATCGCCGTAGGCTTCACGAAAAAGAAAGGTCTTCAGATTCTTCTTAAAAGCCGCCAGCGATGGAGCCCGCCGTAGTTCACCGGGAAGACGGTTCCAAATGGAAGGAGCCACCACCGAGAAGGCCCGCCCGCGAGTGCTCGCCCTACGGGCCTCCCTCGGGGTGACTGTCCGCAGTGAAAGAGCCACCGAGGAGCGGGTGGGTCGGGCCGGATCTAATTGCCGGGTGAGACGCTCCGTCAGATAAGATGGGGCCAAGCCATGGAGGGTTTTGTAAGTCAAAACCAACACCTTGAACCTTATTCGGGAGGCAACGGGCAACCAGTGTAGGCGGACCAGGATAGGGGTGGCGCGGTCATAACGGCGCGTGCCAACCACCAGCCTGGCCGCCGTATTCTGGACCCGCTGCAGTCGCCGAACAAGGTTCAAGGGGAGCCCCATGTAGAGAGCGTTGCAATAATCCAGCCTCGACATGACCAGCGCCTGTACCACAGTCCTCAGGGAACTCTCATCGAGGTACGGGCGAATCTGGGCGATAAGCCTTAGATGGTAAAAGGACGACCTGACCACGGCTGACACCTGGGGTTCCAGGGTCAGATCCGGGTCCAGGACGACGCCCAGATTCCTCACTCTTTGCGCCAGCTGGGGGGCGGACCCACCCAAGCTGGGAAGAGGGCCACAGTACCCCTCCGAGGAGCCCCCGAAGAACATAACCTCGGTCTTGCCTGGGTTGAGCCGGAGCCTGTGAGTCCTGGTCCAGTCCAGTACCGCAGCCAGGCAGCGATCAAGGGTCCGGACAGCCTCCACTGCACAGGTGGAAAAGGAGAGATAGAGCTGCGTGTCATCAGCATACTGATGACAGCAGACTCCATAACTCCGGATGATCTCAGCCAGCGGCTTCATATAGATGTTAAAGAGCATTGGGGAGAGTGACGACCCCTGCGGCACCCCACAAGGGAGTGTCCAGGGAGCCGACAACTCACCCCCCAAGCTCACTCGCTGGGTACGGCCCCCAAGGAAGGACCGGAACCAGGCCAAGGCCTGGCCCCCAATCCCAACCTCCGAGAGCCGTTCCAGCAGGATACCGTGGTCGACGGTATCGAAAGCCGCTGACAGGTCGAGAAGGACCAGCAGGGTAGAGCAACCCCTGTCAGCTCTCCTCAACAGATCATCATGCAGCGCGACCAGGACCGTCTCGGTCCCATGACGCGGCCTGAACCCGGACTGGAAAGGATCCAAGACATGGTTCTCCTCCAGGAACGACTGGAGACGCAGGGTGGCGACTCGCTCAATCACCTTGCCCAAAAAGGGAACATTGGCTATGGGACGATAGTTGGACAAATCGTCCACAGCCAAGCCGGATCTTTTAACAATGGGCTTCACCACCGTCTCCTTCAGAAGACTGGGAAAAATCCCGTCTCTAAAGGAGGCCGAAGCGATCAGTGAAGCCCATTTCGGCATGCTCCCCCCTGCGCTCTTAATCAACCAGGCAGGGCAAGGGTCGAACGGAGAAGCCGCAGGCCTGCAGTGTCCCAGCGCCCTGGAGGCATCCCCAGGTGTAACAGGTCCGAACTCAACAAACCGAGGCGGCCCAACGCCAGCCATGACGGGGGCCGGATCAGAGCAACCGGTGTCCAGCTCGGAACGGATGGCCTCTATCTTAGATTTAAAATAGGCTGCGAATGACTCACTGGTGAAATCACCAGGAGGAGGCCCTGGCGGAGCGGGATTGGTGAGGTCTCGAACCACACGGAACAATTCCGCTTGACGATTCAAGGCCTCACCAATTCTCAGGGCGGCAAAAGATCTCCTAGCCGCCCTTATCGCGCGGGAGTAGCGACCGTTCAACGCCTTAACCGCAGCCCAATTGTGAGCCGTCCGAGCGTTCCGCCATCTGCTCTCTAGCCTTCTCCGCTCTTGCTTCATCGCCCGCAGCTCCTCGGTAAACCAAGGAGACATGCGGGCTCGGCATCGGATCAGGCGCTTGGGGGGGCGACGGTAGAGACCCCCAGCGCCTGATCCGATGCCGAGCCCGCATCGGATCATGACTTCACATAAATTATTTGTGGACTGTAATTTAATAATTTGTATACCACTTTGCTGGTGCAATAACTTCCAAAGACTAAAACTACAAAACTGAAGGAAACAATTGTTTACCTGTTATTATTGAACAATATTTTAAGGCATTTGCTTACTCACCTTTGATGTAACACAGGCCTGCCCAAAGTCCGGCCCGGGGGCCAAATCTGGCCCGTCAGGCCATTCTGCGTGGCCCGCGGCTGGCTGTCCCGCCCCTCCCTCCCCCTCCTTCACCCAATTTTTTTAAAAGAAAGTGGGTGGGACTTGCAGTGGGGTGGCAGGGTTGGGGAGCAACTGGCCCCTGACACATTCTCAGCCACCAAATCTGGCCCTGCTTACAAAAAGTTTGGGCACCCCTGATGTAACAGTATTCTATTTTAACAGAATTTACATTTTTTCCTTTTGAAATCTTACATTTTACTGGAATGTGTCAAAAAGCCTCTTGACTGACAATATATACAAACTTCATTTAAAAACCTATTTTATACAGTGTCTTACAGCTCAATGTGATGCATATTTTCTCAAAAGAACTTCCATTTTCAGTAAACAAATACTTCAATATGGTCATATTTTATTTATTATGATTATAGGAATAAACTATCCCAACTTCTAGGGTGCCTAAAGGAACTTTAGATTTGTCCATTCATTTAAAAAGACAGTTTGCAATATGGCATAGAATAATTTGGGCATATAAAGCATTAACGTATAATGAGTATACAGTAATACCTCGAATAATGAATGCCTCTGATAATGAATGATTCGGATAGTGAATGGGAAATTTCTGGGTATAGGGCTGCCTCGGATAATGAATGTTGCCTATGGGCTGCCTTGGATAATGAATTTTTCATAATGCCTTGCAAAAGGAAGTGTACCCAGGATGCATTGCACCTCCATAGTTTGTGGAAGGGTGGGAGGAGTTAGAGAATTTTTTAATGGTATTTTGGAGTCATTCTGGACATTTTTTTTTTTGCTGAGGGTTTTGGACCTTTCAAATTTAGAAAGGTAGGGAGCTAGCTTTTATTAATCTTTGCACTGCTTATCTTTGCATTTTTGGCAGGAACAGGTTGGGGTAGTCTTGCTGCTTTCTTTTCTCCATGTTTGCAATATTTTCTATTGTTCTGCAGGCAAGAGCAATAGAAAAAAACATTATTGATGCTCGTGTAAGTGTATGTTTGTGTTTTTCCCCCATTGCACTTTGAGCAGGAAAAGGCTGGGGTAGTCTTGCTGCTTTCTTTTCTCCATGTGTGCAATCTTTTCCATTGCTCTGCAGGCAAAAACAGGCTGGATTTCTCTTGCTGCTTATGATTGTTTGCATTTTTCTTCCCTATTGCATTTTTGATGGGAAAAGGCTAGGGTAGTCTTGCTGGTTTCTTTTGTCCATGTTTGCATTGCAGGATGGGGATATTCCAGCACTGCATGCCTTTAAAGTGTACTTTATAAAGAGGTCTGGACCCCCCCCCAGCTTTTTTGGCTTTTTTCAGACCTCCGGAACAGATTAATCAGTTCCCCATTCATTTCAAAAGGAAACCGTGTTTTGGATAACAATTTTTTTGGATAACAAATTGCCTTGGAGAACAAATTAAATTCATTATCAGAGGTACCACTGTATTTGGTTCCTAAACCCTGTTTTCTGTTACTCTTTTTTGTTCTCTTTGACTTTACTGGGATTTTTGGTAAAAAGCTGTTTTCACCGGGGGGGGGGGTGCTGAATAAATGAATAAAATACTGGCCAGTAATTATAACAATAGTTTCCAAAATAATTATAATTAATTCATTATATAAACTATTTTGAAAGGATGTCTTACCGAAGTCCAATAGGATGTCTCTAACCCAGCTTTTAAACATACAGTTATCACCACAAACTAAAAGAAGAGAGAAATTGGTTATTTTACAATACAGTAGGGTTTAGATTATGAGTGAAACAAGAAGCTTTGAAATACAGGAAATATTTTTGTATTATATATCCTTCTATGTTCCAACTTAGCATTTGGATAGTTGCCATTTTAAAAATACAGTAAACTGCTATAGACAAGATCCAAACAACAGGCCAACAACTTCTGTGAAACGGAAAAACTCCCACCATTTGATATTCTCAACCAGTAGCTCACTCCCAAATATCTGCCTTGTAACTTGAGGGCATACAGTAATGGGTCATGTACAGGGTGCATCTGTTCAAACATATGAAGTCACACATTCCACTGGGTATTTAAAAATATTTGATAAAGCCTAATGTGCCCTTTGTATGTTGGCCTACTTCTGGAATTACTTTATTTTTGTTGAGATAAGAACAATCTTGCATGCACTAACACTGGTTATCAGTGGGAGGAGATCTTCACAACCTAAGGCCCTCCGCCACTAACCTGTTGCCAAAGTTCTTTTTTCCTGCCTCTGGCATGCCCCTCCCCTCTTCCCATTCACTTCCTTGATTTTTTTTTGCTTGTTTTATCTCTCTCTCCTTCATTGGCCTCCAAACACTTGGCAGACCTGGAAGTCACCCTTCCCCAATTTTTATACCGGCAGTAACTAAAGACAGAAATTGTGAGTAAAGAAACGTTTCCCCCCTGCAATAAAATGCTTCCAGAATGATTTTTAACATATGAAGTGCTAGACACAGTGAAAAAGGGTGGAGTACCGAAATTTAAGCTATTCTCTAACACTTTCTCTGTGCAGTTCTTGTTTCTACCTGATACTCTATTAACTATAAAAGGCGTTAACCAAACACTCCAGTAATTTTCATGGGAGATAATGAAACCTTTTGCAAAAGAACATGGAAAACACGTTTAAATAAATATAATTTTTAAAAATAATATACATCATAAATTATACTGCATAAATTTTTTCAAAGCTATTTAATGAAAGAATTGCATTCAATAATCAATTGAACAAGTCACAGAATTTATACAGACATCTATACAAACTGTGCTTACTCAGGTCTCTGTACAGTGGTACCTTGTATAAAGGAATTAATTCGTTCCAAATGAAATTATGTTAAGCAAATTTTCCTTTATACAAATTTCCCATAGAAATGCATTGAAAATGGAGTAATCCCATTTTTATGTTGTACGGATTTGGCCCATAGGCGATTCTGTTAAGCACATTTCCCCTATCTCCAGAACATTTTATGTTGTACAACTTTTATGTTATACAAGCTGTTTGTTATACAAGGGTCCACTGTATATGATTTTGTTCCTGCTTTTATTGGAAATAGTTGTGTTTAGTAACTGATGTCATAGGTCAATGTGCAAGAAAAAGACTATATGGTCCCCCAAAATGATATAAATGGAAGATACTTGGTATAACATTAGGAACACTTACTGTATATACAGTGTTTCCCAAAAGCAAGTAGTCTGAAGTTCTACCACTGGCAAATACAGTATCTGTAAGACAACACCATTGGAAATATTAAAACTTTCTGCAAAAGAGCATTTTTCCTGGGGCAAAATAGGCAGATGATTTACAGGCAAGGAGAACTGTACAAAAACAGAAATTATGGGTTAGCCAACAGTGTAAAATGGGGAGGAGAAGCGTATCTACCAAACTTCACTGTGGCTGTTATGGGCCTGATAAAGTTTAAGAGGTGCGGCTTCACCATCACTGACTCTCACTCAATAGGACTGGTACAAAACTGATAAACAGTACAATTCTATGGATTTAGCTAAATGAAGCTGAAAAATTCTAGAATGATTGCAGTGCCAAAATTGAACTTATAATTTATTCTTAAATAATTTGGAGACTCTTACAGTAGTAAGCAGATTCTTACTACTAAAACCATGGCAGCACAGATCCCATCCAGTTGTTCTGTTGACTTTGAAGCAGAACAAACTGGATGGGAGACAGTTTTATTAGGGAAGAATGCAAAAACACAACAGTGCCATTTTTGACATATAGTCATAAGAAATGTTTTGACATATGACAAGGGAAGATTTCATATTTCTGAGTGACAGATGGAAAGTGGTACTAAAGGTAAAAGAAGTAAGGTAAGAATCCTAAATGCAGTTTTTCAGAAAAGAATAAGAATCAGAAATGTAGCCATGCAAAGACCAGTGTTACCTCAGTTCACAAGTTCCTTGTTTTGCACCTTTTGGAAAACGAGCAAAATTTTAAATGAATTTAAATAAAATCTTGCTTTGCTTTGCGAGCAATGTCTTGCAAAATGAGCACCAGAGGTGCTCGTTTTGCAATCATAGCCTGGTTCACCTTTTCCTCCTGACTAGAGGTGGCCCATAGGGCTCGGTGTGGGCCCGGCAATGCCTGGATCAGGCCTCCAGGGCATTTAGTGGGCCTGCACTAACCAGAAGTGACCTCCAGTGAACCAGAAGTGACTTCCAGAGCATGTCCCGGGCCCAGTGCCATTCATCCGCGTCCTCTGTACCATACCCCTGGGCCCAGCACCACCTGTCCGCAACCCCTGCAGCATGCTCCAGGCCTAGTTCCACCTTCCATGGCTTCTGCAGTGCACCTCAGGCCAGGTGCTGCCTGTCCATGGCATCCAGAGCCTGGCAGTGGCCATCAATGGCCTGTCAATGGCCCCCATAGCATGCTTTGGGCAGTGCTGAGCCTGGAGCAAGCTTTGGAGGCCGCTGCCGCTCCGGACCAAAGCAAACTTCTCCATATGAAATAATGGAAACTGTGACCCCAGAACGGATCAGGTAAGTTTCCATTATTTCCTATGGGGAAATTTCCTTTGATATATGAGTATTTTGAGTTATGAGCATGCTTTCGAAGCGGATTATGCTTGTAAACCAAGATACTACTGTACTCCCACTCCCAAACTTGAACAGTTGGTCCACAGTACTAAAACCACTGATAGTGAAAGCAGCCAAACACTCAAATGGAAGTAATATATTTCCTGTCTTTTCCCTCAGCATAAGTGATCTAACAGAGAGATAGAAGCAGCTCTGGTGCCAAAACCCAGTGTGAGAACAAACTTAAACACATCTAGAAAATCTGTCTCCTCTGAGAGATGTAGTAGAAACAGTTGCCCAAGATGGGGATATTTATGACTATATAGTAATGGCAATTGTGAGGACCCAAGGAGATTTTTATAGGCAAACTTACAAATGCATCCTTTATCAGAGCTGCAGTATCTTCCATTCACAGGGCTGCAATTATCATGGAGCCAGTGGATTCCATGATAAACTAAAATATGCAAGGGTAAAGCAGATACCTGATAGGCTATTTTCTTCAGAGCATCTTCTCCATATCCGCAACTTAAAACCACTGATATTCATTCCACACAACAAAATCCTTGACTATTTTTTGATCACAAGTTATTATCTATGCCTTTGATATTTTCTTAAACACCTTTTGCAACTTGGTTACAATTTATTTTGTATGTCATAAAAAATGCTACTACTGAAATGTATTTTCAGATTTTGTATTTCGTTCATTTACTTACCATACTGGATAGCTTTTAGTGGAAACCAGAACAGTATCACTGAGTGGAAGAGACCGTTTAAACAATGAACCCAGAAAACCTAAGGAAAAACAAACATTCATGAGAACCATTTGTGATAAAACTAACTCTGTGAACTCTGACCTTCTTTTTATCTTTCAGCTAGATTCAGAAAATGTGTTTTTCGAAGGGCAGCCTCTAAGAACTAATATAACCAAGGCATTTTCTGCCTCACAGCTCTTCATGGGTCATTTATTTATTTTTCAGTTTCTGAAAAGTTCTTCAATATCTTTCACTTTTAATTTATTTAGCAATTTTTAAAAAGCTATTATGATAAAAATCCTAGCCAAAGCAAGAAATTATATTTGCTATATGCATATCATCAAGGAAAACAAAATATTATCATTCAAAATCTTAGTTTATATCTTTATTCTAATTTTGGGATTAGTTAAAAAAACGAACAGATTACAATGCAAGTAATATACAGCTGAAAAACAAAAATTAAGTTGACAATGTATATGCATTCATTTTTCACCAAACAAATATTTATATAATTGTTTCTTTTAACTATGTATGTGTTAAAATACCTGCAACAAATTACATGTGGAAAGTACATGAAAATATATTAACTTTGTAGTGTATATAAACACTAAGAGGGTAGGAAAAAGGATTGTTCTATAGTAAGTTAAAAATAAACATGTTTTATAATTAGATTTACTTTTACAAAGCATAATCTTCAATGTGTCAAATTAAATGTACTAAGTTACAGTTTTATGTTGTTCAAACAACAGAAATTAAGCTGCTTGCTCAGAAAATGTTCCACCATGTCTCTAATGTCTTTGTTACTTTATTCAAACAGGTAAGGTTTTATTATCTAATTTATGCCAAAAAACAACCACTGCAAATTTGAACTTGGGTTACTCATTAACCTTTGTCTCTTCTTTTTGCTGTATTAGGGCCACAAGTTTTATTTGACAGAAAGCACAGGTGGGTGCAAGAAAATTAGACCTGCTTTTCCATTTTCCTGACAAATATTTATTGTTACATGCTAATCCTTTAACCTCTGTCATGGCCCCATGAACTCTGCCCCCTTTTACCATAACAAATCTACACATGATCATTCAGTGCAACAATGATTTCAAACCAACACATTGCACTAAGCATTTTGCCTTCACAGGTAGTTCAGAGCTATTTACACACAAAATTTAAAATAAAATCTATCAAATATATAATCCAAATATTTTACTTTTTTACTTTATTTGACACTTATATGCCGCCTGCTTGTATAAAAACAACTCAAGGCTCTAATATGCTCTTTTAAGACAAACAAAAATGATAAAAATATACAACTGAGTTGCTCACAATAATAAAAAGAAACTTTGAATATTTAGCAAAAATGCTGCATATCATATAACTATAATCACCAAATCAGAACTCTAAAAAGTTTATTATCTGTCATATTAAATTCTTAACCATTTGTTTATATATTTTAGCATAACAGGCCTATAATTTGTCTATATAATATTGATCAATGTAACTTTTGTTTAACTGATAATTAATTAAAAGAACAGCAAAGTGCAACCCTATCTCAGCTTTGAATTAAAATGTCTCTTGGAAATTTGTTGTACACTGTATGCACACTACTTTAAAAATGATGTAAAGAATCATAACATATTTTCTAGTAAATAAACAGAGTATAAACAATACTAATGAAAACTAATAAAAATATCCACATTCTTATTAAATGTGGCATTTATATTCATATTACTAGTATACAGATCCAATGGCAATCACAAAATATTATTTCATAATTTTAGTGTTACTGTGAATTTGTGCAAAATCTGATGAGGGAATCCAACTTCATATTTTAAGGGTGTTTTGTATGTTTGAGAACAACCCGGCAAATATAGACTCCTTTTGCAAACACACTTTGTGTGCTATCTTCCTCTGCAATACCCAGAGAATTTTACTTTCATTTTAGAGACATAATGCCACCCACAATTAACTTTAAAGTAAAATTTGGCTTTTTAAGCAACATCTGTCTAAATTTTGAAGTTATGTATAACGTGGTTACTTGTTTTAAAAATATACTTTCATATAAAGATCAGTACTGAGGTGAAAAAACCCTCTATTTACTAAGACAAGAGCTGGATTTTGAGTTAAATACACGTATAATCAGAATGTGGTTTTGTAGATTTGAGAGATAGAAAGCAGTAGCTGCTGAAATTCTCTTTCAGCTATTTTCTGTCCTGTCAATTCATACTCTAGAGGTTGACTTAATATTCAAGAGCAGCTTTTTGGAACAAGGAGCTGCAGTTGAAAAGAAAGGCTGGAAAGTCAACAGTGCATATTGTTTCACATGCAGATATATGGTCATTCACTATTATTTCCAACTCTGTCAGTTTAAAAGTGGCAGATATAGTTTAATTATTAATCATATATTTGAGCTCTTGTTAATTACGTCCACTAATTAAAAAGAATGAAACACACAAATTATGCTCATAAAACTGCACATTTCCTACCTTTGAGTTAAAATCCAGAGCATTTTGAGAAGTCTTGTACAATTCAGGGTATTTTAGCATGTTTTCTTTGCAGCAGGATCTTTCAAATATTCCAAGTGTCAGTGGGGGCATAGCTGTAAACATCTAAGGTGCAAAATCAATATTCCATAATATCAATTTCATAAAGTATTTTGGCATTTTAAGAATAATTCAGAATACCAAAAGAAATGACATACAAATTCTTACCACATTGTAAAGTCCTATGCACCATCTCTCAAACAGTATTTGTCCAGAAAATCCATTAACAAATGCAAACCAGATCTGAAAAAAATAGTAACTTAATTTAGTTGTATTTGCTGTTATCTTAAAATGCTTGATCAAATATGGGCACATGTCCAATTTTAGTAAAAAAAATATTAAAAGGATGATGGGAATACTGGGAATACACTTTATTATAAAAATTAAAAAGTTATTCTAGGTAAAACTACATGCCTGCCTAAAAGGCTTTGAGTCTTAGCTAGTCCAAATTCCCTAATTTCTATAAACTACCCCACAACTGATGCTAATCTGAAAATAGGAAATGTGGGTACTGAAAATGAGAGAGTTCTCTCCAGGGATGTTCAAGGTGAATGTTTTTACACTTCTTTTGTGTCACATTATTTTGGAGGCAATTTGCATTTTTCTTATATGGGTCTTTTTGTTTAAAATAAAAGAGAAAACCTCTTTCATGTTCTCTGGTTTTATGCTTCTCTATCCATGTTTTCTGGTGCTCCAAAACCCCTTCAGTCATAAAAACTATTACTCAAAGTCTGAGAGGCAGGCAACAGAGAATAAATCTAATCCCAAAGTATGTAACAGTACCTGAGGAAGGAAAATACTTTATAAACAAGCAAGCATTCATTTATAAAGAAAGCCAATAATAAAACCAATAATAAAACACCCCAAAATTAGGAAAAAAATTCCAGCAGTATGAATTCAGTGTTACCCACCCAGCTGAACAGAGATCTTCTGGACCTGGGCAGTACAACATGAAGTAAAATATAAAACAAAAACACCAAAAAAAAAAGCAGCTGATGAGCAAGTCAGGCACTGACTGTTTGGAATACTCAAATGCAACTACATACTCTAAAACAGCCCCTGCAAGTGGAAAAAAACATAAATATAAACTCTAACAGAATAAATAAACACTAAATATATATTTTAAAACACTATTTAAAACAAACAAACAAACAAACAGGGAAAACACACTGCCAGAGTGAAAAATAGCACAAAACAAACAAACAAAAGGCATCCCTCCCCAAAATCAGGGAAAAGGAAATAAATGCAAAATAATACAATCAAAGCCCACCCTAACTAACCCAAATGATTAGAATATGGGAGTAGTTGGCCACCAGAGGACGTGGGGAGGGAAGGGTGTGGTGCCCATGGAACACATACTATATGGGAGCGATGTGCCAAACTGGGCAGAACCATGGAAGGGCGGTTAATGCCCATCTCAAAAAACAGGTAGCACCGAGGCTTGGAACTGCAACAGTGGTAATGGTTGTAGGGCAAATGCAGACAGTTCTATAGCTTGAGGGAGCAGGGTCATGTCCATGACAGTCAGAGTAAGCAAAGCCATGGCTAGCATTGTTTTTGAGCAAATGATATTGTGATGTTTCCCGGGTGTGTGTTTGGTTGCATTAAGAGACACTTGAAAGTCTTCTCCTAGAGAAGAACTTTAATCAACGTGAACAAGAACAACTGCAATGAGTTTACTCAATGTGACTCTGGCAATGAGAGCGTTTGTTAACCTCCTGAACTCCTCCTATACACAAGGCAGATACAAGCAACCCACTTCTAAATTGGTTTGTTGTTCCCCAAAACCAGAACATTTTCTTAAAGGAGTTCACAATATTGGAAGCCTTACAGCACCAATATAGTGTGAAGGGATTAAACATACTACATACTAAACAGGATCAAACATACTAAAATTCAATATGAAAAAGTGGTAATGAGATGTAGCAATATAACTGGAAACAAAGAGAGAGAGAAATACAATTAGAGGACAAGCAACTCAGTAGCTCAGTACCACTGAGATGTTTGATTCTTGTATTGAAATACTACTGGGCTTATTTATCCAAATGTTCGATTCTTGTTAAAGCCTATTTTAAAAATGAAGATGCTTATAGCATATGCTTCTTATCTGTCTTTTTAAAATTATGATAAGACTCCAATTATGGATTTACACTGGTATAAGTGCCGTTGTATAAATTACTATGGTAATCTACCACTAATTAAAAAGTTGCTGCTCATATTCCTAGGCAAGTAGCCATTGCAAAACACACTATGTGACTAAGACCACAAGCAATAGCAATTAGGAGCAATTTGCCATCACAATTTACACAATTGTACTTATTATAGTGTAAATTCATTACATTTACTATGTCACATTATTATTTTAAGAAATCTGTTAAAAGTCTAAGCTCTTCACATAAGCAGCCAGTAATAAATACTGTATTTCTATCCTTAAAGGTTTTACCCGTCAAATAGAAAAGATGAATCATATAAAATTTTCACTTTGGTGATGACAACATTTATTTTGGTGTAGTATGCCATTATTACCTCAATAATATAAAGGACAATATTCTTGTAGAAGCAGTATAATATGCATTTAGCAATTCTGCTGTAGTTCCAGGCACCATGGACCAAGAGTAAATTCTTCAAGTACTTGAACTACAAATGATAAAACACAGCAGGCTTATTTAGAGGTGTATAATAATCAGCTGCTTATCACTTAAAATCCTTTATCAGTGGAAAATTTACCTGTGCTATTGAATAATCTGAAGAGTTAGCTGCTTGTAGCCCTTCATTTCCGCTAATACCAACACCTACATGTGCCGTCTGTATCATGCTAACATCATTTGCTCCATCACCAATTGCCAATGTTACTACTTTTACCTGTTTTTTAACCATTTCTACAACTTCCGATTTCTGAAGAGGCGATACCCTATAAAATGGAGGGAAATTATTATTTATTTAGAAAGTATCTACACTTTTAAATGTTATTTTTCTCTAAGCAAATAAAGACGTCACAATTGCTACTAGATGTCTGCTTCGGACCACAAATTTCTGAAATCCTTGGGAAACATTCTGTTGATTGCAAATGGCTTGCAGAACTGTCCATTTTGTACTTGGTTTATCCTTCCTCACAACTTGAAAAAGGGGATGTGTAAGGTAGCAGAAGATCTGTTTAAAATAACATGACAATCTCTGCCTTGGGTCACTGCAAGGCAGTAGGGCTTTCTCAATACCTATACAACAACTTCAGCTTAAGACACAAACACAAATAAGTCACTCATAGAAACAAGAGACTTTTATGGACTTTTATGAAATAAGATTGCATGACCAAACAGTCTTCCGTTCTTCTGATTGCATAAATCTAGACACCTGAGAAATGTTTCTACCCTTCTATCTGACATATCTGCTGTCTTAAGATGAGAAATCCTAAACCAGGCTCAGGTATATTGCATCATCTCCCGCCTGGTGAACGAAATAAACAGTAGTATAGACTAATTCATAGGATAGGAATCCTTCCATCAATGAGTCAGAAGACCGATGGTGTGAAAAGGAGAGCCTTCTTTATTAGTTAAAGTTCTCTGTTCAGTTCATACTCCCTCCTCCAAAAGACAGACGAGATTCTTCTCTTCAAAAAGGAGGCAAAAACGGGGAGAGGCAATGTGAGCCCCTCCTGATTTATTTAAGCTGTTTTGAAGAATCCTTGAACAAGTTTTGTGTTGTGTGCGGTTTTTTTTGTTTCATAAATAGCAGCCGTTGTACATACCAATCTAGAAGGGAACATGATTTGAACAAAACATTAGATGTTTTTCTCCCTTGTGGCTGCTGTCTGCTGAACAATTTTTTTTGACATACTGTATCTAGTCTAGTCCGAAGAGACCTTGTAATCTGGCACTCAGATAATTTTAAACTATTTTGCAAATCTTAGAAGGCTCTAGCAGAGTGATGGCAAACCTTTTAGAGACCAAGTATCCAAACTGTGATTCAAAACCCACTAATTTTTTGCAAAGTGCCAATGCAGCAATTTAACCTGAATACAGGTGGCTGTGAAGAGGCGACGTTGGGTGCCCACAGAAAGGGCTCTGAGTGCCACCTTTGGTACCTGTGCCATAGGTTCGCCAATACAGCTCTAGCATACTGTATTATCTATTTGCCCAACACTACTGCAGTAACTAGTTGAAAATGTTTCATAGGATTATATAAATATTTTTTACAGAAGAAGATAAAGTTTTTACCTGCAACAAATAACAGCTTTACATGACAAAGCCAAATCCAAGAAATACTGCCTTACACCAAATGTCAAGGCATACTTCAGAGTTTTACCATCAATAATAAGAGCAAAATCATTTTCTTTCCTCAAAGCATCACCGAGAGTGCTGCAGTGATGGCTTAATGTCTCTCTTGTTGCCTATAAAATATCACAGCAAAAACAGAGATCACTACACTTCTCTTGAATAATTTTGCATGACTATAACATTTATATAAAAGTTTTATATCTACATCATACTAGTGTAGTTATCATAGCAGCTAAAATCATAATTCAAACCAATCAATACAATGGTACCTCCAATTATGAAATTAATCCGTTCCGAATGCATTTTCTTAACTCAAAATTTTCGTACCTCTAAACATGATTCCCCATAGGAATGCACTGAGAACAGATTAATTTGTTCCAGAAGCTAGAAAAGAGACAAAAACACCTAGTTTTGGTGCACTTTAAAGACACGTACAGTGTGTATGTCTTTAAAGTGCACTGAACTGTTCTGTAGCATGTTCAAAAATTTGATGTGTGCTGTTTGAAATGTTTATTCTGGATCAGTCTTGTCCCTGTACAATGTACATGTCTTTAACGTGCACTTTATAAAGAGTTTTGAACAAAAACCCAGGTGTTTTTATCTCTTTTCTGGCCTCCAGAAAAAATCAATCTGTTTCCAATGCATTCCTATGGGAAATCATTTTTTTTGTATCTCAATTTTTTCCAATACCCATGGAATTCCTTTTGTAATTTGTTTTTTCATAATTAGGGGCATTCACAATTTGAGGTACGACTGTACTATGAAACAAGAAGGCCAACAGAAACTGCAATCACTTGAAGAAGCACTGCTTAAAAAGAAATGTTAAATATATTTTTAAAATCAGCAGTTCCACAACAAGTAGACAAGCTCAGCTCATGCCTATGCAAAAAAAATGTGATTTGCCTGTCACTTAAAATGCAAAAGAGTGAATGCTTGGGACACTCAATAAGTGCACTTTAGTGAAGGATTAATTTACCATTTACTCAAGAATGCCCCTATCAAGTTCAATATAACATGCAACTATCTCTTTCAGTGCAGATAATTTAATTGGGAGTGGTACTGAGAGTACCAAAAAACATCAGAATTTAAACATATTTTGGGATATGTGAATATTATATTTTTAGGAACTATACACATGGCATTTGGATAAATCATTAATTACCACCGCCAGAAGTCTGCAGCCATTCCCCCTGCCAGATTTATTTATTTATTTTTGGATTTATATACTGCCAAGCTTAATTCAGAGAACTCCAGGCAATTTATAAGCTAAGTTAACAAAATAAATTTAACATTTTACATATATAAACATAATAAACATATAGCATAAACAAATCATAATAGTCAGGTAGTTGGTGAGTAATGTACAACATTGCCAAAAACCTCACGGTACAGCCAGGTTTTTAAAGAACTCTTAAACATTGCCACAGGTTGAGCTAAGCGAATGACAACTGGCAATTTGTTCCAAAAAGCAGGGGCAGTCACTGAAAAAGCCATGTTTTTTCTAACATTTGGGCTTCCCTAGGGGTGGCTACCCTAAGTGCCAACACTAAGCAAGATCTAGTTAGACGGGCATTTATTAATTTAAGGGACAGATGCTCCATCATATATCCAGATGTCTTGGGAAATGATTTCAAAGTCCTAACCAATGTTTTCAAGTTCTTACATTAATGAATCCAGAATGCAGCAGTTATTTTCATCCTGTGGAGAAGGTGAGGGAAATGGATGGGCAGGCTTATGTTCTGTAGGAGTTGCAACGGATTCAGGAACTGGTAGTCTCTGCCCATTAGGCAAGAAGCCTCTTTTAAAAAACTACCAAACCTATAACCTCTTGAAGCTCCCATGGACATTTGACCATCAATTTCTTTTGTCTTCTCTGCAGGACAAAAATCACTGCGAAAGTCTGAATTCATTAGAGAAGCAAATCCTACAGCGTTCAAAGAGACTTTTGCCAGAAACAGATATTTGAGATACCCTATTATATCATTAATAATGGTTTCCAGCCCAAGGCATTCATTTATTAAGAATGTCTTATTAAACAGCCTAAGCACATTGCTTTTTTTTTTTTTACAGAAGTGCACAAAATCCCCAGGTTTCAACTATGGTTGATATATCCTTCTACATTTGCATATGAACTAGATGTAAAACAATATTGTTAATTAAATAAGAACAACAGATAGTAAATACCACCATCACTAAAATACAGAAAATATCATTTTTTTTCAGAATACTTCCTATACATAACCTCAGTAATTCTTATAACAATCCTGTAAGTTAGGCTGATTACTAAACCCAAACTGCCTCACAGAGATACAATAATTAAGCCTGATATGTTGTCCTACTATTTGCTAAACTGCAGTAGCTGTTTCCATTATCACTAGTTTTCCTATTATTATTTTGGTTTATTTTCTATGCACTTCTGTAACTCAACAGTGCCATCTAACGAGAATATGTGAATTCACAGATGGCAAACAATTGCTTGAAGCATAATGCTATCTACGTTGTAATGCAAACAGACTACAAAGTTTGTTCTCCACATGCAGGTAATTAAAATTTCTTTGCATCTTTTCCATCTGCAACGAAATGACACCCACAAGAAAACACAGTAAACATTGGGAATATGGGTAGGAAAGGTGGATGTGGCAAGAGGCCTTTTCATATCCCAAAGATACAGATTAGAGAGGGAACACTCCCTTTCAAATCTACCCCTTTGACATCTGCTTCTGGGAAAAAAATGGCACAGTTAACCAGTCCTAGGTTATTCATGGCTAGAGATGGGCACGACTTAGCGGAATTTCCGTTTCTGTTTCCGTTTTTCGTTTCCGTTACGTAACAAAACGAAAAACGGCTCAAAACTGGAACGAAAACGGAAACGAAACGACTAATTTCGAGCCAATTTTCATTTTTCGTTACTGGAAAAGCACTTAATGGAGCTAAATGGGAAGAAACGAAAAAATTTTCATTTTCGTTTTCGTTTGTCATTTTCGTTACGCAACGAAACGAAAATGAAAAATTTTGAAAATTAGCTCACGAAAACGGAAATGAGCCGAAACGGACCCCTAGACGAAAACGAAAACGAAAATGAACAATTTTTCTGAGTCGTGCCCATCTCTATTCATGGCCTACTGTGTAACACTGTAGACTGGTAACTGCGCTGCATTAGAGTTTGAACCACAATTCTTCTACATGATGCACAGCCGTGAGAATTGCTTCTACAAAAATGGCACTTTCAGGAAAAAAAAGTATCTAGACCTCTCGTATAATGCAGCAGAAACCTGTCAGGCCAAACTGTGGGACTGGGAGCTGTCAAATAGCAGGAGGTACATCATCCTTCTTATCCCCCTGCTGTTCCCATGCTGTTGCTTAGCATCCTCTGACAAGTACTCAGATTTCCTGCAGCGCACAAAGGCGCAAGGAGGAGCAAGTTACAACCAAGGCTGTCCTATCCCTCGTTAGTTCCCTGAAAAGTAGGGGTCTGATCTTCTTTAAGGATTTTCTAGAAATTTAAGCACTATAAAGGACAACACATCTACAGTATATAAATGCTAGATTGTACTTACATCAAGAGATCCTTCGTTTATTACAAGTAGTCCCATATTCTTCCTTAAGAGTTTACATGAGTGTCCTAGTTTTTTAAAAAAGGTTTTCTGTTAGGAACTCAGTCAATATCATTCTTTCTAATAGAAGTTGAGATATTATACCATTGATATTAAAAGACAAGAATATTGTGCAGAAGCTAAAATGCACTTTTAGAAATCTTTCATTTACTCTGTAGAAGAGCACTTACCTTTTTACTGGTTCACTCTCAAAACTGCTGTCCAGCAGATTCACCTATATGCTCCCATTCATTTAGAAAAACTACTTTCAGTTTTCAAAGTGAAATGGAACTGAAAAGGAGCCCCACCCCCATCTTTAAACTGCCAAGTATTAGGAAATAACATCTGGAAAACCTCTAGTTCAAAAATTCTTCAAGTTCAAATGAGCCACCAAAGATAGAGGAGAAACTCTTCTAAATTTGTTCATCTTTTCTAAGATTTCTGAATATAACAGCTAGTTCTTTTAAAAAAGATGACACACAGGACTGAATATTGTTAAGAGCATCTGAGCATTAGGTTTGACACTGGAAGTGGAGGAGCCCTGATTTCAACATCCAAGTTATTTACCCACCTCATATCTGTGTTAAGATCTGACATGGCCTGAAAGAATTTAGGGGGTATGATCCCACTCAGAGAATCTTACGAAAAAAAGGTGGTAAAAGTGGTGTTGAAGCTGACTCAGAGTGATATTCAAGGAGGAAGAACATGTTCATGCTTTTGTAATAATTTCATTGGAGATATCAGAAGAAGGTTTTTTATAGCTTATTTCAAGGAACTGTGAAATTCTCCAACACTGGAAAAAACCAGCAGCAACTGAATCATGTCATGGGCTATTAGTACTAATACGGGAAGCAGGAGTACTAGAGTCAGTATTGAGAATGGTACCAAGAAAGTCAACACTAAAGGTTCTAGGTGCTAAGTACATACAGCAAGAGAGAAATTTAACAGGCAAGAATGCCTGAAAGGAGACCAGTTAAATCTTCCCTGCTGACAACAAGAGTGGGTGGGACAGAAACCATCTGGATTGCATCTGACAAAATGGCTACTGGCATTGTAGATGCAACGGATTAAATGAACCAAGAGCGGTGGCTTAAAAACTGTAACCAATGACGTAAGTCAATCTTCAAGGAAGTAGATAAGATGGGAATCAGTGGGGAGGAGTCAAGAAACTATTTGTGTCATTTTTGATAGCTCATGGACTGATCACCCTTATCAGTGAGGTCTCCTTCAATGTCAAACCTGTTGGGATAGGCTCCTTATAACAGTTCCAAGAGCCTCAGCTATATGACTGTTCTAAAGACTATTTATTTTCCTTGGCCAGGGAGGGGGAATAGGAGAGAACTATAGCACAGTTTTGTTCTCTTTCCTATGAAAGAGGAAAGTTTCAAACCAGGCAAAGTTCTATCCCTCATGTTGATATTTTATCCTGTATCAAAAATTAGACACTTTCCAAGGTGAGATGACTACACGTTGAGAAAATATGGATCATCAGGGGAAAAAAATAACATCTGAAACAGCATGGGCTTTTTCCTAAGAGATACATGCATTTTTCCAATTATTTCTTATGAAAACAGTATTTGGGACCTTGAAACAAAATGTTACATGCAGACTTACATCTAACATATTACCTATATTAATAGCAGTTTCTTGCTTATCTCCAGTAAGGATCCAAATTTTGATATCTGCTTTCATTAGAGTTTCTATTGTTTCAGGCACTTGGTCTTGTAACTTATCTTCTATGGCTGTAGCTCCAAGTAACTGAAGATTCTTTGAAAAGAACACAGAGAATTAGAGCATAGTCCCAATTGGCTAAGATTGCCAATGTCCGTTTGAGCCAAAAGCAGTATGATTACAGTGCTGTTGAATCCAAATTCCTTAAAGACTAGGGATGATGGAAATTATAATCATCTCAGAAACACCTAGATTTATGCTAGTGCGGTGACAGTGCTCCTGAGCTATAGGAGGTTTGGATCTGATGTAATTTGGCTATTGCTTCTCCCTGCCTCTTCTTACCCTCTTTTACTGGGAGATCTTAGCCATCAGCAGGTTACTCTATTACTAAATACCTGGTGTTAGCCAGCACAATAAATATGCCTAATCCTAATCTCTACGGATATCATAGTTTTGAATTTAGATTACACTACCAATTAGCTGGATCTTTCTGGCCTTAGTACTTGTTCTGTAGGGAGTCATGCATTTTCAGGAAGCTCACTCTTATCCTATAATTTGGGTTATTATGCGACTTGAGACCTTTCCCCAGCAGTAATATTTTTGAAGAGAGGGAGAAGGAACGGAGGAAATAATTCCCTTGGCTAGGGAGAGTTCAATCTTTTTTCAGGGCGTGCCAACCACAGCAGCTGTATAGCAGAAGACTAAACAGTAGTACCCAGGGTCAAAGAGCCACAATATGCATACAAAGTGTTCCTTCCATGAAGCCTAGCATTTTACACTGAAAAGTGCCTTGGTTCATATTAATACTATGATAATTTTCTGTTTTCTTGAAACAAAGTTTTAAAGGTTTTTAAAACCGGGCAATTCCCAAGTATAACAGTAAATGAAGTAAATACCTATATTTCATCATCAAAAATTTAAAACAATTTGACAATGTAGGGAAAAAAACATATCAGATATCACCTACTCTTTCAATTAGTTCATAACTCTCTTCAAGTTTTAGTGTTCTGTTCTGAATAGAAGCTGCAGCTCTTTGATAGATATTTAACCATTCTTGATAGTCATTTTCTGAAATCTCAGCAACCGCAAAACAAAGTGTTCTCAAGCCTAGAGAAATAAGTAGCACACAGTACTCAATAAACTATCAGCTTCTTTATCATTTTGCAATTTTATATGCATATGACATTTCAAGGGAGGCAAAAAATATTGGTTTTAATTTGGGTTTACAGCGGGAGTAAGAACATATCCAGATAAATGCCACAGAGCCTGTAAAATTCTGCCAAGTTCTTCCAGTCATTTGCATAACAGTTCTACATTTGACAGTTGCTGTATCAGACTGCAACAGTGACCAACAGATGGTACACATTCACCCCTTAACTATTATCCTTATCTATTTACTATGTACTATTACATTAAATAATACTTGCCTTCAGTAGCAAATAGCTCTAAATGTTTCAAAGTAATTTCCTTGTATCTTGAATTTTCAGCCAGACGTTCATAAATTACTGTGTCCTATAAAGACATATAACAAATTGAAGCAGGATTTATTTTCGAAAGAACCGATTTTTTATAAAAAGAAACTGGCTGGAAGACAAAGAGCCTTTTATACAACCCCTAAGATCCGCTGGTAGCTTAAATTCAGATCCCCCCATCCAGATATCATGTGGGTTTTGTTCCTCTTCCTGTGTTCCCACCCTTCCGCACTCTGTTGCTTCTGTCTGTGATGAGGGGAAGGAGAAAAAAAGGGAGAAAAAAATGCAGGCTCACCTCTGCCTGCCATCGGAGCAGCCCCGTAGGGATTCCTGTCTGTTAAAGGGGTGGTGGGGACAACAAAAACAAACAGAAGGCGAGGAGAGCCCAGCATCCACAGCTTTACAATCCACATCAGAATTTTTTTTTACCTTCGGAGACCAGGTACTTGTAAAGTACGCTGGGGTGCGCTTAAGTGGGCATGGGCGTACTTTATTTTTTTTTTAAGTACACTGCTGGTGCAGCATAAAATTGTGGGCATGGGCGTACTTTATTTTTTTTAAAGTACGCTGCTGGTGCAGCATAAAATTGTGGGCATGGGCGTACTTTATTTTTTTTTAAAGTACGCTGCTGGTGCACCAGCAGCGTACTTTTTTTTTTAAAAAAAAGTACGCTCATGCCCACAATTTTATGCTCTGGGTAAACAATTTTATGCTCCGGATCTGCAAGTGTTTTGCAGCGGATTTCAGGGGTTATGTAAAAGGGCTCAAAGACCAATATCTGATCAGGCACCTGTGCTGACAGAAAAAAACACTAAAGGCAACGCCAAGAAAAATAGGTTGCTTACTTGTAACATTTTTCTTTGAACAGTCACCTCTGCATTCACACATATGAGGGACGCAGCTTTGCAGAACTTATCTGAAAATTTCTAAATCTAAAACGTTTGGGCAGTAACCCTTTTCTCCCAGTCTACAGAAAGTGTATGAGCTGGCTATCCCTCAGTTCAAAATTTGAATACAGCAGAAAGGAAACAGACAATTGCATGGGCTTTAGAAAGAAGAAAGGGCAGCTTATGTGAATACACTTATGACCATATGAATTATAAAAGGTAGCTTATTGTAATTTGGTTCTGCTGGGAACTCACACTAATAGGATTTACTGTACCTTAATAGAACCTTTCCTAGCTGAGTCATAATATTTTTGAGGTAGCTCTACCCCCTAAACTGCATACAGTCTGTCCAACTTATTTCCTTCTACTAGATGAGTGGCATAGAAATCTAATAAATAAATAAAATAAATACGGTACAATTTTCCCCATACTTCTGGTTTTACCAGCACAGCTAAGTGAGACACTGAAGAAGGGAGATGGGTCGGGAGTGTGAGTTCTCAGATGACCACTTGAGGAATCAAAGCAAGCTAGCCTTTGTGAATGCACACAGTGGGATAGCAGCAAGTGCATCTGTGACTGAAGGGCAGATGTCACTACAAAGTGGAGGACAGGGGTGCTCTCCCAAAACTTGTTTGATCTATCAGCAGTTCCATATATCTGATGAACATGGAGGGATGTGACCATCTGGCTGCCCAGTATGTCTAGCAGCAATACTCTAAGAAAGAAACCTTCCCAAGTTTATGTTAAACAGAAAGTGGACATGCTGAACTGGCTAAGATAGGGAAATTTGCTCCAAGTCATAGCAGAGAGCCATCATGGGTATAACCCATCTACCTTTTGGACAACTATCTTTAGAATCTGGTTGAAGTTATCTTTCTTTCCAAAAGGCCTAACCACATACACGATAACCATATATCAATTTGGAAGAAAGCATTGTCTGCCAAACTTAGAACTTATGGACTCTCGGAGGACTGCATAATCCAAATGGGTTATGATGCAGCAAACCAAATGCTTAAACAGCACATCATGGCGGTTGAGCATGACTTGGGGGCAAGCTCAAATAACATGTCTGGATAAAGCAGTACTACCTTTCAAACCAACCACTTATTTCTCCATGCTACCAATTCAAAAACATTGCAGAGCTTATACCCTTGCCTGCCTAAATGTATTACCATCTGCAGTATTGAAAGTTTAAGAAGATTCCATATCCACAATGCCCAATGCCCTTGTAACTCGGGTGCAACAGCAACTGCTACCCATGTTCTCCTATCTTGCAAATTTTATTCTGATATCTTAAGAAGTATCATTGAACCTCACTTAACGATATTCCTTGGGCTCTCTGAGACATTTTATACCCTTTTACTTCTATCAGGACAAAATGTAGATACTCTGCATGGTGCTATTAAAATCCAGGAGTGGAAGGTTTTTAGTGAAATAAGGGTAGACCCTTAATTTTCAGTGGGATCTTTCTTTCTTTCTTTCTTAGATGTAAGTGAGAGATGTTTACTAATTCTGTTAAGATGATTTGTTTTTGACAAATCCATGTTGGAGTCAATTTATTTATTTGTATTTTAGAGTATTTTTACCCTGCCTTTCTCCCTGGAAAAGGACCCAAGGCAGCTTACAGTAATGAGGGATAATATATACTGTATGTTAAAGTATTTGAGAAAAAGGAATTGAGGGACATCTTACAGCAATAATAGATAACATTACATTAAAGCTACAAGGTTATAAGTAGTTATTATGGGTATTTGTACACACCCCCTAAACTCTGCCGCATATGGCTCCCAGCTCCGGAGCTTAAAATTGTTTCCCCACCAGCTCCGGAGTTTACAGAAAATTAAGTGCGGCCACGCCCACCTAAGCGTGTCCCAGCACACTTTTCAGGCACCTGCTCTTGGAGGGTGAAAAATCCCAGATCCGGATGTAAAGGAGTGAGTGCCCGGCTCTCCTCGCTTATTTTTGTTATTTTTTTTTGCCTCCCGCCCCTTTAAGAGAAGGAATCAGGACAACGACGGGGACGATGGGGCTTGGGGAGGCTTGGACCGGCAAACGGAGGTGAGCCTGCATTCTTTTGTCCCCCTTTTTCTCCCTCCCCTCACGCAGACAGGATCAAGGCAGTGCGGAGGGGTGGGGACGCAGGAAGAGCAACGAACCCCCAAGAACTCTGGTCCGAATTTAAGTGGCCAGTGGATCTTAGGGGTCGTGTGAAAAGGCCCAAACACAAAGTCTATGTGAACCTATAGAGTAATATAAAATACAGATGGTAGTCCATCATTCAGGGAAAGCTTGCCTGAAGAGAAAGGTCTTTGCCTGTTTCCGGAAGGACAACAGAGATGAGGCAGTCCTGGCCTCTAGTGGGAAGAAGTTCCAGAGTCTGGGCGCAGCAGTTGAGAAGGCCCTTTCATAGGCTCCCATGAGACGTACCTATGAGGGTGGCAGGATGGAGGGAAGGGCCTCTCCTGATGACCTTAACACCCAAGTTGGTTGATACTGTGAGATTCAATCTTAAGGTAGCTAGGACCCAGGTCATATAGTGCTTTCTAGGTCAAGGTAAGCACCTTGAATTGTGCTCAATAGCTGATTGGCCGCCAGTGGAGCTGCTTTAATAGGGGTGTAATGTGATCTCAGTACCCCGCCCCAGTCAGCAGTCTGGTTGATGCATTTTGGATCCACTGAAGCTTCCTGAGACTTTTCATCGATAGCCCCACATAGAGTGCACTACAGTAGTTTAGCCGGGACATCTGTCACCGTCTAGTTATTACTGCATTGTTTTCAATATGCTTGACAAACTATAAATCTGCACTGGCACCATTTTTATCATGTTACATCACTGATAAAGAAATTTACCACTAAAATGTACATTGAACAAGTAACAGCTACTTACAGCGCCTTTGCAGTAGAGTCGCAGCTTTCCAGTAGGTGTGCGGACAATGACAGACATTCTTTTCCTGGCACTGAAATAGAGGCACATTCAATTTCAAACAATATTTAAATGAAAAATTCCTTTAAAATTAGTATATATATCATGACGGATACATGTTAGTTCACTGTATCTTGAAATTGAATGAAAAAAACATTTACTAGATGCAAACAGTGTAGGGAGAAAGTTATTTTAAACATTAAATCTAATCCCCCTTTCCTAACCTTGTCTTACAGGGTCTTTTAGAGACAATGGATTGGAACTCTTTTAACTAATATTTCCCAACCACCAACCATCGTGCTGCTCATCTGTCCGATTGGCAAATCTGCTTTAGAGAGTTGGATGACTCTTTCCAACAGAGCAGGAAAGAATCATCCAAGAGATGGGATGTTGTAGAAAGAGGAGAGCATTACTTCCTCCAGCAAGACTTCTCACAGATTCCACACCATTTTTTGTGAGCAGAAAAGAGCCACTTTATTCCAGGTTTAGCTCAATAATGTGTCAGTTATATAAATGTAGTGCTCAGAGCAGTCGAAATGTGTATCTTGTAATTGTGCTTCAGCACCTGAATATAGAAAGTGCCCTTGATTAAATTCTGCTGTGTTGAACACAGGCTTTATTTCCACAGGCTTTAATTTATAAAGACAAGTATTTCACCAAACATATACAGTTCTTATGTGCTCAGTTACCTTGTAAATTCTAGCACATTTAGCAGTTCATAATGTTCTTCCTGTCCAAGCTGGGGAAAAAAAGTAAAAAGTTAATTTTCCCCCAAAGGGTAGTCTATGGTATTTTCTGCTCTAGCAGAAGCACCCTGCTTGAACAGAGTGCAAAACCAGTTGTTCCACTCTGTTTCAGTTTATTTCCCCTCCCTTGTGTTTTCCTTCTTTTGCACTGTTTTTTTCTCTTCCTCCCTCCTAATACTTATCCAACAACATCTACCAGAAGAGTCACATTTCCCTTGTGCCTTTTTTTTCTTCCTATCTGTCCTTCTTCTCTACCCCCCTCTTTTTTCTCTTGCTCTTCTTTTTCTCCATTTAGATTCCGTGCTCATTCAACCTTCTAGTCTTATTTTTTCTCCCTATTCTTAACAAACACCATGCCTTTCTCTCCATTTTATGTTGGTAGTATCCTCCAAATAAAGACAACCATGTCTGCATCTTGTATCTATTATTTGCACATAATACAAATCATGTTGTAGGTCATAAAAGGACTGACCACCTCAATGACATACACAGACACTCCAAAAACATTTCTGGCAAACTTACTTTATGGATAGGAAATACGGGTCAGCTTTTGTATGTACTGTAGTGACTAGAGATGAGCATGAAACAAAAATATAGCATTTTGTTTTCTTATTAATTTTTTTAAAAAATGCAGAATGAAACAAAACAAAACAAAATGATTCATTACCCTATATAATGCCTCCCCTAGGTCCTCGAGGCACCAACTTTTTTTGGGGGGGGCGTTAGCTTCTTTAGACTCTTCCCTTTAACCCCCCAAAATATGGATAAGTTTGGGGTTCAGGGGGCTGTTATTAAACTCCAAAGTGGGTCCCCCCCAGGAGAAAATAATTTGTAATTGGCTCAGGAAACACTTAATACCCTCCCCTGCAGGAAGAGTGATTAAGTGCTTCCCTTAATAATGCTCCTGGGGGGGACCCACTTTGGAATTTAATAACTCCCTGAACCCCAAACCTCTCCAAATTTGAGGGGCTTAAAGGAAAGTATCCAAAGAAGCTACCCACCAAATTTGGTTCCTCTAGTCTAAGACAAATTGTTTCATTTTTAGAGGAAAAAATTGTGTTTCGTTTCATAATGAAAAATATCCTACCATTTCGTTTCATGATGAAATGATTTGCTATGTAACAAAACATAAAAACTGTTTTCAATCTATAACTCAATGGCAATGCAGCCATGCATGAAGAAACCTCTTTCCCCTTTAATAGTCTGCTTCTTCTAGAAGCTTGTCTTTAGGCTATCCTGTCATCATCTACACCTGTACCTCCTCTTCTGTTAGTATAAGGGAAAGTTCTACCTTAGCCTGGTCAGCTCTTCCTGACCCATGCCTGGGCTAGCCACGCCTTGCTAGCCAGCCGTCTGCCTTTCTTTCTCTGCACAAGCCAAGTATTTTTGCACTGTATGGACTGTTTATTGTTGTTTTGTCTTGTCCCTGTTTTATAGTAAAACTTTGTTTTTTTAATACAAGCTCTTCTGTTCTCCTTATTAAGCTGTGCACAGCAACTGGGTATATGTGTGTGTATTTGCTTGCTGTGGAGAGTATACTCCTGAGATAATACGGAGCAAATATACAACAGCTCCTGCAGTACAAAATATTGGCAGTTTATTTTCTGTGCTAAATTCCAGAATATACATTTTGTGTAGCTCAGCCTATGTAATTGAGGGGTGCGGCATTTGTGACCTATGGTGTTCTGTTTATGCCTATGTCCCCTCTGACTGTCCATCTTTTTGTTATTTGTAATCTTCTTAAAACCCCTGTCCCTTTAACAGAAATGCTGTTATTCAGAATATACATAACCTCCAGGAATCAAGATTCCACAATGTTTGGAACCTAACCTTAAACACTGAACATTACCCAACTGCATGCATGTTTGATTGCATATTCACATCTAATTTGCAAAACTGAAACAACTATACCGTACAAATTCAAGGTTAGGGGTGCTTTACTGTGACTTTATTCATTGGCTAAACAGACTGACAAGCAGTAGCAGGTAGATTTCTTACAGACTGTGCAAAATAGCGACCACAAAAATATTAGAATACCCAGTCTTAAAATATTTTATTTCTCATGCTAAAAACATTCCATAATCATTTT
The DNA here is from genome assembly GCA_023846285.1 of Phrynocephalus versicolor. Lineage (NCBI taxonomy): Eukaryota > Metazoa > Chordata > Lepidosauria > Squamata > Agamidae > Phrynocephalus > Phrynocephalus versicolor. The sequence goes on along the minus strand of JAHTLZ010000030.1, from coordinate 3,080,379 downwards.
TTTCTTTTTTCAATTTTTCCAATTTTTCAGGAAAAGATGGGAAAAAACCCATTCCCCCCACATTTTTTTCAGTTTTTTTCTAGGCCTTCACATCTCTAGTCTAATGTACTGAAGATGATACTCTGACTGCCTGTCTACAACAGAGAATAAAGGTGATTCAGTACTCAATCCCTCTCTTCATATACATAAACATATACAGAATATGCAGCCAGGTACAGGAAAGCATTACACAACAACAGAACGTGTGTTCTTCCAGCAGTGGGAAAATGACTTCTGAAGACTTCTGACACTTGGCCTTTTGTAACTTCAACCAAAAGTAGATGCTGCAAGCATTTGGACCAAATCTGAAGACTTCCCATTCTTGAGAAGACCCCTTACATTTGAAGAGTCATCATACTTCTAAAGAATCATCTTACTTGGAAGGAATCTGCTGGCCTTTCTCAGAGCGTTGAAAACCTTACTCTTCTGCGAGGCCTTTGGCGACCAAGTTTAGTTTAGTTCCCCCCCCGCCATCCGTTAGTTAGTCTAACCAATGAGGTGCTCTGTTGTTTGAGCCTCATATGTCTTATGCCAAGGGTGCTACCATTTTTATTTCAATACTGTCTCAATTTGTTTGTCTGTTGTATTGTATCTTGCTGATTGGTTCAGCCTATTGTAAGCCGCCCAGAGTTCCCTTGGGAAGATGGGCAGGGTATAAATTCAATAACAAACAAACAAACAAATAAATAAATAAATAAATAAATAAAAACTAGAGCTTGCCACCAAATGGTCCAGTGGCTCAATGTCACACAGTATGATACTGCAGACTACCTGCAATTTTTAATCAATTACAATCAATTTGTTAAAGCAAAATCACCTGGGATCCACACCTCTTAGTATGCATGACAAGTTTCAAGTATCTACAATAGGTTTCACAGTCTTAGAGCTAAGATGGTGACATGCATACACATGCGCTGCTATTACTATTATAAATAAACATAATTTTTTTTGTACAAGTATTTGAAGTGATACCTGCTTTAAATATACTTACAGATTCTATAATTACAGAGTCTGGCGTTCTTCCAGTGAAAACGAAATTAAGATGCTTAGCTGCTCTAACCAATGCTCCTTCATCTGTAACAAACCATTCCATTATTCCACAGGCACACTGAACAGTGATATACTAAAACCTATTTTTTTTTACTTTTGTATACTCCCCAGTACCTGTCTTGAAGTGATAGAGTCAAACATTTATATTTCATGGAAGTTTCCAGACATTCCATCATTTAATTCTCATGTCTCATTCACCAAACTATTTTGCTGGTTCAGACACTGTCTTCCATTTTTAATCTTCCCTTGCTTTTTCCTCTGTCTTTTGGAAAACTACCCCTTAAGGATGAAAAGAGAGACTGGATGCTCAATATCTTCTGACTGGCAGCTCAACGAATAGTTCGCCTGGAAGTACCCTGTTATCTGCTGCATTTGCTCTCACATGAAAGTAATTCATTGCTGTTTAAAAGGTTACTTAATGGTGGTAGTTTTTAAAGAACTACTGTGCCTGCATGAAACTCCTGAGAACAAATCAGAACTTGAAGGGACCCCATTTCCATGGCATGTCCACCACTCAGCAACCATCCCTCAGTTCTCCTAGTTTGCTGCTGTATATGAAAGAATTTAGTAACATGGCCAACTGAGGGGAGGATGGGTGGGTTGTGTGAATTCAAGGACGACCACTTGAAGAACTACAGTAACAGGTAAATAACCTGCCCTCCTTTATGGTCACCATGAACCACACATATGGGTGACTCATAAGGGCTGGCAGGATGTCATACCAGAATAGAAAATATCTCTGCTCTGCCAAATGTGGCATCAAGCTTAGCTCTGAAAGCCAATCTGTAGTGTTTGAGGAATGTAGACGGTTGAGACCATGTCACAGAATTACAGATGTCTCTTAGGTGGATTGTTGAAGCAATAGCTCTAGTTGAGTGGCCTTTCAAAGACTCAAGGGATGGTGTCTTTACTAACTGGTAACACAGCCTGATACCATTAACAAATAGACATGGGCATGACTCGGCGAAATCCTCGTTCCCGTTCCCGTTCCTCGTTTCCGTTACGTAACGGAACAAATGACAATTACTCCGCCAGAACTCGAACTCGAACTGACTAAAGAAAAATTGGGTCTGATTTGTCGTGGTCGTTCCTGGCATTGCAGCGATCGCGCAAAAAGTTTTAAAAATAAAAAAACCCCGATTCCCGGCCAAAAAAGCAGGCGAAAATATGCCTGCCTGAGGGCACCTACCAGAGGGGTGGTTTCTGGGGGGGGTGTCCCCGGCCTCCCCCCCTCCTCTCCTGGGCTGCGCATCCTCGTCGTCTTGCCAACTCGCCATGCCATGCGGTGCGGGCGGGGGATCCAAAATGGGGTGACCGCAAGCAATATTTATTTATTTTGAAATCGTGGCGGTCCAAAACCACACCAAAGCACCACAGAAACTGCCTGAATTTTTACAGTAGCAGCAGTGGGTTTTTCTTGCAACAAAACGTCTCCATTGATTTTATTTTATTTTATTTTTATTTTTTTACACCTGCACAATGATGGGCTGGCCATGGGAGTGGACCATGCAAATCTTTGGAGCCATTCCACCAATTGCATGGCCATTTGACCAGGTTTTGACTGAGACTTCTGGGATGTGCCTGTCGGGCATAAAAAGCCCACTAACCGTAGCCCGAACCCGAACCCGAATCCTAAGCCTAACCCATACGCCAGTACACTGTCCTTCTTAGTGGGTCAGAGAGGCACCCAGAGGTGCACCCCATGAACACACCCTAACCTTACCCGTAACCCTAAGCCTAGCCCTTGTGCTAACCCTAACCCTAAGCCAAATCTGTACTTGCATTGCACTACACACATGCAAGTACAGTTCCCTTCTTAGTGGACCACAGAGCGCCCAGACTGAGAGGGAGCCTTCCCCCAGTGTGCACTGTGACACTGCAGTTAGCAGTGGGCCTGTGGACAACAGAGAGCAGAGGCAGCCAAAGAAGAGGTGCCTCTGCCACTCAACTTGGTATGCATATCCAATTGGCTATGCATGCCCTTTTGTAGCGGGCCAGAGGAGGCACCCACCCAGAGAGGTGCCTCCAGGAGCCTGCTTTCCCTTCATAGCGGGCCAGAGGAGGCACCCACCCCAGAGAGGTGCCTCCAGGAGCCTGCTCCCCCCCAAACCAGTACTAACGACAGACGAAAAAATGACAAACAAAACGACACATTTTTGAAAAATTTCGCGAAAAACGGAAACGAGCCGAAACGGGCCGGCTCCGACACACGACAACTCGAAAATGTCATTTTCCCTGGTCGTGCCCATCTCTATTAACAAACCATTTTGAAAAATCGTGGGGATTATTTGTGTCCCCATTCTTGATTTCTCATAATTAACAGTCTGTTAGTTTTCTAAATGTGCTTAGTTATTGAGATCTAGAATGCAATAGATTGATGAGTGTCCAACATATGTAGTGTCCACTCTAGGACTGGAGACGGAGAAGGGGGAAAGATTAGAGGTGAGAAAAATGCATCAAGAGAATTCACTTCTGCCCACTCAGCTGAACATGCCCAAATCTGAAGCAGGGTTGGGTGTGTATGTTAAATGATTAGACTGTAACTGCAGAGTTAAGTTTGAATACAGAAAATTGTGTAAGTCCACACAGCAAACTGCTATTCATTAATATTGTTGCATTTCTCGGTACTCCTTTAACTTTAGTCAATCTGCTCAGCAAATAATACAGTATATTCTTATATTGTACATTTATAGATTTAAGTGTCACTCTATAAACCTTACCTGGAGATGCTGCTTGATAAATTATCAAATCATTTTCTCTTTCTGGAACTGCTGTATGGCACACTGCCATCATTGTCAGAAACTCACAGATTATAGGCGCAGTTGGCTAAAATAGAAGAAAACACATTCACAGAGAAAAATGGTTTGAATTTAAGGACACATGAATTGGCCAAATGCCATAAAGTTGACATTATATTAAATATTATCTATTGTTATACAAAAAGCTAGGCTTAATTTTAATTCAGTTCTAGGCAGCAAGCTAGTGCATAAGCAGATTTTGTTATCTCAGTGGTATTATAGAATAATAAGGTTTCAAGATAACCAGATTGTACTGTCTTTACCAGATAGTACAAGTTGTGCAAGGTTGAATTTAGGCTCTATGTCAATGCTTCCATCCCCACTTTTAAAGACACATGCACAGCTACTAGTTCCAAAGTCTACCATTTATTCTGCTTTCCACAAATGTTTTGCATTTCTTTCAGAACCGCCCAAAATGATGATTTACTTTTGGCCCATCCAAAGATGTTTGTCATAATTTTGTTTGTAATAATTTTGAAAGTGATGACAAACACATCTTATTTTAATTCTGAAAGATCTTTCAACTGTAACAGTTTGAAGAAAATGACTGGTTAGATAGTGTGTGCAAATAGTGACAGTATGACAATATTCACCCCCAAAATGACCCACTTAATCTGTATGTCCATCTTGAACTGTTCTAAGTGCCATCAAAACAGGTAAAAATGTTTTGCACAATTTCAGTTGTTTCAATAAGAGCCAGAAGAAGTATAGGGTCAAGCCAAATATGTCAATACACACTGCTTTTTGTTTTTTCCCCAAGTGAAACTGTTGGGTTATTTGGAAACTGAAAATATTCTCGTGAATAAATTAGCTGCAAAACCCATAGTCTGGTTAAACAATCTGCTATAATATTTTGTGTGGCAGATAATTCTTTACCATTTTCAATGCACTGAACATGTTTTACAGAGTTTTTCAGAGTCTCTCCATCCTCTCTGCTTTTACTATCTTGATTTGTTTGTGGCTTTTAATGCAAACATTGTGATAGATTGTTAATTTAATTAATTTTCAGGTTCTTTATATGAAATGGTTCTTTCCCATGAGATAACTCAGCTCTAATGCTCAAAAAACTGCCAGAAAGCAGGATAACACTAGGACAGGTATTAGAATGAGAAGGCCAGGCTAGGAAGAGGTCTGTAAGGTAATATCGGGAGAAGAAAAGCAAGGTATTGTGTTAAATGCTATTTGAGTAGACTCATTGGACAGTATTTAATTGCTCGTCTCAGATACTCACTGAACTGTGATTCCACATTTAAGTAAATCCTGCTGAGTCAATGAGTCTACTCTAGTTGATATCTCTGGAAAATATGTAAGTGGGATCAGCTAAACCTATTCATTTTCACAGAGTTGCTCTTCTTGAAATTAAGTGGATTTAGCCCAGAGACATCTGTCTCACTGCTCTTGAGCAGAGGTATGTGTGAGCATTCAGAATTGCAAAAACAGGTTTTCAGGACAGCACTGTAGGAGTGAGCTTAAGATATCATACAACATTCAAACCTAAATAAAGACATATCCACTTACTATTTTGGTTCTAGACAGGCATTTTACTGAGCAGCGGTCTGCTACATTCATTGAATGTATGCAGTGCAAAAGTATGGACTAGGTCTTCCATTGTCCTGTTCAGTTTTCCCAAGCCTCTCCCACCTTCCTCTTTGCTAGAATGCATCCAATAAAGTGGAAAACCCAACCCAATGCTTTGTAATTGATAGAGAATGAGCTCTTCACATATTTGTGTACCCCTTTTGTCCGGCTCTTGATGGTTGTTTTTCTTCTTTATAAAAGAAAAGGTTTTGGGGAAAGGCTTGGAAAACACAGGAGGGTTACAGGTGGATAATGTGTATTGAAGCAATATAGAACTCTGAAGAACATGTAGCAGTCTATTTAAGTGTGGTCCTCCTTGCTTTTTTTGATTTTTAAGAGAAATGGAATATATGTTATTATGATGAAGTCACTACATAAAACAGAACTGTGCAAAGTTTGCTATTAATTCCAAGGTGTGTAAAGAACACTAGCCAAATGTTACAGCCAAAATGCCAATTTATACATAACATAGAACTAGGAAAGATGGGCTATAATAATGATTAAATATTAAGAATCAACGGTATATTCATAGTTTGGAACACTGTGCCAAAGGTAACAAGACAAAATTTAAAAAAGTTCAAGCATAATAGCATGTACAGTTATGGTTTTCACTTACTTTTACCTAAACATTGAGTTTTACACTTAGATATGAAAAAGATCAAAGGCATGAGCATAGGATGGGTTGGCACTAGAATATATGAAAATATTCTGGATGTTTTGGCGGATCATGGGCTGAATATGGGTCTGCAGTATGATATGGATGCCCAAAAGTTAATCAGCTGCACTAACAGAAGCATAATATCAAAGTCAGGAGTGGGTAACATTTGACTCTCCAGATGTTTTAGACTACAACTCCCAGAATTTTGAGCCTATACTGCCAGTGATAAAGACTGTGGGAGTTGTGGTCCAAAACATCTGGAGGGCTGACAGTTCCCTACCCCTGATCCAACTCCTATGAAGTAAACTTTATGCTCCATACTCTGATGGCCAGGACAGAGTAGGAGTACTAGGTATTCAAGATTTCAGCTAATCATCAGGAAACATTTCCATGATGAGGGATCTATTTTGCAATGAAACAGACTACAAGGGGAAATGACAGATTCTCTTCCACTGCAAGTACTTGTAGAAGGTGAACCAATGCGACAGTTGCATCCTTCATTGAAGAGCTTCCCCTAACAAAGTGCATGAACTCTCTCAGGCATATATTTTTTCTACAGAATGCTATTTAGGGAAAGTGAGCCTTTTATAAGGGAGAATCTATCGTAGCTTTGGTTGGTACATTCTTACAGACTGCACACTGAAATGCTGCCTCTCAGCCCCTTTTCCAGATGCAAGGATCCATACACACATGGAATCTGAGGGGGAAAGTATCTGAATAGAGGGTGCCCCCCCTGTTCCCTGCCAAAAAGTTGTAAGTGGAAAAAAATAAGCTGCTCCATGGTTCTCAATGACCCTTTTGTCTAGGAAAAATATAGTTTTTTGGGGACAGGGGAAGCAGCAAAAATTGCCTGAAACCTTTATTTTTGATCTCATATAAAATTAAATGTTATTCAAATTTATACTCTACAAGTATAGTGCAGGATGCAGCTTGGGATATAAATTACTTTTCTGCTCATTACTGTTTTGCTGAAATTTCTTACATGTTTATTTTGAAGGTTTTCCAGCAGTGATGAATCACTAAATATTGGTTCTTCTCTGGTTTGCGAGCTTTGCCTAAAAAAAGAAATACACAAGAAATGAAATCCAAGAAATATTTATCTATAACAACAGAATGTCTAAGGACATGCTAGCCCTAAAACCAGTAAGCTTCCACTCTTCTTCTCTTTAACAATCAATATAAAAGGCATCATTAGAAGTTGCTCTCAGAATCCAAAGCTAATTCCTTTGTGTATAATAAATACCAGTTTATTTACGTATTTTAAAATTTTGTTTCATAGATAATAATAATGATAAACTTGCTTAAGCAAAATTAGTAAACTCTTAAGTGAATGTTAGTGCTTACCAATCATCTGCTGAATAGCCATAATCCTCTGATTCAGGACAATGGCTGCATGAAAAGCAAAGGTAGTCGAGAAATAAAGGTATGTAGCTGGGAAAGCCTTCCAGTTAGAAGGCACACAAAGAAGAAATTAATATAAAGAAATACAATTAACACATAACGCAAATAAAGAGTTATAATATGAAACACACTGTGGCAACCAAAAAAGAGCAAATAAGTGAATTACAGTGATACCTTGTATAAAGGAATTAATTCGTTCCCAACGAAATTATGCTAAGCAAAATTTCCTTTGTACAAATTTTCCATACAAATGCATAGGATTAATCTCTAATTGCAACCATTTTTCTGTTGTACAGGTTCACCTCATAGGTGATTCTGTTAAGCAATTTCCCCCTATCTCTGGAATCTTTTTCCTTTAAACAGATTTTCTGTTAAACACATTGCTTATTATACGAGGGTCCACTGTACTTCAGTTTGTATGACAATGAGCCATGGCGTTTCGATTAGAATACGTATATAAGAGGGCTAGATAAAAGCTCAAATGGAACAGGGCCAAATGGAGAATTAATACAACTGATGCCAAAAATAGTGGCATGTGTTGGATAAACATCCAAATAGTATTTTAGACCTCAACCCCAATGAATATTACTGTCTCATTAATCTTTTATTGCCTATCCCCTGCCATATTGGAACACGTGATCTAGAACAGCAAATTCCAAGTAGGATAACTCAACAAAATTCACAACACACAAGTAACTAGATGAGATGGATGTAGCAAGACCCTAATTACTGTATCTGCAGGATCAACATTCGAGTACCCATTCCGGGCAGAACATTGATATTGCAAAACAAACAAACAACAAATCAAACAAAACAAAAAACAGAAGTCTCCAGAATGGAGATTTATAAATAGGACAGTTCAAACAAATTCACCTGCCCCATCCAGCTACAAGAGACAGATGCAATCAGCCAAAAAAATACCCCTGGGAAAAACACTCCAGTACCTGTTTTGAACAGAAAATCAATATTGCAAAGAAAAGCCAGAGGCTATAACCCAGCAGAAAATATCCTCAGGAACTACATTCCAGTAATGTTTTCTGCACTGCTTTTTGTGTAATGTGTGGTATGAGACTAGTGGATCAATTTTTAAAATTGTTGTGAGAATAATAAAAATAGAGACTGCAGTACAAACTACCCTGCAGATCAGATTCCCATAAGCAGGCATTCAGTGTCCAGAATTAGAAAATCAGATGTCTTTCAAGCTCTAGAATAGTGGTGTCCACACTTTGGCCCTCCAGGTGTTTTGGACCACAACTCTCACAGTCCTTTGTTATTGGCAATACAGGCTTAGAATTCTGGGAGTTGTGGTCTAAAACATCTGGAGGGCCAAAGTTTAGACACCCCTGCTCTAGAACAGGACATGAACACACCTATCTTCTTTTATCGTCTGCCCCACCACCTAGTTCCTAACATGCCTCACCTCTGAGTGAAGGAATTTCTCATTTAACAATCACAGCTAATAGCTTGGTGGGGGATGAATATAACAAATTCATAGAGTATCATTTATTAGTAGCCATCCTATCAGTGAGCTTTCTTGTGCTTTCCTGAATCTATTTTCTACTGACTTGACTTGTTACATCATGAGAGTAAAATCCCACTCTGTTTTCTCCAAGCTATCATTCACAACATCAGTGCACAAATAAAAGCAAGGTATGATCACTCCTGTGATGCAGATGCAATTAGTCTGACTTGGAGTAATATGGACTTTTGCATACTATTATAATTTACTAGACTAATCCAAAGTGTCCATGAAAACAATCATTATAAGGCACACAGTGCGTGCTCACAATAATGTGTCTTTCATGTTTTTAATACCTGTTTTCTTCCTAGGAATGTAATGCACTTTGTTAAACCTGATTTGGGAATTAGGGATTCAACAGGAAGTGTTGTTTACATTCTAGAGATCATTTCAAAGTCATAGATGGTTTTCTTTTTAATATATTTTAACAATTATACTTTTTTGCCATTGGATGGATGTCTCCTTCTGTATATATGTTTTGGCTGGGGCTATAAACTTCCTCTCTCGATTGCCAACAGACCCTCTTTACTAAGCCACAACTACAAAAATTCAAGGAATGACAAAATGAACTAGGACTATAAACATTTTTTTCTTGAATGATATACACAAAACTGCCAAATGTAGAAGGGTCTTTTCTCTCTCCTGCCAACATACCTGTCAAGTTTTGGATTTAAAAGGAGCAGGAGGGGGAGGAGACGTAGGAGGGGGGAATCCATCCATCCAGACAACGTCCCCCTGGCAACGTCCCCCAGGCTCTCTGGCCTTAGAAGCAGTGTGCAGGCAGGCAGGGTGGGGGGGAGGTAGAGATGGCAAGAACCTGGGAAGGCCCATTCCGCAGGCAGCTCATCGGGACCACTGAGCAGCAGTGCAGGAGATCGCCGCAGCCCTCCCGTATGCTTTTGGCACACCAGATTGCACCCCCTTCCTCAGCCTTGATCCCCCCCTTAAGTTTGCTGTGGCCATTGGCCTGGGCCAGCAGATGGGCAAGGCGTGAAGCTGGCATGCCCATCATCTGGGTGGCAGGTGGGGGAACGGGGGACCGTGCCGCGGCACTCGTGCTTTGAACTGCCCTGCTTGGGCGAAGAGGAAGCAGTGCACAGCTGGCATGCCGCTCGCTCACAGAGCGGAGGGGTGTGGGTGAGGGGTAACATGGGACATTTCTGGGAAAATAAATGATCCAGGAAGACAGCGGGGAAAAGGGTGAAAAACAGGAGTTTCCCGGGCAATACGGGAAGCTTGACAAGTATGACTGCCAAAAACAAAGCAATGGAACTGCTGACAGAGAACGAGAAGCAGCTAGGTTTTTGAAGTGGGGAGTATGAAGAATTGTTGTGTTGGTGAGTTGGAGAAAGAGGGCTGGGTGTGAGGAGGATTCCCCCCCCCCGGCTTAGATAAAATGTGCTGCAAAAAGATTTTATAGTTCATAGTAATTGCCTTGTATTCAAGACAAACAACATGAAGCTCTGTGACTCCCATTTCCAAGCTCAGAACTGAGACTCTTTTTGATAACATTGGATGTAAATAATGCTGTAATTGTCAGGGTGCTACATCATGTAGAATAATTCCATGGATGAAAAATGCTTGTTTCAGATGCATTCCTTTACTAGTACAGGGTGAAAAATATAGAAATGGGGAATGTTTCTGTTTGAGTTTACATCACTACCAATGAAATCTATTATTGTGTAATACTTGCACTTGGGGAAGACTCATATTACTTCTGTTAACATAATTTAGACATAAAGGCAAAGTAAAAATGCCCATGACACTTCATTTAGAAAAGAATTCTATTTATACATGTTTTGTTTGAGTTTGATTTGGTTTGATTCTTTGGATTTTTCCTGATTTGTCAGAGAACAGTAATTGATTACAGTGGGATTTATTTTTAAACTCACATGCAGTTGTTTGTTTGTTGTTGTTTTGACAATAAGACAAATCCAAGCTTTAGTTCATGCATGTAACACGTCTTTGCAAAACATTCAGATTGCCCAGATATGCACGAATAAAAAAGAGGAAACATTATTAACAGGACTAAGAAACTATAAAATGGTGGGTACTGAGGAACTCACATATCAATTTTAACTCCATTTAGGTTTTATCTGTTTTATTAGTTTATGTTTATTTTTAGTTTATTTGCCTGTATAATTTTGTGTTGCTAATATTATATTAGATTATAGTTACTTTTAAGATTGTATGTTTTATATAACTTTGGATTATTGTTATTGTTTACAATTTACTATTTATAACTTGTATTATGTTGTAAAGCGCCCAGAGTAGCTAGATGGTGCAGTATAAAAATCTAATAAAAATAAATACCATAATAAGACATAAATATTAAAGGTATATTTCAAAATGAAATGACAGTAAATAGTTTGGCGTTATTGACATCTTGAATTTTACATCAAAACACTTTGTTCCCAACAAAGTTATGAAAAAGTATAAACCAAGGAATTATTTAAAGAAGAACTTACCCATAAGCTATTCCTGCAATGGTGCACTTCTTAAATTGCATTACATTGCATGTCAGGGTGCCTGTTTTGTCAGAAAAGATGTATTTGACCTAAACAGATGTTAAAGCTTATTAATTATTTTTCATGAAATATACATTAATATTGTTTATACATATTTATGCCAGATACTTGCATAATGTTTAAAAGACTGAAGATAAAATCCAATTGTGAAGCTCTACTTGTGCAATGAGAACAATGTAACCAGCAGCAACAATTTTCCACTGTTTCTGTCTGTGATTTTGGGGTGCACGACTCATACACAACATGACAAAGTCTTGTGCACCTTGAAATGACAAAAGAAAGCCTTTAATCAGTAGCAATTTGCTGCTGCTGCTTTCAATCCCGCTATGCAGGCAGAGCTGCACAACAGGATTTCAGCCTACATGTTTTAACATTTTGAAGTACTGTACATTAGAAAACCCAAAAATGGTTATCATAAGTTGGAAATGGCTTTGATGGCAAAGTACTGTTAATTATTATAAATTAAACAGGCCTAAAATGTAGTTTCTTAACAAGAAACAGATTTCTACTCATGGCTAAATGCAACAATAATTCTGTTCCTTGTTTCCCTTCTCATTATATCAATCTGACAAGCCTGTCCCACTTCTGGCTCTTCTGCACAGAACATTTAACATTATCTTCCAGTTGTGAGTAGCAATAGGTAATCAAAATGTGTTTGGTCATTCAAGTAATTGTTAGACATATACACAACTAATTCAGAGAAATATACTCTCAGAGCCATATAGCACTGTGAAAATATCTTTGCAAATTGAAAGAAAGGGCATGAAATTCAAATTGCTGTTTTCCATGCGTGAATTGGGCATATTGATGGCATCTGTTCCTTGTACAACTAATAAGGTAGGTCTCTGCAAAGTCAATAAATGCCAGGGGGACTTAATTTTTGAATATAGAAGAATGGACTTCAGGATTCCCCTGTGGAATCTCATCTCCCAAAATCTTCTTGAACTCTTTTTTTTTTTTTTTTTTTTTTTGGATGGAGAAATATTCTGGATGGCTCCAGCACTATTAAGATCACTTTCGTCTCTAGTTTCAAAACTTGCTGGAAAACTGTTTTGACAAAAATGTATCTCACTAGACTGTGGAAACTTCAGAACATATTCTATACCAAAGTCCTAGGTAAAATGGCTACATAAAATGAAGGTCAGTACTTCTGTTCCTTTAATAATTCTTTAACAAGTATAACATATCACGAATCTTCTTTGGCCCTGTAATTGGGACAGAGGCAAAATCTTAATGTATCCCTAGAACTGTCACACATCTCTGTGATGGTCTCTGTTTTTGTATTGTGTCTTTGCCTTTCTTATTTTCTTATTGAACACATATATTTGGAAACCTAGCTGGAATCAAATGTCCTCTGAAAATCCATTTAAGGGCCTAGTCCAGTGATGGCGAACCTTTTAGAGACTGAGTGCCCAAACTGCAATTCAAAACCCACTAATTTTTTTTTTTGCAAAGTGCCAATACAGTAATTGAACCTGTATACTGGTGGCTGTGAAGGGGCGATGTCGGGTGCCCACAGAAAGGGCTCCGAGTGCCACCTTTGGCACCTGTGCCATAGGTTCGCCAACACTGGCCTAGTACCTCTTTCAGCATATTTCACAGAGAGTATCATCACAACTCCAGAAGAGTTATCTGTTCTGTTAACTCTTCTCCTCCTTCCCCGAGGAGACCAGTTGATTCTTCTACCACAAGAATCAGTTAAGTAAAACAAAACTAAATTCTGCACTAAAACATCAGCATTTTCCAACTGATCTCCTCCCACAATAATGAAAATATAATCAGTGCAAATCAGACTGACATCTGTTTTAATTAAATTTGCAATAAATACTATCTTTTAATAGTCTTTTTAATAATTGAAGAACAATGCAAACTACTGAATGATTTATATGTTAAGAAATGGGGGGGGACCCTACCTGGCCAAGTTCTTCATTAAGATTGGATGTGCGAGCCATAGCAGAAGTGTCTGTAGGTTCATAATGCATATCAATATCCTAAAAGGAAAAGGTAGCTTTCAAAAAGATGAAATCCCAGCATTAAAATTCTATTCTATTTTTATGTATGCCATGGAGAAGTTCACTATTGTCAACAAGGCTCAATTTTGTTTGGTTGTTCTTTATGCATGGCAATACCACTTAACAAAAAGTCGGCAAGATATGATGAAGTCCATGAATCCATCTAAAGTAGCTCTTTAGATTGTAGACCAGATATTTTCTATTATTTCCTAAAAGTCCTTTTCAAAGATGTATTAATTTTATAAGGACTTTGGAAATTCAGTATGATGGGTGGTTGTTAAAGAAAGCCAAGTAGAAGACTCTATTGGGACATAAAACTAGCTACATTCTTGTGATTCAAGCTTTACTATACTGTATAATGTTACACAACTGCTCCTTTTTCAACTTCTTTTCATTCTGGGTGTGGCTTAAACTAAGAGCTGTCTACAAGTGTCTTCCAGACCTCACATAATCAACACATGAAAAGGAAATGGGCCCATGCCTGCTGGCATTATCATGCTTTCAGCTCTAACCCCAACCTTTGTGTATTATGTAGAATATTGGCACTCAGGGGTATACATGCACACATGTATATATGCATGAACTCTTTCCCAATATACTGGGAAAATATTAGGATACACGGCACTGAGCGCCAGACCAATAAACACAATTCCCTTCCCCTTCTCCATAATGAGTATACACAATATTTATCTGAATACTGTTACTTATATAGAGAGTTTGGAAAAATTACTATTTTAGATTACTGCTCTCAAGAATTCAATAGGCAGCATGGCTAGTGGCTATGCTATAAAAAGAGAAGAGCAGATTACGTAGACTGCATTACAAAGCATGCATACACTAATTTCAAAGTTGTATAAGGGGCTGTGTTGTCCCTTCATACCATAATAGGCTAAGCAAGAATATACATATTGTTACCTAAGCAGAGTAACTCAGACTCTGAGGACAAGGGATTCATCAATCTTTGTAATTAAAATATATAGATTTGTACAATAATAATGTAATGTTTAAATAATTTACAAAGGATTTTGCTTGAAATGAAATCTAAATTACTTTAGCAAGCACATTCTTCACAGTTCACATGCATAATATCATTAGTGTAATTATGTATTAAAAGTCCTGCAAATAGCACAATAATGTTCATATTTACCCAATTTATGAAGTAGGCTTGAATAAATTTAACAACTTCTAATGTAACTAATAAACTGATAGGAATTAGATTGTTAAAGAGGATTATAAAGGTAAGAAAATTCAGGCCAAAATTATTAGCTCCACCATCTGTAAAAAAAAGAAAGAAAATACGTAAAATAAGATTTCTACCTTTAGAAATTACCAAGACCAGTGGCAAAGTAAGTAGGCACAGGATTTTCAGATTTGCTTACTACAACTATGACAATTCACTAGAAATTATCCAAGCCAGAATTCTGGCAGCAATAGCCAAAAATTAAATTTATCAATGGAGTTTTAACATAGACACTTGTCAAAATGTAAAAGTTTTATATGCATAGAGTGCTAAAATAATTACATTAAGTGGGTGTAGAAAAAGAAGCCCTGAAAATGTACACTGCATTTTAAAAATGAGATTTGAATAGCAATTTACAATTAAAAGACAATATGAAATAAATAATCATCCTGTTTCCCTGCAAACCTGGGAGCAAGATTACAATAACATTATAAGGGATTTTCCTTCATGGCTGGCCATAGTGGAGGAAAATTGAAAGTGTACTGAAATACTTGTTCTGTAACTGGTAGAACACTGCACGTGTAACTAACTGGTAAAACATTGCATATGATCAGTAGATGGCATTTGCAAGCCAAGTAATTTGCTATATCCCAATGTATTAATTCTGACTGGAGATGTGCATGACTCAGGTTACTGCACTTTGTATAAAGACACTGTATAGCACCAGAGGTGATGTGTGGATCCCTCCCACCCAGTTAGCTGATGAGAGGGCAGGACGGTGAGTCCTGCTGCACAGCCGTGGAGTGGTCAAGTGCCAGCGGGATGGGGAACAGCAGGCTGAATTCTTGGCTGGGCTGGCATGGAGCTTGAGAAGGAGGACCTTAGTGGGGTGCAATGCATTGTGAGTGGGGGGGGGGTGGGGGGTGGGGCCCCCCGTATGGCTCATGTTCTATCCTTATAGTTGATACTACTGCTGGATTCTGACTCTCTTAGACAAAACAATAACGCTTATGACCATAGTGGCAGCTTATAGAGAGGCAGGAGATACACACAGGGTTACACAACACATCATACCATGCCATACACACTGGATGCCAACACCACTGACACCACATATCACGTAATAGCAACAATAGCAGATAAGGACAATATGAATTTTCTTCTATAGAGTCAAGCTGGCTTGGCCAGATGAGCACCTGGAATAATTTTCTGTGTGCCATTTATAATATAGTTAAAGGAATAAAAGTCATTTTCTTCAATATATTCCTGCTTTTAAAAACTTTTGTATTTTAGAGATGCATTACTGTTTCTTTTTAGGGCATAATATAATTAAAATTTAGAATATAATTAAAATTCTTTTTGTTATTTTATTGTACCTTTTATTTTACCTTAAACATTTGTGCCTACAGTTTTTCAAGAGCTGTACAACTTTTTTATATTTTCAAACGCAAAAGTATTTTTATGCATATAGATCATAGAAGCAATGAAGAAATAAAACTTGTAGAATTAGACAAGCTGATATTGCCCAGAATCTTACACCTAGATATCCAGATGAATGTTGAGATATTTGGAAATGATTATCTGATTTCATTTGTACATTAGCACTTAAATTGGATAAATATCAGATGTAATGAACACAGGCTTTTGATATTTTTATATACAATCTTCAACTGGTATGGAAAAAGATGGTATTTTAAGCCTCATTAATGTAAAGATGTAACATTTATTTTAAGTTAAATTAAGGATAAGCGAGTCAATTAAACTAAGAGAAAAGAGAAGAAAAGGGAAAATACTGTAAAACTTTAAAGACTAGCAGTTTTTATTCAGTGAGACATTCTGTGAATCAAAATCCACTTCTCAAAACATAGGAGTGCAAGAAATCATCATCAATAACAACATCATCATAGGAGCCTTATGGATAACTCAGTCCAACCCCTGTCAAGGTGGCATAGTGGGGAATCGAACTTCCAAATTCTTCTCTGCAACTAGATATCTAAACTACAGAGGATTATGGTTGATACTTACAGTTTAGATTGATATACCAGTCCTTCATCTCATGTGTCTGATTCCATATAACAGACCCAATGGAACAAATCAAGGATATAGCAATAAGAATGCAGAACAAAAATAGAATTTGGATATTTGTAATTCTCTCCACATTGGATAGTTTAAGAGGTGGACTTGTTGAGTTCTGCGGTTGAAACAAAGAGAATTCAGAAATAAGAAAGTGTATTCATATGCAATTTTGATTGTGTTTATTCCTAAAATATTTTCTTATTTTCTATCAAGTTTTAGATACTATGTACAATACAATTACATAACAGCCTATCCTACAAGTGTTTGAAAAACACTGGCAAGCACAATTTTGCTTATATAGTATAGTACATTTCAATGAATATACACAACAATAGCACCCTTCCGCCCACTTTGCTATGACGTAATGAAGTAAATATTAATTATGAGTTCATCTACAGTTGTATCCCTTAACATATTTCATATCATGACATTAATTCTACTGAGCAGGGATGTTCAGTGCTGGAAAGTCTGCCATCAATCAAGTTCAATGTTAGGTAGCTTCATTTCAATACAACCCACTGTGGTTTGCAGCTGCCTTGCCTCTAGGTCTAATAAGCAAACAACAACTCTGCACTGGAAAACAGCCATGTAAGTCTTCCTCGTCCTGTTGAAATATGTCATGAACATAACTTCCTTCTCTGGAAGTTGAGTCATGGCTACTGGACTTCTTTTTTGAGAGATAGAAACGTTTCGCTGTTCATCCAAACAGCTTCATCGGTCTGAATACTGTTGGTGCAAATCCTGACTCTTATAGGCAGCTTTGACCTCTAGTCACCCTGGCCTTAATTAGGCTCATCAGATGAAACAATGGCCTAAGTAGGCTCGTTGGGGAGACAATGGTAGCTATGGCCTTGGTGGTAAAGGCTTTTTGATTTGTCTCGGTAGTGTGGAAAGCACAGCTTGATAAGTAGCAGATAAACTATGCCGGAGGCCACCACCTCTGTTGAGGGAGGGGTTTTCAATGCTCACATGAATGGCCTCCCTTACTCCTCTTTCAAACCACCTCTCTTCTTTGTCTAATATGTGTACATCCTCATCTTTGAAAGAGTGCCCTTTCTCCTTCAAATGGAGGTGTACTGCTGATTCTGGTCCTGAGCTGTTACCCCTCCTATGTTGGGCCATCCTTCTGTTTAATGGCTGTTTGGTTTCCCCAATGTAGAGGTCTGAACACTCCTCACTGCATTGGACCGCATATACTATATTGCTCCTTTTATGGTTGGGTACCGGATCCTTTGGGTGGACAAGTCTCTGCCTTAGTGTGTTTGTGGGTTTGAAATAAACAGGGATGTGGTGTTTGCCAAAAATCCTTTTAAGCTTTTCTGACACTCCAGCCATGTAAGGAATGACCAGGTTCTTCCGCTGGGTCTGGGTCTCAGACTGATCCCTTGTTCTTCTGGGATGGCCCACTGCTTTGTTGAAGGCCCACCTTGGATATCCACAGGCCTTAAGTGCTGTCTTCAGGTGCCTGTCTTCCTTCTTCTTGGCTTCTGAGGAGGTGGGGATGCTCTCTGCTCTGTGGCTTAGGGTCCTGATGACTCCTAGTTTGTGCTGTAATGGATGGTGGGAGTCGAACAGTAAGTATTGATCTGTGTGGGTGGGTTTCCTGTAAACTTCTACTTCCAGGCCACGGTCAGGTCTGATGATGACTGCACAATCCAGGAAAGCCAGCCTGTTGTCTTGGGTGTCTTCTCTAGTGAACCTAATGTTAGGGTCCACTGCGTTGATGTGGTCTGTAAAGGCCTGTACTTCCTGAGTCTTGATTTTCACCCAGGTATCATCTACATACCTGAACCAGTGAGATGGTGTTGTCCCTGGGAAGGTGTTGAGTGCCTTCTTTTCCACTTCTTCCATGTATAGGTTTGCAACAATTGGTGACACTGGAGAACCCATGGCACAACCATGCTTCTGTCTGTAGAAGTCCCCTCTGTACATGAAGTATGTGGTATTCAGACACAGGTCCAGGAGCAGGCCTATCTGATCTGGGTTGAGTCGGCATCTGGAGGTGAGGGTGCTGTCTTCTCTTAATCTTCTCTTTACCATCGTTAGGGCATCAGTGGTGGGGATGCTTGTAAAGAGCGATGTGACATCAAAGGATACCATGGTTTCATGGTATCCACCACCTCAACAGAGGTGGTGGCCTCCGGCATAGTTTATCTGCTACTTATCAAGCTGTGCTTTCCACACTACCGAGACAAATCAAAAAGCCTTTACCACCAAGGCCATAGCTACCATTGTCTCCCCAACGAGCCTACTTAGGCCATTGTTTCATCTGATGAGCCTAATTAAGGCCAGGGTGACTAGAGGTCAAAGCTGCCTATAAGAGTCAGGATTTGCACCAACAGTATTCAGACCGATGAAGCTGTTTGGATGAACAGCGAAACGTTTCTATCTCTCAAAAAAGAAGTCCAGTAGCCATGACTCAACTTCCAGATAAACTCACCTGGATGACTGAGAATCTTCACAGACATATAACTTCCTTGTACTAAAGACAGTGTCCATAAATTAGAGTATGCCTAACTTATACGAAAATGCACAGGCTATATAATATAAGACAAACCTGCATGAGTTTCGTATCATGTCCTGTATAGACAACTATACCATGAACCCACTGTGTATTTCTTAACTGAGCTCCACGTAGAAGAATTTGATCAGGCCCCAATGGAACAGTACTAAAAATTTAAATAAAGGAAATGAAATAAAGCTAAATGTAAAGTTAAATATGCATGCAACAAAACAATAATCATTGACTCTGTTCCAGTTTTTAAATCTTTTTTCCATCTTAAAGTAAAAATAAATATTGGAAACAAATCATGGAGAACTAAATTGTACAATATATCTTCTCATGTTCCCCTTCTCATCCAAATTAAGCTGTTTCATTCCATTTATTCAGGTACTTTATTCACTACATCATTTTTGCTCCTTTTTGCATCTTATCCAGAATAATTCATAGAATCATAGAATCATAGAGTTCGAAGAGAACTCAAGGGCCATCCAGTCCAACCCCATGCTATGCAGGAACCCCCATTACAGTACCCCCAACAGATGGCCATCCAGCCTCTGCTTAAAAACCTCCAAAGAAGGAGGCTCCACCGCCCTCTGTGGCAGCAGATTCCACTGCTAGACAGCTCTAACTGTCAGGAAGTTCTCACCGTCAGGAAGAATATCCTGTTTGACCATGATTTATCCAAACAGGATACAAGGCTTCATATGTGGTCTTGCTCTTGCTTTGAACCAACTGTTTTTATTCCAATTACATATGCAATGCCTAACCATTAGAAGTGAAATAGGTTATATTCTGAGCACAGAAATGTTACTTTTTTGAACTACAACTACATAGTAACCAGAAGTAATGAAGTCAGAGCTCTTTCACTTTCACTGCTTGTGTAAAAAGGGGGGTTTCAGTTCAATTGTTATCATTTTGTATATCTGATTACACTTGTGAGAAAAGCAGGAATATAGCCAAGTATTAAGCATGTCTTAGTAGAAGAACAGTGACAAAAGCAGAATGATAGATGGCAGAAAATATATCACAGTGGTGTTCCCCTTTCAGGTTCATATAACACATAATGTTTTGATGGCTGTTGTGAGTTTTTCAGGCTGTTTGGCCGTGTTCTGGAAGTTTTTCTTCCAGAACATGGCCAAACAGCCTGAAAAACACACAACAGCTAACAGATCCCTGCCGTGAAAGCCTTTGAGAATACCCACAATGTTCTGCTTGTTTGGTGGCAAATCTTAAAATACTGCTGCCTAAGTGTCAGTTCTGTGGAAATGAAGATTTCTCAGTTTCAGATCTTGAAAGACTTTAGACAGACCTAGCATGAATGACAGAAACTCAGCTAAAAGAAAATCAATCTATTCAATCTCTTTCCTCCAGCTTTTTGAATGTACCAGCCAAATAGAAATGGTTGGTAGTAAAAGGGATTTACAATTTTATTTGTATAATGCTCACATATATATGTATCATAATGATATTGTCAATAGTAGTAATACTGTTCATTGTCATGTGAGAGAAGTGCCAAAATTAGAAAGCCAGTGTGGCCGTTACACTGTTGTGTGTCAAGTTGTATGATTGAGTGACACAAATCTTACTGACCCCTGCAATAAATTGCACTAGAGTAAGCCTAATGAATCAATTGGAATGTGGTGAGTCAACTCCTTCATAACTTCCATTAATTCAATTGGGCGTACTCTAGCGGCAATTTTCAAAAGTCACAGTTTAGAGCATGCTCATTGAAACAATAAAAGTTACGAAGGAATTGATTCATCAAATCCAAATTGAACAATGGGACTACTCTACTGTGAGTAACTAAACAATAGGATTTTCGCCAATGTAAATTTCACTAGGCCTAATGAATCAGTGGGTATTTGGTGAGCCAGTTCCTTTGTAACTTCTGGATTCAAATAATTTTATTCTAATTGGAAGTTATTTTAGCAAATTAAGTCACAGTTAGGCCTGTTTGAATCAATCAGACGTACAGAATATATGACTTACTACACTGAGCAATAGAACTTTGATCACTGTCTCTACATTAACTACACAATTAGATTAGGTTCACATAAAATGACAATAGGATTCTGGCCAGCAATTATGTGCAGTATGTAACTTCATTAAAAATACTATATTCTTTCTCAGTTGGTCTCTTTAGCTGGCTGTAGCTGGTACCCAAATACAATGATTCAAGTAAGCCCTACATTGCCACTGTGAATGTTAAATTTCTGCATCTACTTCTCAGTGTGTGAAATAAGACTCATACAGGAATTTTTAATTCTCAATTCCAGCAGTGGTAGCATTATTTTGATATGCGATTATTTTCAGAGTTTTTATTCCACTGATGAGCTTAAAAACAAAAACAAAAAACAGTTATTCTAATGGCCAATGAAACTGTGATATTAACCAGCATGACCAATGACTATCATTCATTCTTCTTTTCCCTTGCTAATCATTAGCACTGCCCTCCTAGGTTAATGTAATTGCACTATACCTTCTTTTTATTAAGATGTCACTTTTTGTTTTTTCCAGTCATATCATTTTAAATAAAAGGACAAATTCAACTATTAAGCTTAAATCTATTAAATCTGATTATTTTTCCATGCAAACTATTCAAGTTACTTATTACTACATAATCTGCAATTTCCATTAAACTGGACATATCCCTTTATTAGCTACTATCTCTCATGTTGACTATGCTATCTGCATATAGAATAGTAACTTTACTAAAGGTGATTTCACTGAATTCTTTAAATTGTCTCTTTTTAAGATATTAATATAGCAGGAGTTTAAATTTTCATTCTATGCCATATAGACAGTTTAAGCTGGTTTCTTCATTAGTGAGAAAATAAAAACTAAGTTCTTACCTGATTAGCTTTTTTATTCTCATAGACAGATGAATGTTCTTAGATAACTTAGTTAGGTCCTACCCTCACAACTGGGAAGGCAAGAATGGAGGCACTGTGATATTGTACTGGTTATTCACTGGTTCTAAGGAGCAAAAGGCTTGCGTGTAAACATACATGTGACTATACAAAGCCCAAATACTACAGGCAGCAACCTGCTTTACTTCATTGCGTTCTCTACGCACCACACAAATGGCTACAGACTAATGAGCCCACATGAAAAAAACTCCACAAGGTAGAGAGCTAGGCAGATGCATTCATTGGAGTATGGCATAGAAAATCCTTCTTCCAAAATAAGATTCCTTCTCAGATTTGCATGTTATATCATGCAGGCATGGAAGGAACCCATATGTATGAGTCACGGACCATGAAGAAGAACAGGTAGAGAGACATCTTTAAGAAAGGCATACACTTCAATGTATGTGGTGTGAAATTTCAAACCACTTGGCAAGAGAAACTTGGCTAATTGGTGCACAAATGTGATAGTCTTCAGATTCTATTTGTTTAAGTGTTCCACAGATACTGGTGATTCCTTTTATGATCTAAGGCTGAATGAACCCATGGAGACTTTTCAAATAGGACATAAAATTGTATTCAGGTTATACAATGTCTTTTTCAAGAGCAATGTAGGTGACGGAAAAAATACTAGTGGAACAATGTCCTTAGAATTATCAAAGGATGAGACAACTTTAGGTCAAAAGGAAAAGACTGGGAAAAGAATAACTATCACAAGGCCAAACTGATACAGTTGGTGAGCAGTGTTTTGTGTGGTATGCCATGGTAAATTCTACAACGAAGGCTATTTGGCCAAAACTAAATTCAAGAAGCTGTGTGTCCAGATGATTGAAAGGCTCAAAATGGGATCAACAGAGCAGATACTTGGTCTCCAGAACAGCAAAGAGTTAAATCTTTGCTCAGTTGGGAAGCAAAAAATTATAACACTTGACAATGAGAACAATTTTGGGGATGAAATGCATATGTTTTGGCAAAGGAATGTAATACAGTACAATACTTGCTATTTCTAGCCACAGAAGGAATACACAGACAGCTTCCTCAGTTTGTATGATTTGTATCACCCTATTTAAGGTCAGATCCTATACACACATCTCCCTTCTACAATGCTGGGGTTAGGGGTGCCAGACCCCCCATATGGTTCAAAACCCATGCATAATTCCAGTTACGTGACCACTCCAAACCCTGAGGCTGGGATTGAAAGTCCCTCTGGAATTTTGGGGGGATCAATCCCAGCACTTTCATTGGGGGTTGTTGCGCCATTACAGTTGCATCTGACTCTTTGAGATCCCATGTCCATGGAGTTTTCTTGGCAGGAATACTGGAGTGGCTTGCCAGTTCCTACTCCAGGCGCCTACAGCACCTGGTATTCCCTGGTGGTTGCCCATCCAAGTACTAGCTATGCCTGGCCCTGCTTAGCTTCCAAGATCAGATGTGCTCAGGGCATCTAGGCAGCTCACTTTTCATTGGAGCTTGCTTTAAAATGGAAGTTTGCTCAGAAGCCATGCCTCCAAAGAACAGAGAAAACTTCCTTGTAGGGGTCTTTCCCCCCTAAAGAGGGAGTTGATCCTTCTTTGAACACCCCACCTCTCTGTCTCTCTTGTTCTCCGCTACTCCCATCCCCTGCCTCCTTTCCCCTGCAATGAAATTTTGCCTCAACTGATTCAGCTACCCTCACGACCATCTTCTGCTCCCTGGTTTCATTTCCAAAGTGTTTTCATTGTCCTGACAGATCTATTAAAGCTGTGTGGAGCTATTTTGTGCTCCTCTCCCTTGCTTCAACACAACAGCCAACAAGCCTAGCAGCCAAGACGATGGGGAGAGACTACACCTATAATGGGATATTGGGGGGAGGAGTGAAAGTGGAGGAGGAAGAAACAAATCTACATAAACTGAAAACTGTGCTGATTGGACCCAAGCAATTCAAGAGAGAAGTGTACTGTATGCTGGTTGTGGGTCCCTGAGACAAAGGACCAGTGCCAGTTCTCTAGAAATGGCATCAGGTCAAAGCAGCAGTTGCTGGAAGACTAGCCAGGAGAAGCACAGAAGAGGGGAAGCAACAGATATCAAAGGGTTCTAATACAGGTGCACCTGTGGAAAGCTTACATGCAGTAAAGAGAAATCAAAATGACCCCAGTATTTTGAACTGAAATGGAGAACCCTCAATAAGTCAAGAATTCCTAGTCATTGTCAAGAGGCATGATCTGAGAGACCTACACAGCTGGAAAGCCAGTAAAGGGGGGAAATTGTAGTTTCTTGTTTTCTAGCAGTGAAATCAGGGGAGTAAAATGTCCTTAGAGTTATACAAGAAGTTCTTTGGCACTGAATAAACTATGCTGCTTAGAACAATTTCCTTGCAGAAAGAGGCACCTGATTGTACTAACAGTAAATAATAGTGTACATTGCTGGGACCTGAAACATCACTGATATGTGAAAAAGCCCTTTCATACTCAGGGCTCACAGTGACTGATTTACTAAAAATTGAGGGTCGGCTTATTGATGGAAGTAAACCGAGGAAAGTACCGTGCAGTTGCAAAACTGCAATTTCGGGTTGAAAAAGTTGGGTTGTCTTATACATGGTGGCATTTTATATATGGGAAAATATGGGTAAATTGCAAATTTAAGATAGCTCTGCTGATATATCTTTTGCTCAAAAAAAGCAAAACTGGTGTTGTCTTAAATAAATTTCTAGACCTTTTTCATTCTGTGCTTTTGGCCTATTATAGAATTCTTAGTGATATCTGTTAAGGTTTCCTTGAGTGTTTCTTTCCAAGAGTAAATTTAACATTGGAATTGCTATTCAATCAAAAATGAGAAATGTTACCTATTGGGATTATAAGTCCTAGAAATTCCAATGGCCATGCTGACTGCAACATTCTGGAAATCATTGTTCAAAAAAGTAACTTTCTCCTTCTAGTTGACTCAGCCTTCCATCCTTCCGAGGTCAGTAAATTGAGTACCCAGCTTGCTGGTGTGTGTGTGTGGGGGGGGGGGGAATGTGTAGCCTGCATAATTGAATTGTAAACCACCCAAAGAGTGCTTGAAGTATTGTGGGGTGGTATATAAGCAGAATACTTTGCTTTCTCTGATTCATCCTTGTATTAGGATTTTAGGAAGATTATACAGGGTAACTAAACTATATAGCAATTTAGAAGCTTCTGGATTTCAATCACATTTAATAACCACATTTTTGTGTAGAACCAAACCTCACAATAGCGAATTTGTATGTATATTTTAAAACTACAGTTGCTTCATTAAAGCAGAATATTAAGTCATTACTTGATTATATATTTTATGACTTCTACTGGTTGAAACAATGTAATCCTTTTTCAGATATCTACTTACCCATGCCCTTCTAGCCGAATGTTCCCAACAAAGTCATAAAGATGTCTGTTAGGACTTTCACATTCAATTCTGCCTGAAAGTAGCATCAAGCTGTCAATGTCCTTCATGTCTGATGTCAATGACAAACCCTATCAGAACAAGCGTTTAAGGAAAACTGTAACAGAAAAGTCACAACAAAACTCTCTGTATACTTATTTTTACATCATTTTCTTGGTCTACTACCTATAGATGTATATCACACTGAACTAGTGCAGGAATGAAACACCCAGCTGTTCAGCCTTGAAAGAAGCTGGACTGAATGATCTATACACTACAGGGGCCCTTCCAGCTCAGTAGTTCTAAGATTACTATAATTATAAAGTCTCAAGCTTGCACTCTTCTTCCTTCCTAATTCTACACCCATGCAGAATTACCTCCTGGAGTTGTTCTTTGAATTAAGCTTAGCGGTAAATAAATAAAACAGAAAAACTTAAGGCCTCAGCCAACAACCCAATAGATCATGCACACATGCTGGCAGCTCAGTCGAAAGGCTCAGGAGATTGGCTTCATGCTCTCCCACTCTCCAGTATAGGATTGAAGCTTGATGACAACTCTCTTTGACTAGCAGTCGGTCTCCGTTTCGGAGCACCAATTGTTTGCCATCACGTGTCCCTGTGGTACAACTGTCACCCCACAGGGCCACCACAGCCTCTCTTGCCAACTTGACTCGAACATGTCAGACACAACATGATTAATGACATCTTGTGTCATGCCCTTAACCAAGCCGGTTTTCTAGCTACCCAAGAGCCTTTACATTTGTGTGCTGGAAGTAACTAAAGACCAGATGGGACTACCTTGATCCCCTGGAGCAAAGGCTGATGCTTAACGTGGGACGCCATGTGTCCAAACACATTTCCACGTCCCACGTACAAAACACCAGCATTGAAGCCGGATCCACAGCAACAACGGCCGAACAATTAAAAAGACAAAAATACGAAGATATTACCACCTGAATTGACTTTGTTCCTGTAGCTATTGAAACATCTGGAGTCTAGGGAGAATCAACCTGGAGCCTAGTCGAGGAAATAGGGCGTAGAATCGCCACTACTTCTCAAGATGACCGAACACCAATGTTCCTGAGGCAACAGCTGTCGACTGCTGTCCAAAGAGGGAATGCTTGCTGTGTGCTTGGCAGTCTAGCCAGCTGACTAAATAATGGTGTTTTCCACTAAAGTGATTTCAGCTAGTATAGTAAATCCCTTTTGTATTTTTAACATATTTTAACTTAAAAATGGCATTTGGGGACTCAGTCATGATTGTTATAAGCCTGTGTGAAAGATAAATTTTCAGTTGTCAGCAGAAGGATAAAATTAGTGTGTGTGTGGTGGGGGCAGCCTGATCTCATGATTGCATAGGTGCTATATTTGTACCTTGATAACTATTTTCATTAGTCATATTGAGTGCTGCAAGGTATCAGTAAACATTTCAACTTTTAGTATTATTATTATTTATTTTATCTGCATGACTGTACAGTGCACTACATTGCCTTTTGATATGATGTGGGGTGCTTTCGCCACAATAAATAAATAAATAAATAAATAAATAAATAAATAAATAAATAAATAAATAAATAAATAAATAAATGTGATTTTGAGGAAGGTTTTGAATGCCTTTTCACTGTCACTTCATCATGATTTGCTAAGTTATTTGAAACAACAAACTGTTTAACAACAGCAGCAGCACCAGCCGCCGCCACCACCACCATCACCACTAACAATCACCACCACCACCACTTATTGCTCAGTCAATTCTCACTTATGATCATCCTTTCCAGGCTTTGCTAAGTATAGCATTCTCAGAAGCAGTTTACCATTCCCTTCTTAACATTAGTTACAGCCAATTTCAGGCATGGCAACATCAAGCCATGTTTCTGCAGATGGCTTGTTGAAAACTAACAACAATGCATGTTAATTACAGTTCTGGGACAAGATGACATAGTAAACTGTAATTTGAAAAGCTGAAGCAGAAGTTTCAGAATGACACTTTCTAGTAGGTAGAAGATAGGCTTGCTCTCCCTCACATAATGGTTTAGCATATGAATATAAATAATGATATAGCATATGAACATAGGCACCAGATAGCCACCATATCTTTCAAAATATTTTCCATAGCTTATCTTACTTTCTCATCGTTGGGTAAGTCCCACCTTAACATAAGCAACTACACTGAAACAATTACTTTGTACTGTTAGAACTGATGGGGTGCAACTCAATTTAAACTTAAGAAGATGCAACCCTTTGAATGAGAAGAAGAAAGAGATGATTAGACTCCTGCCATCTCCATCTCCAACTGAGGCTGACTACATTGTGGCTTGTTTTGCAACCTATTTTATCCTTCTATTCAGATCACACACACACACCCAAAAAATCCCTGCAGTTGGTTTTGGGATCACTGCCTATCCTGGTCCCTCATCTGAGGCAGTTCAGTCCATGCCTAGAGCTTTCCTTCCTTCCAACTTCTAGCTCTCCTTTTATGGCTCAATGTAAAGCTGGTGGACTGTTTAAAATGTTGCATGGTGTTAGGGGAAAGGAATGGTTTTCAAGTTCTCCACAACACAGGTGATTGTAGCTTATTGTAGTTTCTTTGAGCTCTTTCTGTTTCAAAGCATTTTTTTCTCTTTTTGTTTGTTTGTCTAGCACTAAATCAGGGCTGTCCAACTTTGAACAGGCCGAGGTCTACTTTTTCCGAACGAAAGTGCCTGAGGGCTACTACACTAAAACCTCTACTTATGAATTTTATCTGTTCCGAGCATATGCTCATAAGTAAAAAAAAATTGTAAGTAGAGCAACGTGATGGAGAACTTGTCCCCTCACATTTTTTAGTGATGGTCGGCAGGCTACTTTTAAGCCCTTCATGGGCTACTGGTAGCCCCCAGTCTACCTGTTGGGCAGGCCTGCACTAAATGAATGTATCAACATGTTGATAAGGTGATCTAGCACTAAACTTGGTAGTATGCTTTGTTTTTTAATTTAAAAATATTTCAGGATAAGTAGGGAGAACGATTGCAGAAGTGGGTGTTTCCACTATCCAAAACATCACATCCAGGTTAGAATGTTACCAGAATACCACTCAGAGTCACATATTTGCCCTTTTTGACAACAAAACCAAATGATCATACAAGGAAAATACTGTTCAACTCTCTTTTGATTTAAAAAGGTAAAGCTCCAAGTGGCACAGAAAAAAAACTCTGCATCTAAAGCCAAAGGGGCCAGGGTGATTTCCATTGGCATTTGTGTCATGTGATGAATATTTAAAATGTTTGAATTCATATGCTTTGTTTCCGCAGTAAATCCTATAATATTTCCCAGTGCTATTTCTGACTTAAATAGATAGAACTAGGTCTTATATCTCTTCTAAGTGCACGTGTGCCTCTCTAATGAACATAATCTTTTTTTCTTAAAAGAATTGTAGACATGATTCCTTTCCAAAAGAGGAAATGCACTCAGGTAATCATTAAGGGTTTCAAAGAGCTGGAGCTATAAGTTGCAATTATTCCTGTGCCCGTTGCATGACTATTTTGCAAAAGATTTTGACATTCTCCAATTGCTTTAGTACTTTTGTTTGAGAACACAGTCATCAATCCTATACTAGCTGTAATCTTTTACCAGTTGATGGTATAGAATAGAAACAGCATTATACTTACTACACCATATTTTGGTACTTCAAAATTCCATCAACTCTTACACTCTAAATTTATACAATATGCAGTGACAGGTCATCCTTGCCATTACATGTATACGCCTGAGCCCTTTCTTTCAAAGCATCACCATTGGCCCAATTTCCCTTGATGCTCATGTACAGTTTGTATAACTTGCCATGGTCAGTAATGGTTAATTGACAAAGTGACAAGGCACATGTTTGTTGTGCAACTAGTCGAATGGTTAACTGCAAAACCAAAATGTGTTCTTAGAGCTCAACAATGAGCCAAAATTAGCCATGGCAGGTTAAGCAAATATCAGTAAGATGTGAGCCATTATTTTACAATGCACAGAGATAATCCTTCTAATATGACTTACTAAAAATGGATCTAAATGAAGCAGCACTATTAGTTTTTCCTACTTGCATTCTGAAAATGTATGTACAGAAGCAACAGTGCATCTAAATATTCAATGGGAATATTTCACAAGGCATTCATAACCTTCCTCAAAATTTCACAAATTTTGATATCCCACAAGATATTATTATATTACATGGGAAGAGAAACTTAGAGGCTGATCCCAATACTAACCCCCTTGCCCAATATTTAAATTGGGATTAGCAGGTTTTAGAATGTTTTCAGTTTGGGTATTCACATAAGTTACATGCAAGAGTGGAATAATTTGAAAAAGGACTGAGTTTTGAATGGTAGTAAGTTTTTTTTCCCTCTGCCAAAGGTCTGTTTATTTTAACATGGATATGGAACTGACTGTGAACACCTGTTTGTGTTGTTTTTAATTCTGCTATCTAATGCAGCACTATACCAGATAGCAGGAATAAAAACATAAAAACATTGTAGTCCCTTATGTCAACAGCTGCCAGATGAAGGGCAGTGAAGACAGGCTGCTGCAGCAATAACACAAGGAAACATGGAGAAGAAAGAGGGATGGCCCAGGAAATGTTAAAACTAAGAGCATTGTTAACAGCCCAGCTTCACCATCCATCTGTTGGGTGTGCACACACACATTTGATAAGGTGCAGTGACCCAGCTCCAGGGCATGTCAGCTTGACTATCACATGATCATGAACCAAATTCTCTAACTGTGATGCATATTGTGAAGCATATCACAAATGAACCCCTATGATTGTTCTCAGTAGTGTGCATGTAGATAAGAAGCACTGCATCTATTTCTCCTTTTTATTTTGAATGAAAGTGCACATCACCCACATTCAATTTCATTTCACAGCTGCTTCATCTCACCTTCTGAGCACAGTCCATTTCAAGAGCTAAACAAAAATCAATTCTTTGTACTAAAATAAATGTTTAAAAAGTACTTAAAATGACAAGGAGTAACTTTTCTTACCTGCCGTATCTTGAGATTGGTTTCACCATCTAAATTTGATGTTTCAATGTAGCACATAGCTTGTGGTTCACTTAGAAGACAGAGAAGATGTAGTTTTAAAATAAATAAATTCATAATTATTGTGGAAAATATACACAATGAATTACAATGTCATTCCTTAGTCTGCTATTGCATCCTTAAAAACACACATATTAACAAGTCATTCACATTTCCAGAAAAAGACTACCAAAACAATTTACAAAAATGTATTAAAATTTAGCAGCAAAGATTGTTTATTCACACTGACTACTATACCATGCACTACAGTTAGACAGAATATTTAATATGTTGTACAGTCTGCTTGCAGTGTATGTTAGCCAGATAAAACGATAAGGTCACAAACTATGGGTCTGTAACACAAAACAATAAATTACTTTGTGGGGGTATACAACCCCTTGTCAAACTAACTGTGCAATGTGAAGCATACAGCAAAGTCTTGATTATGTGAGACAACCTGCAAATGCAGAGCATTTCCTGATACAGAATGAACTTCTTTTAGAATTGTATAAAATATTTAGTATACTGTAACCACAAAATATTTCCATGCTTACACAGGAAATTACTGAATGTTAAACTGATTGATTTTTTTTTACCCTTGCCATCTTTTCTGTAAATGTAAATGACAGACTATTAATTAGAATTTTGACCATTTCTTATACTTTTCTAGATTCCAGCATATCCACACATATCTGTGGAACAGGCCCACTGAACTCAGTGGGACTTTTTCTAAGCATGTAATTGTAATTTCACTGCAACGCTACAATGCAATACAAATTTATTTAGAAAGAAATCCCACTCTGGTCAATGGTCTTACCTCTGTGTTAGCATGCAGAGTACTGAGCTGTATATATTGCAATAGACTTTAAAAATAAATAGGGCAGCAGAAGCATTAAAAAGAAGAGCGAGAACATGCTCCAATACAAATATTCCTTGAAACAGTAACAACACTCAGTGCTCAGATAAAACTATTTCCTTTGACTTGTACAAGTTATATGCAAACATCAGACAGACAGCATTCAAAATCTGAATTATATCATAGTATCATGCACTATTCTCATCTCTCTCTCTCTCTCTCTCTCTCTCTCTCACACACACACACACACACACACAAACCCATATGTTAGACCACTGCATGCAATACAAAGCATACAACATTTACAGTTGTGCTGAGGGTCCTCTACAAGCCATAAAATGTGACAACTGATTATATGTGGGCATTGCATAAAGTTACTGAAAATTAGAGATAACTCTATAGTATAAGCATATGATTAGTTAAATTTTTAAATAAATATGGCATATAGAAATGTTTTGGGAAAACACTATAATTTTGCATGATAATAAGATTAGTAATAGTAGTAAGTATAAAAGTAATAATTGGACAGCAAGAAAAACAAATTCTTCATTTTCAAATATGTTCAAATTTGTACTTGCTGCAGTACAATTCTATTTGGATTAACTAAGAGGAAGTGCCACAGAAATCAACAGGACTTACACTACAGGAAATGTAGTGTAACCTCAACAATTCGTACAAATGTAGTCTAACCTCAACTATTAATGCTGAAATAATTTTACTACTTTAGCACAAAAGAAAACTTTCTTGTACCCACATCTTATTCAAATGCTGTCTTCTTAGAATTGAATTTGTGTACAGTCATGTTGTAAAGGGTCGGTGCCACAAACCCTGTTTTGTATCTCTTGATTTGGTGTATGAGGACCCACAAACACATTTTTTTTCTGAAACCGCTTCATTCTAACCTTGATGACAGACTGATGAGGTCAGCTGGGAGATGCTCCCCATTGGTCACTTTCACTATTTCCCCTACTGCAACCTAAATATCCCAGTTTTAAAATTATAGCAGAGCAACAAGTACAAGTTGGGGAGGGGTTTAATGGACAAAAGAGAAAAAGATAGAAAGACGAAAATTACTATACAATGCATGTTAATAAATGCTTGGTTTCCCCCCCTCCAAAATCTATTTAAATTAGATCAAGGCCAACTAATATCATGATGTACTGTACATGTTTTACATGAATAAATTTTTGGATATTCAAAATAGTTAAAATGTAAGCATCTAATTATTTAAAATGTATATGTACAAGTTGGATACTGTGGCCACTGAAAACTATTTAGCCAGGGTTATAACTTAGGATACTTATAGAAATAGCTTCTTTCATTCCAAATGAAATTTTATTTATGCTGATTGAGTCTTAGAATCCACACTAAATAATTTCTTCTTTTTTGGTTGAAACCTTTTTATAGGAGTGTAGTTAGATTATGAGGGAAGAAAAATAACTTACTAGATTTAAGTGGCAATCGAACTGTATGTTATTTGATTTAACTGCACAATATAAAATGACCCCTTGAATCAGCAATCTCCTCTAGAGAATTTTTCTTTTACGGACAGGCTGCATTCCTAAAGATGCATACATGAGAGTAAATCTCACAGATTTCCATGTATAAGACTATATTTTTGTCTAAAATTGTTACACTAAAAATTGAGGGCTGCCTTATCCCTTTTAAAACTTAATTTCCAAAGTCAATTTTATCATTAATTGCAATGTTCCAAACTTTAGTATGTAATTCATGCAATTGGAAGATCTAATTATGCTTCCAATGTTTTGCACTGAGCAGTCGTGCTGTTAATGTATTCATTATCATCTCTTTTTTGCGATATGTTGTGTTATTTCACACATATTTTCTAATAGTTCAAGGGAATGCTACACTCTAATCTAAAAATAAACAGACACCATTTATAACCATTGTAATCTCTTACGGTGGTACTGTTGTTAAATAATTACATATAAACACTATATGGCAGGTAACCAATGCTGCTAACATTGATAAGGCTTATAGTTTGTTAGGTATGCAGCACAAGCTGGCACAACCTTCTTCATTATATTTCACATCCTCTACCTGGGGCTGTTAAGCACTGTCAAATCTTGCAGGTTGAATTATATATATATATATACTATATTGTTAAGAGGCATATTATATATGAGATAGCAGTCACTGTAGTGCAATTCTGGCCTCTAGATCAACTGTCCTTTCTTGTGTTTGTGGTCACCCTAAGGGGGTTGTAAGTGTGAAAATGAAGCTTCCAAGGAAGAAAAAAGCTGTATTTCACAAGAGGTGCAAAAGAAACAAAATTTGAAAATCTGGAAGAAAATCATAGCAGGGTAGTTTTGTTGTGTCCTCTTCTGTGTAGGTAAGCTATAAGGTATTGCTTGAGGTGAAATATTCACACTATTATTGAGAAGAGCATACAAAATAAATGATAAAATGATGTATCATGCTTACAACCACTAATATTTCAAAGAAAAAAAATCCAATTCCTGTACATATGCAATCTCAAATAATAGATGGGACATTTCAATTAAACACTGGATTTATTATAAACCAATTATCTATCATTTTTGAAACTATTACTTTAAGATTCATAAAATAGCCCATTCAACCAATTACACAGTGTAACTGATGATCCAGTCAAATAGATTTTGGGGGAAAACGCTTCCACATATTCATCGTGGACCTGTAAATAAAGTTATCCAAGGAAATATAGATTTAATACTTTCAGTATTAAACATAATATTTTGCATTAGGGTATTTCATGATTGAGAATATCATTAAGGAAATTGGAATCTCCAACCAAAAAAGGTTTTGATGTGTTCCCAGTAGTTAATTTGGCTACTATTCTATAGCATTATTTGAATAGAACAATATTTCAGTGTTTTACATGAAGTTAAGGTTTGAGTGGGGAAGTATTTCAGTTTAATCTTTATTTCCTTGGAGCAATTTTAAAGTTAAGGCAGGGTAGAGAAGGCAGAATCTACTCTGGAAGCACTGATGAGCATCTCTACCTTGATGAGAGAAGTACAGTGTCAGCAGGTATATATTCCTTGCCCTTTATTAAAACTATGTCGCCAACATCTACCTGAAAGAAAACTAGGAACTGGTTAATGAGCTGCTTATTCTATTTATATATGCATTGTCAGACAAAAGTAAAGAATCGATTAGGTCAGAATCCCATTGAAATCAGAATAAGGTGAAGTCACATTTGCTTAACATTTCCCAACAGTTAACAAACTGATTTAATGTCTTGTTTGATTTTTTTTGAACAAAATTGAAACAATAGTTTTACATTGTCACTAACATGACTTGACTTTATGGAGCAACTTTATAACAAGCCAAATTTCTGATTTCCTTGTCTACAATTATAAGGAAAAGCTCTCCAAAGCAGGAAACAGAAATTCCATAATTAAATGGCAGGATCTTTAAACTGGATGGACACTCCAACCTTCTGCGTATAAAGCATGGACTCTGCAACTGAACAAGGCTCTGTGTCCAGCATTATTACTATATTACGATAGGAAAGTTGGACTTACCATAGAGTATTCTTTTCTGCAGTGATAGGAGGGTACTCTAGCATAGGTGAGCTCCTAGTTGCTCCAGAGGCAGGGCCATTCTGTCAATGAAACTGCACTGCATTTTACTGACTGAGAGTGAACCCTCACAGTTCTATGATCAAGCTTCATGCAACAAGAAGTTAACTTACATAATGGTAGAAAAAAACCCATACTAAAATATAAAATCTGTCTGTGGCATCCAACTGTTGTCAGGATTAATAACAATGACATCATACCTTACAGAAGAAACCACCAGGCAACCCCAAACTACCCTCCCATCACTGCAGAAAATGATACAGTACTTCACAGTACATCAACTTCCATTTTCCTGCAGTGGAGGGAGGTAATCTAGAGTCGGCCATAACCAAGCTCTTAAGCAAAATGGGAACAGAATAGCTCAGTGCTCCCTAGGATACTATTCTCTGCAGCACTTATTGTCCAAAGGCTGACTCTGCAGAAGCAATAAATCTCCTAGTACTTAACAAAGATTTAAGAAGGCACCCAAGTAGCAGCTCTTCATATCTAACAATTATGATTTTTCAAGAGCTGTAGTTCCATCTGCACTCAGAGGTGTTAGCCAAAGTCTACTAAGGTATCTTCAAAGCAGACTGCTCATAACAGAAAAAAATGCAATCCTTTAACCATCTTGCCAAGGTAGACACATAAATCTTCCTCTCTAAGTGTCCCACACCAAATGGAAATAAACAGGAAACCCAACACTCTAGAGAAATTAGTGAGAGAAAGAAAAGTCAGAATATACCTACAAACATCCAAAATGCCACTAATTTTCTCTTTCAGATCTGAGATGAGGACAAAACAACAGAAATATCACCTGATGACTGCAGTGGTACAGGGAGTTTACCTTAGCCCTAAAAATAGTATCTAAGAATCACCAAATCCTCCTTAATCTATTGGCACCCAGCTCTCTCATCCATTGTGAGATGAATCCTGCAAGGTCCCTCAGTAGTTGAGCAATGCAGGAAACAGCCATGACTGGGGAGACTATTTCATCTGTACAGGAACTCTACAGTTCTTGCAGTGACTGAAAGTTGTAAGTGAAAACATGACCATGATATCACTTCCAAGCATGATACCATCAGGTCTAAAAGTTTCACAAGAGCTCCAAAATTACTGGCCAATCTCCCTATTATGCAACTTATAAAAAGTTTGAACAAATTATATTAAACCATCAAGCTCTTAAAACTGAGCCTCTTCTAATTCCAGAACAGGCAGGATTTAGACCTGGCAAGAGCCATATGACTCAAGTCTTAAATTTAACCCAGCATATAGGAGATGGTTTTGAAACATACAAAATAACCAGAGCAGCGTTTGTCAAGGGATGAAAAAGAGACTTAGAAGATTTAAAGACATGTCTCCTCTTTTTTGTTACCCAAAGACACAACCTTTCTTTTGCCTTAGTCTCCACCAACACGCTGTCTATGATATCAAACAGCTTTTCCTCTGCAAAAGAAGACAAATTTATCTTAGACTTGGGAGTCTGCATTCTAATTTTTTAACCACAGATGGCGTCTGGCAACCACATTAGCATCCATGGAATGAGAAAAGAACTGCAGTGATTTCAAACAAATGTGAGCTATAAAGGCAGCTGCCTTGGTCAATTTATGGTCTCTCTGACTTTAGGGTGTCCTAAACATGGGGTTGATACTCCAGATATTCCAAAGACAAAAAGTTAAATAATTTTCTGTGTAGAGTCCATAAAACTACTGCAGCTTTGCTCCAGCCTCTGCATGATACAAAAGAAATTTCATTGTAGATTCCTGCTGATAATGCCTGAGACAGGGAGTCCATAACAGTGGTAGAGAAAGAATAAAAATGCTTAGCCTGTAATGCATTAGGTTTAACTGCACCAAGGGAAGAATATTCATGAGAAATAACACTGATAAATAAGCTTAGAAATGGAGCCATTCCACCAGATTCAGATTCAGCCACCTTCTAATCTTAGGGGACAGTACAAAAAACCCTGCACTTGGAGACTTACTTGGAGGGGAAGGGAAGTGCCAGATGGCTTGAAATCATACACACTACCTGTGCCTTGTAAATGGCAAATTTTGCCCCTTCACCTTATTGTACATGATAACGAAGAGGCAACATTTGCAAGGGTGATACCAACAACAGCCAGGGAGTTGATGGGCAAGGTAGAGATGGATGACAACTCCAAAGATCTGTTAAGACCTCCTTAGGATTTTTACCACATTAAGCTCTAGCACTCTAAGTCAAGGGACTCAAGAGCCATAGCCTGGCAAACTGCTGCCTTTACATTAGAGTCAGACTGTAACAGGCATTCTCCACACCAAAAAGGATGGGGACAATGCATTCAGTTTCAGCAACAGAAGGAAGCCTCCCCCCCCCCCGTCTGCTGTTAAGATAGAAAAGTTCACAGAATTGTCCACGGACAGCTCCAGGTTATCAACTCTGATCATACCAAAGTTCCTTCAGGGGAAGGCAAGAAAAGGGGAGGCAGCCAGAAAAATGAAGAGGAGCAGAGCTTCATCAAAGAACCTGCATACTAGAGCTCAACAGGACAAGGACTGGGAGAGTGTTCTTTCAGTCAGGAGCACACAATGTAATTTGATTAACAGCTTGGTCCTGCCTCTGGAGGAAGTAGAAGGAGCCCACTCACACTAGTCTATCCTCCACCACTGCAGGAAAACCATACAACACAAGTGAAAAGAAACTTGAAAACGGAAGTAGGGAAGTTTATCTAGAATCACCCTTCTGGATGAGAATGCATGTTTATTTTGGGTATAACTAACAGTGATTAGATCTTATCTAGTGAAATTAGAAATATGTGAACCAAATTTTCAATTTCTGATATCTATAGCATATCTCTCTACAACTGTGCAGTACAATTATATATACAGTATAGCTAGTTTAAACGGGAGCCAAATCATACAGTATATTGGTAAAAGAATGAATAAAAGATCAAGGCAAGAAAATATTGCCAAATGTTAAAGACCAATATATAGAATATGTCTTCTGTTTACATAAGTTTTTATCTCACACTAGGTCATTGTTCAAGAAGAAACAGTATCCTCTTTGCATAGAAATTAGTGCAAGCACAAACTGTTCTAAAACACTACATAGTACCACCCAAAGATTTCAGTAGTGATTTCACAAGAATCTTAAGAATTGCTCCAATAGCTATTTTATATGTTCACAGTACTTTTGATTCAAACCAGTGTTTACATTTTATTCCGAACTATAAGCAGATCACCTACCTTTTCCCAGTGAACAATTTCCCAAGCTCCATTTCTCAGTACTACAAAAGGGAAGAACAAACAATATAAACACAGAAGTTAATTATTTCATGTAAAATAAACCAAATCTTTATTTATGGATTTAGCCAAATCATTTTCAAAAAACTTAAAATGTTCATAAGCATATAAAAATAAAATAATTAAAATGTTAATCTATGTACAGACATAAAATAACACTGCT
The DNA here is from genome assembly GCA_023846285.1 of Phrynocephalus versicolor. Lineage (NCBI taxonomy): Eukaryota > Metazoa > Chordata > Lepidosauria > Squamata > Agamidae > Phrynocephalus > Phrynocephalus versicolor. The sequence continues at coordinate 3,041,848 of JAHTLZ010000030.1, read as the reverse complement.
TATAGAAATGCATGTAGAAACATATGCAATAAAACAATAATCAAGTTGACTGAACATAAAAACTTGGTGTTAAGAGTTTGTTACTGTGAGGTTAATCATGTTTTTGGCTAAAAGAAGAAGTGAGGGAATAAAAGATCCCAGAGAGGAATATAAACAATAGAGGATGATGAACATCAGCCACATTTTTAGTTAACATTTTTAGTTTAACATTCACTCCCTTTCTAAAACTGAAATCCTGTTGTGAAATTCTCATCTCCTCAGTTGAAATTGTTCCCAAGCCTCTAATTACTTCTTGAAGATTAAAGTGATTTCACGGGAGTCTCAAGACCCTCATGGAAGAAATCAGAAAAGTTTAATTTCTGGACAAAAATTGCCACCACTGACCGTAATCAGCCATATTTGGTGTAACTTAGGGTATCAGGATTTCAGCCTAGGGGATCTTGATCATTTAGATTTTGTAAAAAAAACACATATTCCTGCACAGATACAGTTGATGAATCCACAGCACATAAATATTATTTTAAAAGGAGTCACAATAAAACAATGGGACTCCAAAAACTTCATGACTCCATTATTCTTTATGTTTTACTTATTGTACATAATCTCTTCCTACCTTGTGTTTGCTTCTTGTTTACGGCATTATCAGCTTTATGTCTTTTCTGAAATAAAATATCTATGTCAAATTATTATAATTAAATATAAACACACAATGAAATCTTGTTGCATATTTTATGCCTGTAGAAGCTGAGGCAGCCTCATGATGGTAATTATTTTCAGGAATTGAAGATTTCCTCCTTCTGTTCTGCAGCTTCCACTGATGAAAGGGATGACAAATAGAAAAGCTGAAGAACATAAACATTGTCGTTGTTGTTGTTTGGTTACTAAATATCACCCACAGCATCACCTTTTCACAGGCATATGTTACAAAACAGGATTTCAGCAATCACTGTATACAGTGGGAACTGTAAATGAATCATTCACTGAGGATCTGTTTCAGAGTATCATATCTGCAGACAATGTTCTGAAAGTGTACATGTGTGGAAATTTACATATAACTTCTAATTCAAAGGCTTTATGGAATGGTTCTTTAGGCATTACTGGTCCCTCCAAGATCAATGTGCTTTGGTCACAACCTCAGAGACAAAAGGACTAAGTCACAACATGTTAACCCTAGAGTCAGTGCATCTGGGGGTTAGCATACCAGCCGAAATTATCCCATGATTTAGCAACCAATTCAGTAGGACCCCAGTATCTGCTGGGGATTGGTTCCAAGCCAGTCGATAATGAAACTCCCCCTCCCCAAAAAAACTGCTGTTTTGTGACAGTAGCTTGCTTTATGGCTGCTGTCTGTGACAGTAGCTGTTTTACACTGCTGTTTTACAATAGTACCTTGCTTTACAGCTGCTGTTTGTGACAGTAGCTTGCTTTGCGGCTGATGAATTATTTATTAATTTTTTTCCTCTGCCAACCGTGGATAACTGAATCAGTGGATAATGAATCAGTGGATATGGGGGTCCTACTGCACCTGCATACTAAAGACATCACCCTTTGACAGTGATATTGGATAGGATTCTAAAACTACTGTATCTTTGCTTTCTAGAAACACTAAAAGCAGTAAGAACTCTGAGGGCATCTTAAACAAACTTCTTCATGAGATGCAGAAAGCTGCAGATTGCAATTGACATAATCCTACAACAAACAAAGCTTTAAGGTACATGACGACTTGTTGGAGGATTTTGTACTGGACAAATCACAGCTACCGTTCCAGTAACAGAAGATAACACCCATGACGTTTACATCAGTGTAACTTATGTTGCATTGGCGTGTACTAGACAGGATATTGGCCATCATCATGTGCATTATATGCATGATAACAGATATCTGTCACACAGCCTCATGTTTTCTTTTGCTGCCTAGAAAAAATATTACTGCTCTAGAAATTCCAGAAGATCCATATACTACATGCATAAAATTTTCTGCACATTGGAAGCATTCTGAATTGAATCTAATTTGGTAATTTATATTTATATATCTAGGTTAGTTAAACATAATGATTAGGTTCTAACTAGAAATGGGCACGAAACGAACAATTTTTCATTTTCGTTTTTTCATTTCGTTACGCAACGAAACGACAAACAAATTTTGCCTCTAAAATGAAACGAAACAAACAGAAACACCAGAAATCTCGCAGTGCGTTTCGTTTCCGTTACTGCAATATGAGTGAATTGCTTAAAATCCTAAAAAAATCACAAAAAATTGAAATAAATGGTAATGAAATGGTAACGAAACGAACGAAAACGAAAACAATTTGTTTGCAAAAATTCACAAAAAAACGGAAACGAACCGAAATGGACCCTCCAAACGACAAACGAAATGCCATTTTTTAATTCGTGCCCATCTCTAGTTCTAACTGCATTCAGAAAATACTTTATGTTTATCTTACTGGTGGAAACTGCCCAAATCAGTGATAAGGTCTAGTCTAGTGGATAACACAACATGAAAATATAATAAAAACATAATGATGATGATGATGATGATAGATAGATAGATAGATAGATAGATAGATAGATAGATAGATAGATGATAGATAGATAGATAGATAGATAGATAGATAGATAGATAGATAGATAGATAGATAGATAGATAGATAGATAGATAGAT
>JAHTLZ010000030.1:3001926-3039177 GCA_023846285.1 Phrynocephalus versicolor | reverse complement strand
GATAGATAGATAGATAGATAGATAGATAGATAGATAGATAGATAGATGATAGTACTTACAATATCTTCTATTATTTCTTTAACTGCTGCTACAACTAAAATAAATAATAGAGGAACCAAGGTTGTATAACGTCCTGTTGGAGAAACATCTGGGATTTGCTAAGGAACAAGAGGGAAAAGATTTAGATTTTAACAATTACAAATCCTTTACAACCATAAGCAGAAACAAAACACTACGAAAGGAGCATTAAGTCCTTCAAATGTAAGAGAGACCAATCTCTTGAAAACAGATGCATAATGGGTGGACAACACTTGGCATGGACCTTTTGTTTTGGAACGGGTCTGGTTCCGAAACAAAGCATGGCAGCACAGGTGCTGTTCAGAAATTGGACCAACCCTCCAAAACGAAATCACCCATTGACTTACCTTGCCTGACTTCACGCGGGGTGATACTCCAACCAGGAAGTAGTCTCTGACGCATCATCATTCCTTCTCCCTCGCGCTCGCCAATCAGTCAGGGAGGCGGGATGATGCATGTCCCTGCACAGTTCCTGAGTGATTTTATTTTGGAGGGTGGGTCCAAGTTCCGAACAGCACTTGTGCTGTCATGCTTCGTTTCAGAAGTGGACCCATTCAGAAAGAAAGGCCCATGCCTATTAGCCACTTAATTCCTATGAGAGCAGTAATAATGTACTTAGTTTTTCACACATTTTTGTAGAATAAATCATGACACAATGTAATATGCCATATAGTGTTCACCTGATGTTGTATTTACCTAATCTTAAGACCTACTAAGATTTTTATTATGTCCAGATATGTAAAACCATAGAATTCAAAGAGGGTATACTTATTTTTCACATGATTATATGCTGTATTCATGAAACTAATGAGACTGGTTGTTATTTCATTACAGTAATGCACTATTGTGTTAAACCAGAAATTCCATTATTGTATTTTCTGAATTTCTGTTACACAGTTCATGAATAAGAACATTGCAGCATAGCCACTCAAGGCAAATATAAATCTTTACCTCATTTAGCTTACCTGAAGTAGTGCAATGAAAAGAAAAAAGGCATTAGCAGCTCTTCTGAACTGGGAATAAAGGAATCTTGGCAGGAATGTGATCAAGTTGTATTTTGCAGTACTAAGAGACAGAGATTAAAAGTGTTTGAAATTAAAAAATAATGATAAAAATCACATAGCTTGTAGTGAAAATTCAGTAACTACTACATACACATTTTGGCAAGTGTAAATGTTATTTCAGGTTTTGAGTACAGTATATGCCAGTTCAGCTGCTACCCTGGAACAGCCAAAATTAGACATAGAATAGGGCCTCTGCAACTGTTTAAGCAATGCATATGTTTTTGTGCAAGTGTTTGGTACCTCTTCTAAAAAAACTATATGAAAAGACAGATACATTGCCAATATATTCGCAATTTTAAAAAGTTTCAGAGCTATTCAATTATAAAATAAGGATACAATTTTCAAAATAAACCACAAAGAATTACTGGTATTTATTTTTAATTCCAGAATAACTTCTGTCTAATCATACTATTCTTACCATTACTCATAGATCTAAACTGACTCATATATCATAAATTAATCTAAGTAAAATGCCTTTTAATTTTAATTTGTTATTTATTATTTATTAATTGGATTTATATACCACCCATCTAGCAACAATGGCCACTCTGGGCAGTTTACAAAGTTTATACAAATACAAAACATAACATCAACAGAATTTAGTGAATAGCAATACAACAAAATAAAACATTGTGAACATAATAAACATAACTAAATCCAACTAAAACAAACAGATGACCAAAATAGGATACGGTAGAACAGACCAGGTGAATAACAGCAACCAAATAAGAGAAAACTAATATCCAGGGAAAGCCTTTCTAAAAAGCCACATCTTCAGATTTTTCTTAAAGACAGAGGGGGTCAAACATATCTCAGGAGGGAGTTGGTTCCAGAGTTGGGGTGGGAGCCGAAGATTTGCAAGCCTCCTTCAGTAACAGCACCCTCAAATGCCCTGCCTGAAATGAACAGGTGCTACAGGCAGAACTCTGTGGTAGGAGGCACTCTGACAGATGTGTGTGTGTGTGTGTCGTGTCATTATAGTCGTGACCGAATCTTCGTGACTCCATGTCCATGGAGTTTCCTTGGCAGGAGTACTGGAGTGGCTTGCCAGTTCCTACTCCAGGCGCCTACAGCACCTGGTATTCCCTGGTGGTCTCCCATCCAAGTATCAACCAGGGCCGACCCTGCTTAGCTTCCGAAATCAAGCGAGATCGGATATGCTTAGGGCATCTAGGCAGCTACTCTGACAGATACAAGGTCCTAAACAGTTTAGAGCTTTGTATTTTATCATTAAAACCTTGAAGTAAATGTGGTAATGGGTTGACAGCCAGTGCAGTGCGACCAGCATAGGGATGATATATAGGGGTTTTCTCAGCCCCGTAACTAATTTGGCCACTGAATTCTGCACCAGCTACAGCCGCTGCATTAACTTCCAAGGCTACCCCACGTAAAGAGCACTGCAGTAGTCTAATCTCAAGACTATGAGTGCATGGGCCAACGTGGTGAGCGCACCAGAATTCAGGAAGGTGCATAGCTGAGATCCACCTGAGATGGAAATGTACGGAATGGACCACAGACACCACTTAGGCTTCCATGGGAAGCGCCAGGTCCAGTATTATGCCCAGATTATGCACCTCATCCTGTGCAGAGAGTCACCCCCTCAAAACTTAGGGAGCTTTCTAAATCGCCAACACCCGGTGCACCCACCCGGAAGACCTCCATCTTGCCCAGGTTAAACCTCAGTCTATTCATACTCATCCACTCCAGTACAGGCTCTAGGCAAGCATACAAGGACAAAATGGCATCCACTGCAAATGGAAAGAAAGAGATATAGAACTGATGACAAAAACCCCATGCCTCCTGACAACCTCCCTCAGTGGCCACATATCGATGTTAAAGAGCATGGGGGAGATGACTGACCCCTGTGGCACCACACAGTTGAGGGACCAAGGAGTAGAAGCCATCCACTCCAGCTGGACTCTCTGGGGACAATTCTTCAAGAAGGAATGGAACCACTGCAAAGCAGTGCCACCGATCCTCAACTCAAGAGAGCCTCCCCAGGAGGATACCTTGGTCAATGGTATCAAAGGCTGCTGAGACATCAAGGACCAACAAGGACAATTTGCCCGTCTGCCTCCCTCAAAAGGTTGTCATGCAGGGTGACCAATGCCAGTTCTATTCCATGACGTGGCCTGAACCCCGAATGGAATGGATCGGGGGCGTCAGTTTCATACAGAATCCCCTGTAGTTGATCTGCCACCACCCTCTCGACAACCTTGCAAACAAATAGTAAATTGGTGATGGGTCTATAACTGCAAATTTGTTCTTCCACCTGGGAAGTGCACCTCTTGCCTGGCAGTGGCTTCCAAGGCTGGGCTTGTCTCCATCACCCGGGTTGTTTGCAAGGGAAGTGGTGGCGGCGGCACTGGCAAGGCTGGGCAAGAATCACTCTGTCCCTGCTTTGCCCACCAGGTCGGTAAATTAAGTGGGTGCCAAGTTGCATCCAGAATCCCCTTCGGTGCTGGACCTCTCTGAGGCTTCATCAGGGGTCTAGGAAGAGCTGTGGGGAAGAGACTCCTGCCTGCTCTGATCTGAGCTGCCTTCTTGGGCAAGGTGCGACTCCCAGCCTTGAAAGAAGTGCTGCTGCAGCAGTGCCAGCTCCTCATGGCTGGTGCTTCTTGCCCAGGCAGTTAGTGAGCAAGTGAATCCTCCTCTTTTTCCAAGTTCTCAGCTGGGCCAACACAGCTCTTCCCATCCCCACAAAGCAGCAGCAGCAGCAGCAGCAGCAGCAGTAGACAGGCGGTGCTGGAGGCAGCAATAAGTGAGCTTCACATTCCCCATGGAAAGCAAGCCGGGTGGGAGGTGCACTTCCCAGGCAGCTGCTTCTGAGGCTTAGCAAGCCTCCCTTGCCTGGGCGAGGCGAGACAGGCAAAGCAGGGACACAGCGATCCTTGCCCTGCCCTGCCACCACTTCCCTTGCACACAGCCTGGGCTATGGAAGTGAGCCAAGGAAAGTGGTGGCGGCAGGGCTGGGCGAGGATCACTGTGTGTCCCTGCTTCGTCCACCAGGTAGCGAAGAGGGACAAAGTGATCCTCGCCCAGCCCTGCTGCCACCGCCGCTTCCCTCAATTCCTCTACTGCTGGGGATCGGGTGCTGTACACCGCTAGGTCTGCAGCATCCAATCCGCCGCTCTGCCTAGCTGCAATAGTACCTCTTAAAACAAATGTAATCCATAGGAACTTTTCTTCCTGGGAAGCATGCCTATTCCTAGAAATTTCATTCATCCTATGAATTATTCGTCTTATGGGTCATTCGTCTTACGAGGTACCACTGTAATCTCAATTTTAGTGGATCATTCCAATACTGTTAAAATTAACAGCAATAGCTTTGCTCACAAAGGAAACAGCTAACAAAAAAACTGTTTATATACTACTTTCAAGTTCTGGGTTTAAATGATACAAATATCTGTTCAAAATGAGAAACAATGGCAGGCAGTTTCTGAAACACCAGGGGAATATGTATCTTTTTCTCTGCAACAACAAGCTGTACTCACAACTTGCTGCTTCCTCAAAACTGCCAGAAAAAAGGGAAGTTATATTTTCTAGCTGAGGTGAGACATTTGTTTGCATTTGAAAGGAAGCCTATGGCACTTTTCCTCAGAACTGTTAATCCTGCTACTTCCTCTAAAATCCCAGTCCTTAGTATTGTAAATTGAAACAATTAAGATGTGCTATTTTGTATCTGTTATATTGTTGCATTCCTCACCAGGATTGCTTGTGAGTACAACCTGCCCCACTTCTTTTCAGAATCGAACCCTAGAAGTAGCCATTATTGCATTGCATATAGTTATTTTTCCATGGTTAATATATAAATATGTTGGTAAAAATTCTGTTACTGCCCCCCCCCGACCAGTATTGGAGGATAATTTTTTTTTTAAATTCTATCACAGGATATGTTGAAATATTGGTAAGCCAAAGACACCAGGAGAGGGGGTGATGGCCAATGCTGCCACACAGCTTCTGCAGGAGAAGCCATCACAACTGAGGGCATTTTCCCAAACAGAAATCCTTTCTCATGAAAATCAATGCATCGATGAATATATTTAAAATAATATATACAGTGGTATCTCTATTTATGAGCGACTCGACTTAAGAGCAAGTCGACATAAGAGCAAAAAATCGTTGATGTTTTAACTGATGCCTTGCAAATTTTAGATGTTGTCTGCTCTACTTACAGTTTTTTATTTTTTATTTATCTGTTTATTTATTTTATTTATTTTTTTAAATAGGGCTGCTCTGAAGTTGTTCAACTTAAGAGCACGCATCTGGAATGGATTAAACTTGTAAGCAGAGGTAGCACTGTATATAACTCCTTGCGCTAGTGTAATCCTCTCTAGGAATCAGGAGGGGCAACATTGAGGTTGCACAATAAAAATCAAGGGACTAAATTGCCCCTTGAAGGAAGAAAATAAAATAAACTAGTACCATGGTCTAGCTGGCCATTATACTTCAAATAAGGGAAACAAATTGGTAACATTAAAACTTTCTGGGATGTTCACCCCAATATTTACAACATATGACTGCAAATCAGTACAACACAGGTATGGAAAGTATAGAAAGAATTGAAGTACATTTCCCTTGTGTAACCAGGTCACATTTGAATCAATAGAACTTATGGGAGAGTAAACTCAGCAAACTTTTGATTCAATGCAGGGCTGCAACTGGGGGAGGGAGGCAAGCAGGTCACAGACCCAAATTGAAACAATGAAGAAGTAAAAACAAATTGAAAATAATTGTTAGAAATTGTCCACCATTAAAAAGAATAGTTAAAAGGTCTTTTGACCATACCTTACAACAGAGAACAGAAACTTGGCTACAAACTTTGCAACAGTTTGGTTTAAACCTGCTAGCAAATACTCCCAATATCACGTAAGTGCCCCTGGTGACACAGACCTTAGTTGTGAGCCTGATTCAATGGACTTACTTTAGTACAATTTACCACATTATGCAAGGTTATTTTAGCCATTATATTTCTCTATCCAGATTGAATTAAAAAATGTAAACATTTTGGCCAGATTTTACTTGAAATCCAAATTGAAACCAATATATTTTAAAATGTCCATATAGTAACTTATTGTATTAAACTGTACTTATTGACATTAGTAAATTATAAATAGGTTATAAAATAATTTATAAATACCTGACATGATTGTTACAAAATTTAGAGAATTGTGGTTGATTGATAAAAATAATTCTCACTTCTTCCTGATCAGCTAGCGAGGTCTTCTCTGAAACATCATCTGTTTTTTCATACCCTGTAAAATATTTATCAGTTAATAATCAATAATATCTATTGGCACCACAATTATTTTGAAAGAATAGCTTGTTCTGGTAACATTTGTTCTTCAAGTGGTCTTCTGTGCATTCATTTTAATGAGTCTGCACCTCTGCAGAGCCAAATATGATTATTCCAGACTGTGGGCTCTTGACTATTGTTCCTCCCCACACTACCCCCTCTGATCCCACAATGCATGCTCCAGTGTGCCTTTTCCTCAGTTTATACATATCAGATATCACAGCAGCAAAGGTCAGTTAACTGCAGGTGTCAAAAAGGAGAGGGTAGATCCTGTGAATGCAGAAAAGATCAGCTAAAAAATAAATGTTAGGGGGAGAATGTTTTTCTTCACCAGGATTTTTGTGCATTCACACTAATGGATGAAGACTAACCATTAATTGCCATGCCCAATTCAACATGCCAGTCATAACTTATAAAGCCTTTAATAGTTTATAATCTCAATTTTCATTGAAATGTTTCTCCCAAAAAACAGATACGTATCCTATCTGCTCCCCACAGTCCAAGGTGTTAAAATACTGAAGAAAGACAAAAGTGTCAACACAAGGAACCATGCTTTTTTGGGGGAGGGGGGTCATGGCCTCTTGTCTTTAATATCAACTCCCAATAGATACTCATTGGGCACCTTCCCTCTCTGTTTTCAAATAAACAGTAAACAGTATTAGTCAAAGCTGCCTTTTATTAATTATCTGAGACGGGCAAAATTTCCTTTACTATACACATGAACTACAAGAACAATTTAAAAAAATCAAAAAACAGTAACAACCAGATATGGGGATTCGATTTGAAAACAATGCTATTAGAGGAGATCCATTTCAAATGTGGTCACTGTAGGACAAAAAATACAAATGTGGGGAAAGCACACTAAATCATGTGCTGTATGAAAGGCATTAAAGGATCGGTGATCTTGCTCTGAAAAATTGTGGAATGTTTAGCTTATTTCACATGCATACCCTTTAATGTGAATGTGCAAAAACCCACAATAAAAATAGGTGTGTTGAACCAGAATGTGTCTGGTTTAACACATAAATGAACCAGAAAAATTAAAATGATACTTTATAAATAATTCAGTGTCACTGTTGTATCTTCTAGCAGTTCTATATAAAATAATCCAAGAGATCTGTTACATACAGGTTTGAATTTTAGTTTTAATATATAAAATACTATTTTGAATGTAAATGCATTTTTCTAACAGTTATATATACCAACAACACATTTTACATGTATAATCAGGAACTTTCTGAAAATTTGAATAGAAAGATTTCCAGATTTATTTTCTAAACTCAGCTGATGAACGTCTGATTCAGTTTCTTTATCTGAGTTCTTTTTGCTAACAAAAATAAAACATGTCATGTTAGCCATGATACAACTATCTAAAAACATTTACAAAAAACAGCTGAATTAGACATGGTGGTCAACAAAGTACACTTTTTGTATTTCACATATTATTATTAGCTTAAGTTTAAGAAAGCTTAAGCTACCTCTTCTATGCGACCTCTGCGTTGTCCCTGCCTACCAATGGATTTTTCACAATTCAAAATTTTAGTAGTTCAAAATGAGGTTTCCCAAAGGAATGCATTGAGACCAATTAATCTGTTCTGAAGGGGACAGATTCCAATAGGCTTCCAGTGCATTCCTTTGGAAGCCTTTGGACCCAGCAAAGCAGGGGGAGGAGTTTTCCCCCTTGCTGGGGTTTTTTTTTTTTTTGGGGGGAGGGGACCTCAATCAACCAGCAGCAGAGCTGTCAAAATCACCTGGCTTTTGACAGCTTGGCAACCACAGTGCTTTTTCCTACAGAGGGTGCCAGAAAGCAGGACATCAGCCAGGGGAGGATTGGGCAGGTGGCAACTTCACTACCAGCCTATTCCTCCCCTGGCTGTGAAAGGGAAAGCCAACATCAGGTCTGCCCATTCTCGGCCAAGGGAGGATTGGGAGGATGGTGAAGTCACCACCTGCCTGATCCTCCCCTGGCTGAGAACAGGACTGCCAACATTGGTGCTGCCTGATCTCAGGCAGGGAAGGATCGGGCAAGGGGCCTATTTTATGTGTTGTTGTTTTTTCATTTGCATTAACAGAGGAGATCCATCCCTAATGTTCTCTCCCACACAATGCCTTGCTGTATGCATCCTGTTATCTAATAGTGTTTTAGGCGGACAAAGTAATGTTCACACAATATAATTCCAAGCCCCCACAAAAGTGAAGAAACATACTGTAGCAACAGTAATAACAAGAATAACAACAAAAGAGCATCATGGGATGAATAAAATGCATCAGATACACAAGCAAAAAGACTGGATCAACTGGAAAGTAGCAATAATGTATTCTGATCATTGGGGAAAAATGAAATCATCACTGAGGAACATGGGACAAACTGTTTGACAATAAATGCCTGTCTGCGCATGGTCACAGCCTTATGTTAAATAGGTATTTGTAGTGATCAACTGGAGGACACATGTCAATCCAATACTGAGAGGTTTAAATAATCAGCAGTTCTTCCGTCTCTTCCAGAACCTGCGTCAGATCAGAAGAAGTGGTAAACATAAAATGCTTAAATATTTTAACTTGAGATTTTGAGGAAATCTACAAAGAAAGCTAAGAGGAGTCCATACACACTATTATCCTATACTCAAGTGTAAGAAGACCCCAGAACTAAGGTTTTACCTCATTCTGCTTCAATATAATAGAAACAATAGTCGTCATAATTGAGCAGGTGAGTGTTCATAGCTTCTGATAAGAAGCTAAGCAAGAATAAAGTTAAACTCAACCATTAGGTATAAACAACTTGTTTATAACTACTGTATATGGGGTATCAGCACCCCTTGAAGATGGTAGTTTTGTTGTTGGCAAACTGCTATCAGTTTATACTTTATATACCTTGTCACATACACATATAAAGAGTGCACATCAACACCTAGAAGTACCTAGGTATTAAGAAATTACTGCAATGGGCATACTAACTGAACAGTGGGAATGCCAGCAGGAAGTGCCAACAACACTGGAGTAGCAGAAGAGTGTGAAAATACACTTGGCAGTACTGTATTGGCAGGCACGCTGGAGCAGCAGATAGCCTATGGTGGGTGGAAATCTACAAGTAGCATACAGCACAGCACAAATCAGTGAGTGAGCATAATCTTGGAGTACAAACTGGAAAAATGAAAGAGACAGAAGGGGTGGACAGCAGTCTGGAGCATGGCAAATCTAGCAATGTGAACATAGTGTGTCATTCATTCTCTCTTACACAAAGGGAACTTCATGGAAGCCCAGCAATAGTAGGTGGGCCTTAAGGAAAACAAGTTTTTCTACAGATTCAGGTTCTAGGTACAAGCAGTGTAGACTGACATCACCTGCCTGAGAGAACCTCTTTCACTGGGCACATTAGTTGCTGGAAAACATAGCAGTCCCACAACTACCTTGGCTACACCTCTTCAAACAGTCTCCTTCCCAGCCCAATACGAAAATAGATTGGTCTCTTTTGGCTTCCAGGGCTCCTGTATGCAATGTATATCTCTACCTCCGTCTCTGTCGTGTCTTTCCTCAAATTGGTATCTATGGAGGACAGGGCCCTACCATGTTTGTCAAGACATGATAAGTCTGATAACCCTTACCTCTCGCAATAAGGAAGCCACTTGCCCTCGCAGCACTCCTACAAGATAAATGCCCTATGCTAAATCTTCAGGTGGCTGAGGATGCCACTGTTGGAGAAGTGTCCAAAGTCCTACCCACTAATGAGTACCTTCTTGGAGCACATGCGTCCAGCCATATGACTATTGGCTGCACACTGTGGAAACTGATTCCAGATTATCGATTTCTCAGGAGCTCAAGTTTTTGACTGAAAACTTCAAAGAAAATCCATTGACTCTTGTAGAAACAAAAAACTCACTATATAGACACCACAACAGAGCTTGACACAGCAAGAAGTAGCCAGAAATCTTAGAGACTAGTGAAGAGACCGAATATTGATCCAAACCAAAAGGACACTGTACACAAAATAGCTCCCAAACAAATAGCACACCAATAGCTACTGCTAGGGAAGGCCAACTAATACATAATAAAAATAAAGCATCAAAAGGTTAATCAGAAGGAATCCAATGAATTTAGTACTGCTTTCATATCGATGGAACTAGAGGAAGCCATAAGAAGCCATAGGAATGGCAAAGAGAGGGGGACCCAATTGCATCTAAATTACGGAAATAGTACATTTTGTCTAAAATACAAAGGAATGGCCCCTCCAAGTATTTAACAATGAATGGAAGAATAAGGCAGAAGATAATAATAATATTTTTTTCTGAAATCAGGCAAAGAACCATTAGATCCCAAAAGCCAACCCCTCTACTCTGCACTTATACAAAGTGTTTGAACAAATAATATTAAGCCATCTAGCCCCTAAAACTGAACCTCTTCTAATTCCAGAACAGGCAGGTTTTAGATCTAACAAGAGCTGTACAGTTCAAATTTTAATTTTAACCCCAGCGTATTTATGATGGTTTTGAACCATGAAATAACTGATCTTGCATTTGTCAATCTTACAATGGCACACAATACTGTCCACCAACAACTGCCTCTCAGAAAGCTACTAAAGACCACAGATTAACAGAAACAGTCAACTGTTCAAAACCAAAGACTCTTCATTGAATTTTAAGGGAGGCACAGCTGCTGGAGAAATCAAAGGAACAGTCTCCCACAGGGAGCATCCTGGACAATTAGGTTTTAGCATTTGCACAAATGATCAACTGACTTTTCCATACTCCAGGAGTTTCGGCTATGCTGATGATCTAGACAGTCCAAGGGGAAAATCTTGAGCCATCCCCTGCATTAGATGACCTTTACTTATATTATAAAAATAACAGCAAAACCAAACCATTTAGAAACATACATCTGCGCCTTCCACTTGAAGATAAAGAAGCAGAGGAAACTCCAAGTGAGCTAGAGAGATAAAATTTTGAAACACTATCCTACTCCAAAACATTTCGCCGTCACCGTGGATCAAATCCTGACCTACATAAAACATTCTCTAAACTTCAAACCAGGGTGCATAAAGATCAATATTTTTTAAAATAAAATTTATTGAAATCTTGATTTTAATCACAATTTTAAAAAATTAAAACATGATTTAAATCAATTTGGTTTAAAGCAAATCTACCCTGCACTAAACAGAAAGTTTCCTCCAGAAATAACATACTTAAAAAACTGGTGGGTTCAGATTGGGATGCACAACCACAAACAATAAGATCAAAGATTTTATTCCTGTGCTACTCCACAGCAGAATATGCTAGTGCCACATAGTTAGAGATGTAAAGGTTTGGGGAAAAAAACATAAAAATTCAGAAAAAAACTTTTTTCTGTTTTTTTCCTGAAGCCTTTTGGGGTTTTTTCCTAAAAAATTGAAAAAAGAAAAAGAAAAAATGATATTAAATGTTTTATTTTGACATGATGAATAAAATATTTTAAATAGCGTTCAAACATTTTCCAAATCATTTCTAAAAAATATGCATAGTATCAGATTATTCTGATTTCTGTGCACTGAGGACAAGCAAGTCCTAGGTTACAAACTGAACTCTCCAATGCAAGAACAAGATGCATTTATCCCTTTAGTTTAGAAAGTGCTGTTATTGTCACAAGAAAAAGAAAAATGCTTCACTTTTGTTTTTTGCATGTGAGTGGGTATGTTTGTTTCTGTTCTGTTCTCTTCACTAGGGCTCAAAGCCCTGGAAGAAAATACACAGCAACAAATTTGCCAAGTCAAATTGTCCATAGTCACAATTTATGTTCCTAAAGTAACATAATGACTTTCAAGCTCTAAAGTGGTGGTGGGGGGAGTGCTAATGTTGCATTTTTCAATTTTTCCAAAAAAATTCCATCCTCTCCCCCAAAAAGAGTTTTTTTTCCCCCGAGCTTTAAAATTTCCGGAAATTTTGCGTCTCTACACATGGTACAAATCAGGCCATGTGAAACAAGTGGTCGTAGCTCTGAATAAACCAGGCAGGATTATCACTGGTTGCCTGATCCCTATGCCCATTGAAAACATCTATTATTTGTCTGGCACTACCTCTCCACTATAACGACACAACACACACACACACACACACACACACACACACACACACACCTCCACAGTATATCAAGAGGTGCTAGTAAATAATGTAGGTAATAAGGTAATACAGCACCAGAGCCATTCACCTCATGGGTACCAACTGCCTATATTAGGAGGTAACCTAGATGTTCTTGGGACTGCAACTCCCAAGTCAGTACAGTCGGTGGTGCAGGCTTCTGGAAAACTGTAGTCCAAGAACACCTGGGTTACCCAAGGTTGGCAACTACTGCCCTATATGATGGTTACAAACAAGGAAAAATTTTCTGTATGCGTCTGAAGCACTAAGGATGGCTAAACCTATGGTGAACAAAACAACATACCATTTCAAACCGGTTAATGCAAAAGAGTGGCTCCTACCAGGACATTGTTCTAGCTGGACCATCAAAGCAATGTAGGACGATTAAAGAATAATCGGATAAAACAGGGCTATTTAGAAACAAAGCAAATTTTCTGAGTTTGTAGAGAAACTCAATCAATGAAACACTTACATGCATGCAATTTGTACCCCACCATGTATATGGTCAAGATAATGCTATTGAAATAGCCCACTTCTGGCCAAAACCAATCTAATTATCTTAACATTTTAACTTCTTTTTAATTTACCCATATGTTTTTTCCCTTCAACAAAGCCAGGATTATGGGACTAGACCCAGGAGCAGTTCAAAATCCCATGTATAACTCTTATGCCCCCTCAAACATAACCACTAAGCAGAAACACTTCACTCAGTTACTCACACAAACATATGCACACGCGCACACACACACACACACCGGGGGGGGGGGACAGAGAGAGAGACAGACAGACAGAAGATGAATTAATGTATTAACCCTGCCACACTTCTCATCATGCTAAGAGATGGGACTAGTCAGGTCACCACCAGTGGATGGTGGTGCCAACAACAGCATCTCAGTAGGTCTGAGACCCACATTTCTCAGGCCATTTCCTGGAGATGAAAAGCAGCATAGTATTTGGGGACTATTTAGTTAGTGAATATTTATTTATTCTTTGAAATATTTATTTGTTTATTGGAATACAGTATTTATTTTAAACAAATATGTGTGTTATCAAAACCATGCAATTCAAGGGGAAAGTATACAGTATCTCATATCTGTCCATAATTTTAAACTATGCAGTGCTCTGATATGAATAAATATTTGGGTTATTCTTCAGAAGCATCTTAATTGTTCTAAAAGTGAAGTTGTACATTTTAGTGAAAATCCATAAATTCTCAATCAATTGTATCAACTTTTAAAAACCTTTAAATGTCAAGGAGTTCATTTTAGCCAGTCTAGGTTATGGAAACAGCACCCTCTTCCACACCTTAAAACCATAGGATAACACAAAACTCTGGTTCCAGTGTGGCAGAAGCATCTGGGTGAAATGAATATGAGATACTGCAAAATCATTTTCTTGTCCTGTCTTCACATGCATCATAAACTTTAATAACCTAAACACTGTCAAAACCTTCCCCTTTTTCTGTATTCTATTCACTCATCTCATTTTCTTTATTTGGACATTTGTCCTGTCATGGGTGCCTGTCCTTTAATAAAGTTAAGAAAGAAACAAAATCCTGAGAATTTCTGTTCCTGACACAATTACCAGTCCTAGAACAATCAGATAAACCATATTCTGTATATTGATACTCTGGCAGAAAAAAAATCTAATGGCTTCAGTAATTGCCTCTGATTTTGACAGAAAAAAATTATGACATATTTTATGTATTTATTTTTCCAATAAGTTGAAGTAGTTCACATGACTGATAAGGACAGGTGGAAACAAACTACATCTGTTTCACTGCTGAAAATAAAAAGAAGTCCTTATTAGAACACCAATTCTCAAACTTCTTGAACTAAGCAATTCACGTGTATGTTCTGTGTTGAACAGAGAACTTATTTAATAACCAACAGAGGATCAGCACAAAAACATTTAATATTGTTTCTAAATATATCATCCAAAGACACTCAAAAACCTGGGAAGGAAAACGGAGATAAAAGTAAAAGAGAAAATCATTCACCCAGAGACAGCCATTCACCCATTTCAAACATATACAAAGAAGTAAGTATATTTAATAATATAAAGCTGTTATCAAAACTGGAAATAATAGTATTGATAAACTGGCAAATAATCTATTAGCATTAAACCAAATCCAGTAAATCTACACTCTTCTATTTTACAATTATATCAAAATGGTTCCATCATATATTTATGGGATCAAGCAGATCACGAATACTAAAGATCTTAAAAGGGTTTTAGTTTCTTATCAGCAAACACTGATCTATAAGTGAAGTTTTCCCACTCCTGTTTCAAACTTTAGAGAAATAACTACTGCACATTCACAACACCCTTCAACAACAACAACAACAACAACAACAACAACAACTGCATGGTAAATGGGAGAAGGGATATGATTTATGTTTCTTGAAACTTGTTATGGTATTTAATTCTATTTCAAATATATAATTCTAACTGCTACTGTTCTGGATCCTACTGTTATAAGCAGATTCATATTCAATCATATAATATTTTTAATTATTATTTTTGAGTATTTTTACCCCACCTTTCTCCCTGGAAAAGGACCCAAGGCGGCTTACAGTAAGGAGAGACAATACAGTCCATTACCATTAAGACATATTCAGTTTGAGAAACGGGATTGAGGGGTATCTTACAACATTAAAAGGCAATACTGAAACTACAATAATCAAATCAGGGACAGCAAATTCCTTGTCACAGTGCAACATTATATGAGACTACTGAGTTAAAAGCTAGGTGATATTCCTACTAATCCAATCATAAGCTTCAGCACTCTGATGTTCTACTACAACTGCCCTATAGCTCTGACTGTTGAGGTCTGCTACATGAGCAGAAAATTACTTTTTCATTCTCAACTAAATGATGTATTTCCTTCTTCCTCTCTAGGCTGAAAGGGACATTTGAGAAAGGATATTAGTGTTTAAAGATGAAGCCTAGTCAGTATAAATCCTCGACCCTATTTTGACTTGATCCCTTTCACAGCTTGGGGAATTCTTGGGTATCTTTTTTCTTCTGGTCCATGTGCACCCTTCTTCTTGGACCTCACTTAGTTCCAAATGTTAGGAAAGGACAAGATTAGAGTTTAAAGGATATGCTTTCAGAAAAAAAACCCTCTTAACTTAAACTCCCCTCCAGTACACTGCCAATGGTTAAGGGGTTGAGCAGGTCAATCCCTCACTCCTGACAGCTCAACTGCTGTCAACATCACATGTCCCTTGGGGCCAATAAGCACAAACCAAACCTCTTTAGGATACAGTACTTAAGTTTCCTTCCCCATTTCCTTTTACAAATGCAATAATTAATAGCTGCGTTTCTAGAAACAGATATAATTCTTCTTTTCCCGACACCATCAAACCTGTAGCAAACAACAAAAGCTAGAGAGAATAAAGCCGGATTTTCAAGAAGCCCCAGAATATCTGTCACTGTGTCAGGTGTGCCGCTTCTGCTACCTGGAAGAACAGGGGGGGACAACTGGAAAAGATAAACAAAAAAAAGAGTATGGATAGGTAATGATCTGAGAACTGCCGAGGGTGGGATCTTATGGGTCACTGAAGTCCAGCCCCTGTTAAGGAAGCGCTGAGGTGGGGAATCCAACTCCCAACCTGCCACTTAGCCCTTCAAAAGGAAGGGGGGCGACTGAAAGGAAGGGCCCTGGAAGTGTGCCAGTAAAGGGGAGTGGAAAGAAAAAAAAGGGGAGCAGGTGAACAGAGGAGGCCAGCATGAAAGGGACATCGGAGAGGAGGACTCTATTAATTACCTTGTGTGTGTGTGTGTGTGTGTGTGTGTGTGTGTGTGGTTATAGTTGTGACCGACTCTTCGTGACCCCATGTCCATGGAGTTTTCTTGGCAGGAATACTGGAGTGGCTTGCCATTTCCTACTCCAGGCGCCTACGGCACCTGGTATTCCCTGGGGGTCTTCCATCCAAGTACTGACCAGGGCCGACCCTGCTTAGCTTCCGAGATCAGGTTAAGATCAGATGTGCTCAGGGCATCTAGGGAGGCCCCTTCGATTCCTCCCGGTCGGCCGCTTCTTCTTCCACAGAAAGGAAGGGTGTGTCTCCCCCCCCAGCCCCCCCCCCCCAGCCCAAGGAAGGGGCAAATGAGCTGCGCGGCGGACCGGCGACATCCCGACCAAGAAGACCAACAACCAGGGTCGGAAAAGAAAAGCGCCGAGCAAAGGCAGGGGAGGGTTGAGAGGAGGCGGGGGGGGGCGTGAGGGAAGGCGACGGTGGCCAGAAACCCTCGGCCATTCGCCCTAAGAAGACCCGAGGCTGTCTCCAACACACATGCACACACACACACACACACACACACACACAAGGAGCAGGAGCAGGAGCAGCCGCCACTAGGCTAGGGCGCAACGCTTGGGTCCCTCCCGGCCCTTCCCTTCTTTTTCTTTTTTGCCCCTCTCACCACTCACCCTCGGCCCTGGAGCGCAGGTCGGAGACGGTCTTCTGCACGGCGGGCATGACTGCCCTCCGCCGCGGACTCCACGCGAAGAAGGACCGGCCCTTGTGGCGGGCGAGAGTCCAGGCGGGCGGCACCGGCGACCGAAGGAAAGCACCCGAAGCTAGGAGAAGAAGGAGGAGGAGGAGGAGGAGGAGTCGGCGGGTGGGGGGGGGGAAACGGTTGGCTTCGGTCAAAGTATCGTACAGGGAAGCGTCGTCGTCGTCGTCGTCGTCGTCGCCGTCGTCGGCTGCTGCTGCCGCCGGTGCGACTGGCTGCGAGATCTCCTCAGCACAGCAGCGCCCACTGGCGCTTCTCGCTCCCGCCGCTGGGGCCGACTTGACAGCTGGCGCGCGCGAACCGAGAGGAGGAGGAGGAGGAGGAGGCGAGGCGGCCGCGCGCGCTCGCTCGCTCGCTCGCGCTCCTCCTCTCCTCTCCCCTTCCGCCCCCACCCCCACCCCACCCGCCCCCCCGCCGAGCCAGCCGCCAAGGGCTCTGCCGCCGCCACTCTGGAATGTACCAACTACGCTTTGCTAAAATAAATAAATAAATAAAAAATCCTGATTCTTCAAATCCGGCCTTTGATTCCCCCACCCCCGTGCGGTTTTCTTCACCAAATGTGAACGGGGAGGTCTAAAGGGCCTCCCCGTTCAGGCACCCGTGGCATCTTGTTTCACCCGCCTGGTTTCTTCCCATGGGCAAGAAATGGAACAGGCCCACCTCCTGGGCGGGCCTGTTGGCCTTGATGACAGAAGGAGGGGGGAAAAGAACAGGCCAGGAACTGTCGTTGAGGGAGAGGAGCGGGGTGGGGTGGGGGAGCGCACGCGGCGGTGACAGTAGAAGCGGGAAGGTTTGTCGCTTGGCGGCTTGCACCGCGACTTGCACGTTCCCCAGTCGGGGTCCAGCTCGCCCAGCCCGCCTTTGCAGGCTGCCACCTTCGCCTTGAGTGGCCAGGAGTTGCCCAGACTCAGGTGGCGTCCCAAATTCGCCGCGTGTCCAGCTCATTGGTAAAACGAGGACTCGGTGCCACTGCCTGTACCTTCAATACACTGCGGACTTTAGAAGAGTTTCCCCTTCTTAGGTCTTTTAATTATATAAGCCGCCTTGGGTCCCTTTTAAGGAGAAAGGTGGAATAAACTAGAGGGGTACCTTGTATAAAGGAATTAATTCGTTCCAAATGAAATTATGTTAAGCAAATTTTCCTTTATACAAATTTCCCATAGGAATGGATTGAAAACAGAGTAATCCCTAATTGCGACCATTTTATGTTGTATAGATTTGCCCCATAGACGATTCTGTTAAACAAGTTTCACCTATCTCTAGAATGTTTTATGTTGTACATATTTTATGTTATACAAACTGTTTGTTATACAAGGGTCCACTGTACTTTAAGTACTGTACACAAAATACAGTAATGCCCTGTGCTGGAGTGACCTTGTTGCCCATTCACTGTTCTTCCCTTTGGTGGTTTAATGTGCCCTAGAAGCTCATCATGAAAATTGTTCCACTAGTGACTGCATTCCTGTTGTGGACTGATGGTCCCTATTCAGTCAAAACCAAAGCGTCGCCTGCTGAGCCCTGGAAAATTTGCTTTCTGAAGTTTGATTAAGAAAAGTCACAGAGGAGGGCAAAGTTTGGTATCAGCTATATTGATAGGTCTAAGAATACAGAGGATGGCAAGAGTTCTTAGAAAAGTAGCATCTGCTCTGTATCTGCATTACTGCAAAAGAGAAAGATTTAAAAGCACAGGAAAAGGTTTAAATATTATTACCAAGATGTTCAAGTCTTTAGTCTTTAAATCCAGCCTTTTTATTTTCCTTCTGACGCTCAAAGATTGGATAACTTTTCAGTGCAAAATTGTTCAAGTCCACATGGCTGTTGCCATTTAAATTAAAGCAGCCTGTTATACGTCCTAACTTTTGCCACTACTTTTTTATACAGTAATGTCATTGTGAAACAGGTGTAGATCTTGTAGGTTTCCTACGTTGGTTTCAGCATTCTTAGATCTTTTACCCTGGTTCCTGCAATGTTACTAGGAAAGGTGAAGGCTAAAACATTTTATTAAACTATTCATTTAAATCCTATTGATGTTAGGCAGATATCAACACATGCATACTTTGCTTATATTTTCTTAAGGCCCAAAGAAGGCCTGGCTGGATAATTCAGTAGATTCCCAACTGTGCCTCCCAGGGAAGGAGCCAGCTTGTGTACTCTTGGACAAGTCACACAGTCCCAGGATACCCACAGAAGAAGGGAGGGATGAATCATGAAACAATAAAGACTATAGGTTTTCATCATAACTCAGAAAGAATAAGACAACAGATCATCATCCCAAAGCCTATATGAACACCTAGCTTCGCTTAGCTATTATTCAGGTTGTATGGATTATGGAGAGCTCAATTACAGCATGTCTGAAGCAAAGTCAGGACACATTCATATTGCTTGCCTTTCCTAAAAACACCATGGTTAATCACGTCTGTATTGGTATTCTGCATGGTTTCAGTAGTGTGAGAAACACACCTCTATGTAATGGATAAATGAGGTGATTGAGCATCTGCAACAATATTGTATTTCCTGTCAGCAGAAGATTGGGATACTTGGTTTGTATTTCTGACCAGTTTTTTTTAAATGTTATTTAAAGCACATTTGTGTGAAACATCCAAATAATTTCAACAGAGGAAATTTCCGTCTGACATGAAAAAGTTCTTAGTTGCAGAGCTTTGAAATTTGGTGGTAAATTTTCCATAGCTGCACAGGAGAAGGGCAAAGACTAACAGAGCCTAGCAGTTACTAGTTCTCAGATAAATTATTCCTCTTTCATTAACTGGCACTTACAGTCTCAGTGATTCATCCTGAGACATGAATACAAAGAATGAAATTTTTTCATTCACTTACAGTAGTAAACTAACATACATCATGACTGCTTTTAACAACTTTTAACATACAGTACTTTTAAAAAAACAAACACCATTGACAAACACACTTTCTGGCGAAAAGTTTCTCCCAGCATAGAGGTCAGGATCTCTTTGACACACTAATCTTTAAGGAAATTCAAGAAATAATAAGGGAAAGAGTTCAAATGTTCCCTGAAGCAGTACTGTTGGATATAGTTGTGAATAAGCAATTGAAGAAAGAGGAAGTGCAGGTAGTAGTAATAATAATAATGGTAACAGTGACAAGTAGAGATGGGCACGAAACGAACAATTTTTTGTTTCTGTTTTCGTTTTTTCATTTCGTTACACAACGAAACGACAAATGAATTTTGACTCCAAAATGAAACGAAACGAACAGAAACACCAGAAATTTTGTCATGCGTTTCGTTTTCGTTACTGCAATACAGTGAACTGCTTTAAATGCTTAAAAAATCACAAAAAATGAAATAAATGGTAACAAAATAGTAACAAAACGAATGAAAACGAAAATATTTTTTTGCAAAAATTCGTGAAAAACGGAAAGGAACCGAAACAGACCCTCCAAACGACAAACGAAATGTTGTTGTTTTTATTCGTGCCCATCTCTAGTGACAAGGATAATTTTTGCCAAAATTGGAAATCCAGCAATCAAATACAGTATTTTTGGAGGAACTAAACAGGGATTTATGGAATACTGTATGACTATTAACAATATATTAATTTGTGAAATTAAAATTAGGAAGGGATTGAAAAAAAGTAATGATTTTAGTTTAATGGGGGATAAAGTGTTGGTACATGTATTTCAAAAAGGAAAAGGGCAGAAGAAGTGTTGATTTATTTCTGGAGATAAATGGAAAGGTCAGTATCTTAAGGTACAGTATTTAAGCATGGATTAAGTCCTCAGTGGGTGGTTTGTTAGGAAGACTGTTCTGTTTTGTTAAGATTATTGTTTTGTGTAAATGTTATGTTGCATTTGTCTTTATATTGTAGTTTTATTTATTATTAAAAATAAAATATAAAGAATTCTGACACACAGGAGAGAACTATTGGTTGAATGCAATTAAGTAAGTCTTAATAAAGTTATTGCACATCTTGAACTGCAATCCTGATTTCTCAACATTCACATTTCTATGGGGATATACACAATTCCTTTTGGGGGAGAAGACAGTTGTTGAAAAGACACTGAAATAGTATTCATTTTGTTTTTCCTCTGCAACTATTTCCTCATCTTTACTTAGCAGTGTGTCAGTTGCTTCCTTCCTCTTCCTCTTGTGTCAAACATTCTCAGCTTTTTTGCCTTTGTTATTGATCTTACCATCTTTAGTCTCAGCTCATTTCACACTTGAGCTTTCCTGACATCAACAGAATAAGTCTGGGCTACTCATCAGTTTTCACTCTTGGTTTTCTGATCCTTTTATTTTCCTTTCCTCCCCGATCCCCAGCTCTTTACACTGCCTTTTCTATAGTTCCCTTGGGGCTTATTTAGATGTTTCTCATTTTTCTTCCTTTTTGGAATGGTTCATAATTTTACTTTTTGTAACTTGTTCAGGAATTCACAACTGTCTTGAACCTCTTCCCTTATAACTGATCCAGTTTTTCACTTATCCACACTAATGATCTATCAAGCTAATCTTAAATCCTAAAATACTATCATGAGCACTTAGAACAGCCTCAGGGTTACGACACCCAGTATATACAGTGTTAGAGGAACTTCCCTTATCCTGGTTTTAAATTACCTATATGTAAATGTTATATGTAAGTTTTTTATTGCTACACAGAGACCCAGAATATACAGTACTTTGATTTGCCTTTGTCAACATTTACATTTGGTTTTATATACCACATGTATATAAAATGAAAACAGATGATTCAACAGCTTTTAAACTTTCTTCATTAAGGGATACTTCTTCATGAGGCAGGAAACTTTTTTTGGGCCTGTGGTACTGCAGACTGCAAGTATAGCAAGTGTAGACCAATGACTGAATTATGGCCAGTGCAGGAATGTATACCACACACACCATTGTCTTCACATTCTAAAATGATCCTATGGCCCTATATAGTGTATTTCCAATAGGGCACTGTGGGATGAAGTGGTCCCCTCTTGGTTACCAGCTGCTACAGCTCTCTCATTGTTTGCATTAGCAGAGCATATTTAAGATCTGTAGAGTTTTATTACCTGTTTAACCACCCGCAAAAGCCTCATATCTTACAGATCTT
The DNA here is from genome assembly GCA_023846285.1 of Phrynocephalus versicolor. NCBI lineage: Eukaryota > Metazoa > Chordata > Lepidosauria > Squamata > Agamidae > Phrynocephalus > Phrynocephalus versicolor. The sequence continues at coordinate 3,017,045 of JAHTLZ010000030.1, read as the reverse complement.
CAAAGCAAGTTTAAGTTGTGGAAAGGCCTTCCCCCAGTTAGTTAATTATGTGCTGTCAATTTGGAACCAACAGGTCGAATTTTGACGTTAGCACGATGTTTGAGGGGTGATTAACCAGTTCCACTCCTCCAGTAAGTTTCCATGGCAAAGTTGGGATTAAAACCCTGGTCTCTAATCTGTCATTCTATCTTCTACACCACACTGGGTATCCCTTCCCCTTGAGCCCTCCTTATTTTTAGCTCCCCCTTTCCATAATTTCTTCATTTTTTTTCTGCTCACCCTTTCTCAGCCCAGTAATTTTTTCCTGGATAAAAACTTTTGAAGGAGTCTCCTTACCCCCAACACAAAGCTTCCAGTTTATGGGATTAGCCAACCACACCCCATCCCAGTTTACCATAAAACTGACATGGATTCAAGCAGGCCAATTCACCCTCTGCTCATCAGTTTCTCTTGTTCTTCTCTACCTGAGCTTGCTGATACCTTTGCCTTTGTGTTTGTGAAGATTCTTAGTCATCCAGGTGAGTTTATCTGGAAGTTGAGTCATGGCAACTGGACTTCTTTTCTTGAGAGATTGAAACGTATCGCTGCTTGTCCAAACAACTGCAAAATGTTTCAATCTCTCAAGAAAAAGAAGTCTAATTGCCATGACTCAACTTTCAGATTTTGCCTTGGTGCCGAGACCCTCGCCCTCTCTCTTGGCTTCATTTTTGATGGTATGCAGTTGTGTTCCTTCAGTGTTGGTGGGGATGGTGATAACACACTGCCAGTCATTCCTATCTAATGATGTACTCCAGCAACAGAAACAACAACAATGCTCCTTACACAGAAATTTCCTACCCCAAATAGCTTAATCACAGGAAAAGGACATACATAATATAAATCATATTCACATACGTGTGTACATTTTAAATTGAGCCATTGTTTGAGCGTAGTTGAATCGTACAGCCTTTCCCTTATGTATACAACTCATAAATCATGCACATCAAAAAATGCACAAACCACTGCACTAGGATAAATGCACATTCAGTCCACATTCTTATTCCACTTATTACATTCTTTCAGTGGTGGTATACCTGACCTGAAGGTTTACTCTAGGAATTAATAATGCATATCAGGTCTCTAATGGAACAATTTGTTTTCTTTGTTCTTTCTGTAATACTTATTAAACAATGATTTTGGATTTTGTTCTGAGAATCACAGATTAAATTATGAACCAGATTTTACTTACCTACATTTTATTTAATATGGTATCTTTCTTTTTCAGTAGTAGTAATACTTACTGCTTGTGTTATGATCGTAGCACACAATTGATTTGAATCCTTGCTATTTTTTTTAAAAAAATGAACAAGACAATGCTTTTTAAAGCACATTGTTCAATTTTGTTAATGCAACGGGCATACTAGTACAGCGGACTCTCATATAACAAATGGTTTGTATAACATAAAATCTGTACAACATAAAACATTTCCAGAAATAGGGGAAATTTCCTTAACAGAATTGACTATGGAGCAAATCTGAACAACATAAAAATGATCACAATTAGGGATTACTCTGTTTTCAATGCATTCCTATGGGGAATTTGTATAAAGGAAAATTTGCTTAAAAGAATTTCATTTGGAACAAATTAATTCCTTTATACAAGGTACCATTGTACACTAATAATACTGGAGGCAATGTATAAATGTAGACTGGTCGTTATTGGTACTGCAATAGTTAGCATTATTATTTTGGTGATGGATCTGTTCTTCATGCCAGTATAAACACTACAGACAAAAAAAGAGAGGTTGAATGTGTTTGCTCTTTGCCCAAGATAAGGGGATTAAGTGAAAGATAAGAGCCACTGGGAAAGAGCAAAGGAACGCAACATATAGATTTCAGGCAAAAGCAGATATTATTAGGAGTCTATTATCACTGCTATAATCATAATTATGCTGCAGAGCCAAGATACATATAGAGTTTTGTGTTTGAAAGATTAAACAGAATCCTTGTGCTGCAGGACTACTTTATGATGTACATTTTGCCAGCTATACAAGTGAAGGAAAGACTGTGCAACTAAAATTAAGTAAAAAATAAAAATAAAGCAATGTTTGTGGCACAAAATCTGACCTTACTTAACAACAGATATGCCCTACAAAGGCTATTATTGTGACTATCATGGAATTTATCTTGTTTGTACATGAGAGGAAATGTTTTGCTTAACATGAAGTTTTTTAATTGACATAACATAGATTGTGCATCCTGGTGGCAATTTTAGTGTTTTGTGCTTAAATGTTTTTATTGTTTTAATTGTCCATTGCCTTTTTAACGTTCTAACTGTTTTAACTGTTCGTTTTAATTGTAAGCCGTCCAGAGACCTTTGGGTAGTGGGCGGCATATAAGTTGTATAAATAAATAAATAAATAAATAAATAAATAAATAAATAAATAAATAAATATTGTACTTCATGACAGAAACTACAGAGCCAGATGTTAAAGATGATGTCCTTGGATATTCTGTTAGCTGGTAAAGTCAATACTTCTTCTAATAATTATTTTTTAAAATGGCTCAACATGCTGCGTAATGGGAAGATTACACTCAGTCAGGATGGTTCTGGAGGCTCAGAATTTGTTCCCTATGTACTGTACCTTGAAAGGAGAACCTTTGCAACAAAAAGTGTGAAATAATATGCTTCTGGTTTAGAAATAAAAATGAATTTCACCCAGCCTTGAGCCAGACAATCCTCTGACAGCCTGTAGCCAGAAGACTCTTAGTCTTTATTATTAGTGTATAATATTTTGTGTTCCGTGTCTGACTGGACTACAGACTTGAATACTGAGTATGACTGCCTCTTTAACTGGTTAAATAGAAACATCAGGAAAGTATCTGGGATTAAAGTAAAAGTAAATTCAGTGTGACCATGTATTTCGTTGTCATGTAAAAGAACAAGTGGGACCAGGAAAAATCGATGGAATATATATATAGTGACTTCACAATATCTCTTCAGGGTTCTTGCCAGATAGCCAGATGTCCTGCAAGATACTATAATCAGTAAAAAGCTCAAGCAGGGTTCCCCCCCCCAACACCTTCCCCCAATGATAGCCAAGATGCTGGGGCTAGACACATGGGTCTGGGTGAGGATGATATGGGGTAAAGTGTGATAGCTATAGTGATAACGTGTGTCAATATGGTGAGCGGGGATAGGCATTCTGCTTATATATAATGCCCCATATGGCTTCAAGCACTCTCTGGGTGGTTTACAATTTAATTATGCAGGCTACACATTGCCCCCCTCCCCCCAGTAAGCTGGGTACTCATTTTACCGACCTTGGAAGGATGGAAGGATGAATCAACCATGAGCCAGCTACCTGGGATTGAACCCCTGGTCGTGAGCACAGTTTTAGCTGCAGTACAGGCATTTAACCACTGTGCCCTGAGGCTGGCAGAAAGTGTACATTTGTTTGTTTAAAGGGACTGGTAGAAAAAAGGAGAGAAGGAAGGAATGGTGCTGGCTAATGCCATGGGAGTTAGGTTCAGGGAAGGGGAGGTTACGGAGGGATGGAGGAAAGAAGTTTGGAATATAGTAGGATCCCCTTATCCACTGATTCATTATCCACCGACTCAGTTATCCACAGCTGGCAGAGGAAAAAATTAAATAATTCAGCAGCCACAAATACCACCTATAAAGCCAGCTACTGTCACAAACAGCGGTCATAAAGCAAGATACTGTCTCAAAACAGCAGTCATAAAGCAAGCTATTATCAGGAAACAGCAGTTTAGGGGTGGGTGAGCAGGCATTCTCTCTTATCCATGGTTTTCATTATCCACGGGGAGGCCTGGAACCAATCAACAGTGGATACCGGGGTCCTAATGAGAAGTTTTGAGTTGCTGGGAAATAGAAGTGGATAAAGCAGTTCCAAACTGTTTAGCAATGTAATATTAAAAAGATGGATACTGTCATGCTATTATAGGAACACACACAAGCCTCTTTTTCCCTATTATACTGATATTAATGGACTGATTATTATTATAAAACAATGTTAATTGCTTTATTGTTCAGTTTTCTCTTCACTTACTTGTTTTAAACTTGCTTCCAATATTTTTTAATGATGGGTACAAAACTCCTCGCTACTCCACAGCAGAAATATGAGGCGGGAAAGTAATTAATAAATATAATAATGCATAAACTATACATTCGTGATTTCTCTGAGCTGCCTGCTGCTGTACAGAAGATGCATGTCTAACTTCAGAAGCCCATAATCTGTCATTCAGTACCCCTTGCGGGAGAAGGGCGATGAGGCAAGGCTTGAGGCTATGTGGGGGCTGTGGACAGTGGGACTCTTTGCCTTTCTGTTTTGCTTTGTGGAAGGAGAAGGTGGCTGGTTGGGCTTGGATGTGGATAAAATTCTGGATTGCACATGGGGCAGGTTCTAATGTAAGCCCTTTCAGAGAAGGTGGCTGCAGCATCCAAGACAGGATGACTGGCTGTTGTTTACGAAAGAGCAAGGAGGGAGGTGTGGAACGTGATTTCAAGCAGGAAGGAGGAGTCACGTTTTTCACTCCTGAGTCCTGACTTCTCTCAGGCATCGAACAATTGCTCTGTGGTCATCCACTCTTGAGTTCAGGATATGAAGGCAAGGCATATTGTTCCTGTGAAGACTACTAGATAGTAGAGATGGGCACGACTTAGCGGTATTTTTGTTTTCGTTTTCGTTTTTCGTTTTCGTTACGGAAACGAAACGAAAACAAAAATCGGCACCAACCTGGACCGAAAACGGAAACGAAACGACTAATTTCGAGCCAATTTTCGTTTTTCGTTACTGGAAAAGCACTCAATTGAGCTAAATGGGGAGAAACGAAAAATTTTTCGTTTTCGTTTTCGTTTTTCGTTTTCGTTACGTAACGAAACGAAAACGAAAAATTTTGAAATTAGCCCACGAAAACGGAAACGAAACGACTCAGACCCTAGCCGAAAACGAAAATGAAAATGAAACTTTTTTTCTGAGTCGTGCCCATCTCTACTAGATAGTTTAAGACAGCAATTGGAGAGGTGCTATGGGCTCATGGGACGCAAGGAAAGGAAAACGGGGACAAATACACACTCTAAGGAAGACTGGGCTGACACCAAAAGAGAAGGAGCCTGACAACGGAACCCTCCTGGCTCTGATAAAGCCCAAGACAGTAGAATCTTCCCTCTCTGTTAAAGTGACCTGCAGACGCCAGCTGTTTAAACACTAAATAGGAGCTCATGGCTGCGGCCACCATGCTCTAACAGCTGGTCTCCACTCTTGCTTGTTGGTTGCAGTGCTAAGTGAGGGACTTGGGCCAGCATCACCTATCACCTAAACTTGGCTGTTTTTTTTTTTTTTAAACCTACACTAATAATACTAGAAATGAACAGAGGTGTGTGTGTGTGTGTGTGTGTGTGTGTGTGAGAGAGAGAGAGAGAGAGAGAGAAATTGTAGACGTCATTCTTATGTTGAAGCTAGAAAACTTTGCTTTAGGGCACAATGGTCTTTTTCCCCTTCCCCTCCCACTTTTGTAAGTCGTTAATTGTGTTACTGACATGGTTCATAATAGCAATCTCTTGTTTTTGTTTTTCACTTGTTCTCTGGGGTCAAGGAGAGCAAATCAAATGGCTAGAAATCCATTTTCATAGTATTGTATCACTTTGCTCAACAAATCGTTGTTATTGTTCAGTCGTTAAGTCATGTCCGACTCTTCGTGACCCCATGGACCAGAGCACATCAGGCCCTCCTGTCTTCCACTGCCTTCTGGAGTTTGGTCAAATCCATGTTTGTTGCATCAGTGACACCATCCAACCATCTCATTATATGCCATCTCCTTTTCCTTTTTCCTTCAATCTTTCCCGACACCAAGGACTTTCCCTCATAAGTTGGCCAAAGTACTGGAGCTTCAGCTTCAGACTCTATCCTTCCAGTGAACATTCAGGGTAGATTTCTTTCAGGATACATAGGTTTGATCTCCTTGCAGTCCAGGAGACTCTCAAGAGTCTCCTCCAGCACCACAGCTCAAAAGCATAGATTCTGCAGCAATCACCCTTCTTTGTAATCCAGCTCTCACTTCCATACATCACTACTGGAAAAACCATAGCTTTGACTATGCGGACCTTATTTGGCAAAGTGATGTTTCTGCTCTTTAAGATGCTGCCTAGGTTTGCCATTGCTTTCCTCCCAAGAAGCAGGCATCTTTTAATTTCGTTGCTGCAGTCGCCATCTCCAGTGATCAAGGAGCCCAAGAAGATAAATTATGTCATTGCCTCCATTTCTTCCCCTTTTATTTGCCAGGAGGTGATGGGACCGGTGGCCATGATCTTAGTTTTTTTGATGTTGAGCTTCAGCCCATTTTTTTCACTCTCCTCTTTCACCCTCATTAAGAGGTTCTTTAATTCCTCCTCACTTTCTGCTATCAGAGTATCATCTGCATATCTGAGGTTGTTGGTATTTTTTTAGCAGTCTTAATTCCGGCTTGTGATTCATCCAGACCTGCCTTTTGCATGATGTACTCTCCATATAAGTTAAATAGGCAAGGTGATAGTGTACAGCCTTGTCGTACTCCTTTCCCAATATTAAACCAGTCAGTCGTTCCATATCCAGTTCTGACTGTTGCTGCTTGTCCCACATATAGATTTCTTAGGAGACAGATAAGGTGGTCAGGCATTCCCATTCCTTTAAGAACTTGCCATAGTTTGTTGTGGTCCACACAGTCAAAGGCTTTGGCATAGTCAATGAAGCAGAAGTAGATGTTTTTCTGGAACTCTCTAGCTTTCTCCATAATGTAGTGCATATGATCTCTAGTTTGTCTGCCTCTTCGAAATCCAGCTTGCATTTCTGGGAGTTCTCTGTCTACATAGCGCTGAAGCCTCCCTTGTAGAATTTTGAGCATAACCTTGCTTGTGTCTGAAATGAGTTCAATTGTACAATAGTTGGAACATTCTTTAGTGATGCCCTTCTTTGGAATTGGGATGTAGACTGATCTTTTGCAGTCCTGTGGCCACTGCTGAGTTTTCCAAATTTCCTGTCATATTGAGTATAGCACCTTAACAGCATCTTCTTTTAAGATTTTAAATAGTTCAACTGGAATGCCATCACCTCCATTGGCCTTCTTGCTTGCAATGCTTTCTAAAGCCCACTTGACTTCACTTTCCAGGATGTCTGGCTCCAGGTCAGCAACTACACTATCTTGGTTATCGGGGACATCCAGATCTTTCTGATAGAATTCCTCTGTATATTCTTGCCATCTCTTCTTGATCTCTCCTGCTGCTGTTAGGTCCCTACCATTTTTGTCCTTTATCATATCCATCTTTGCATGAAATGCCCTTTTAATATCACCAATTTTGTTGAATAGATCTCTGGTTTTTCCTTTTCTATTGTTTTCCTCTTTTTCTTTGCACTCTTCATTCAAGAAGGCTGTCTTGTCTCTCCTTGCTATTCTTTGGAAATCTGCATTCAATTTTCTGTATCTTTCCCTTTCTCTCTTGCATTTTGCTAACCATCTCTCCTTCACTATTTGTAGGGCTTCGTTGGACAGCCACTTTGCTTTCTTGCATTTTGAACTAATTATAGCCATTTGCATCTCTCCCATTTGCACTAATGAATGTTTTGTTTGGCTGTGGTTTTTTGGTTTTTTGTGCAGAGAAAAACAGAAATACAGGCACTAACATGGATAAAGATCAGGTTAGACGTTCTTCAGGTGCACAGAACAGCGTGGGCCTTCCCTATTTGGGAATGGACTGGATTGGGGGCCTCAGTATATGAAGAAAGAAAGAAAGAAAGAAAAAGTTTACATAAGCTGTGTGTAGTAGATTAGAATTATTATCTACATCTTGCATATAATATACAGTGGTACCTCTACTTATGAGTTTAATCCATTCTGAATGCATGCTCATAAGTCGAACAACTCATAAGTAGAGCAGCAGTACCTTAAAAAAATGTAAGTAGAGCAGACCGCATCTTAAATTTGTAAGGCAGCAGTTAAAATGCCAATGGTTTTCTGTTCTTAAGTTGAATTGCTCATAAGTAGAGCCGCTTGTAAGTAGAGGTACCCCTGTAGTAAGAAATAGTCACCAACAGTGTACAAATTGTGAGTATATTTTGAACTAGTTTGGATTTCATAGTGGATAAGATCAATGAATCCCACTTTATTCATTAGATATTAGTGGAGAGCCGTATACTGTCGATGAATCATACATCCATTTCTCATACTGCTTTCAAAATGTTAACAGTATATTCTGCATGGTCTGATAGTATGACAAATCTGTAGAAGACATGGATAATGATATGCTGCACCAGGTGTTGTATTAAGTGGCACTTGTGTATCTTTTGTATCTTTTAGCAACTTGATTCACAATTTCAGGAAAACCCAGGTCAAACTGTGTCTCTGTCTTGACAGCTGGGCAGCACTCAAAGGAAAATATTTCCCTTTCTAAATTAAAAATCTTGCCTGTGGCAGCTGTTTAGAGAAACTACTGAACTGGCAAATTCCCCAAATGAGACAAGGTAAGTCCTTCTCCTGCTGAGAAAATCTGTTTGAACTATTCATCCTTGGAACGAAGATGGAAATAGTTTCTTTGGCCGTGTTGCATGGTAATCATGGTGTTTTATCAGCGCATTGGAATAGTCTTTTAATTTAATCAGAGGAATACCATGAACCATCATATGACGTATTAACATTTCCCCCATCCTTATTGTTGTTTATTGATCTGTAATTGCTTGTTGAAGTAACTGCCTTCCTGTTCCAAAGGGAACAGGCCTATTGGTTGATTCTAGTTGCTGCATTTGGATCCTAAATCCTATTGGTTCCCGCCCAAAGGCAGCCTTGTGATTGCTTGTAATTGTTCCCTCCAAAATGTATCTTTTCCTAGCCAGTCCGGGTGCCTATAAATGTAACTCCCTCTCCCCAGTCCCCAGTCTTGTTCTCTCCCTGAATAAAGAGCTGTTCACTAGAAGCTATCTCCAGCCTGCTATGTCTCAGAGCTGAAATCACTGCTGAAATCACTAACCCCACGCCACAATACTGGCGACGAGGATGGGATCCGGAATGCTGAGTAGCAGAGTCTCATCACGCTGACTCAGAGTCCGGATCGCAGCAGAGAACAAGACTCACCTGCTGGCTAGAAGACGACCCTGCCCGCCTGGAGAATGAAAAGTCCACGGGTCTTGGAGCCCTTCCAGCCGTCGGAGCCCAACACTTGGGAGGACTATGTTGAGCGTTTCGATTTCTTCGTGGTGGCTCAAGGAATCAGAGATGCCAGCAAAAGAAGGGCCACATTCCTGAGTTGCTGTGGGCAGGAGACCTTCATGTTGGCCAAGGCACTGCTCGCCCCAGCAAAGCTGAGTGAGACAGCACTCACAGACATTTTCGCCCCGCTGACAAGCCACTTGGCACCTACCAAAACCCAGATGGCCTGGCGGATGGAGTTCCAGAAAAGGCAGCAGCAAGCCGGAGAATCTGTGGCTGCATTCCTGGCAGGACTCCGGGAGCTTGCTCAGCACTGTGGCTTCCCAAATCTTGAAGACACTCTCTTGAATCAATTTGTTGGGGGCCTCTGCAGCAAAAAAGCCCGAAGGCGCATTGTGGCAAAGGAAGATGTCACCCTTGCCTCCGCCTTGAAAGAGGCCTCTGCCACAGAGAATTATGAGCAGGAAGAGCTCAATGCCAGTGGCAAGACCACAAAGCTGTGGGTAGAGGCTGCCCATGCCATGGATGAGCCAGAGGCTAGTCCAAGCCAGAGCCCAGTCCGTGGTGTCGAGTTGGTGCATCAGGCGGATGCACGGCCCAAAGATCGCCGAGGCGCTTGCACAGGCTGTGGCGGACACCATGAGCGGAAAAGCTGCCATTTTCGTGATGCTACGTGCAGGGCTTGCGGTAAGACAGGACACATCGACCGGGTCTGTCGGTCAGTGGCAGCTGCAACAACGGAATCACCTAGATCAATGCGTCACAGATCATCCACCACGACTCATCTCCTGGACAACTGCAATTATCTCACAGAGATCAATGGAGAGATTGTGCAGTTTCCGGCGCAGGGCAAACCATCCATCAGAGTGAAGATTGAAGGTCGACCGTGCGACATGGAAGTGGATTCCGGATCTGGATTCACCATTGTCTCAGACCAGACTGCAAGGGGGCTCTTTCCTGGGGATAAGTTCCCCTCTCTGAAACCATTCCCAGCAACCTTGCAATCATACACGGTGGGCCGCATCCACATTCTAGGAATGTGTGCTGTGAGGGTACAATTCCGGGAGAAACAGGCCGTGCTTAAATTGGTGATTGCACAGGGGAGTCGCCCCAGTCTTTTGGGTACTGACTGGTTTCCTGCCTTGGCGCTGAGTATATCAGGGCTCAACTCAGTCCAAACTGCCCCAGAGTTGGGCGAGGTATTAGGCCAAGAATTTGCTGAACTCTTCAGTGGAAAGCTGGGTTGTTATAAAGGGCCTCCAATTGACTTTGAGCTGGACCCCAGGGTGGCTCCAATCCGACTCAAGCCAAGGCGAGTGCCTTTTGCGCTGCAACCCAAAAATTGCGGTGGAACTGGACAAATTGGTCAAACAGGGAGTTCTTTCACCTGTGGACTCTTCTAAGTGGGAGACTCCTATCGTCACACCCCTTAAGGTGAATGGGGAAGTGAGGATTTGTGCAGACTACAAATGTACTATCAACAAGGCACTCAGGGGAAATTCATACCCCATTCCAGTCGTCTCACAGCTGTTGGCAAAATTAGCTGGGGGGGGGGAATTTTCGCCAAACTTGATCTGGCTCAAGCTTACCAACAGCTGCCAGTGACTCCGCAATCTGCGGAAGCACAAACGATCGTAATGCACAAAGGGGCCTTCAGAGTGAACAGGTTACAGTTTGGAATTTGTGTGGCTCCAGGGATTTTTCAAGGGCTAATGGAACGCCTGTTAAGGGGTCTGCCAGGGGTCTTGCCATTTTTTGATGATGTTCTGATTGCTGGGAAAGACCCCCAGGAACTAGTGGGGCGTATCCGTGCTGTGTTACTCAAATTTAAGGAGGTGGGGCTGCAGCTAACAAAGGAAAAATGCAGTTTTGGGGTGCCATCTGTGGATTTTTTGGGGTTTAAAACTGATGCAACTGGCATCCACCCCACTGACTCTAAAATTAAAGCCATTACTGAGGCACCACGCCCATGGAACAAGACAGAGTTACAGTCATTCCTGGGACTTAACTTTTACCATTCATTCCTACCTCAGAAAGCTTCAATAGCGGAACCGTTGCATAAACTATTGAAGAAAAAGAGTGTGTAGCGTTGGGCTCAGGCACAGCAGAAGGCCTTTGATACCTTGCGGGGCATGCTAACTAGCAGGAGCGTCCTTGCTCATTATGACGAGTCGAAACCTCTTGTTCTGGCATGTGATGCCTCTCAGTACGGGCTGGGAGCTGTGCTGAGCCATAGGGAAGCAGATGGGTCAGAAAAGCCCATCTCGTTCTATTCTCGTACGTTGTCGACAACGGAGCGCAACTATGCACAAATTGACAAGGAAGCCCTGGCAATAGTGGCAGGGATTAAAAAGTTTCATGACTATTTATACGGTCGCCACTTCTTCCTTGAAACTGACCACAAGCCTCTGTTAGGATTGTTCCATCCGAACAAACAGACGCCGCAGATTCTCTCCCCCAGAATGTTGTGATGGTCTATATTCCTGAATGGGTTCCAGTACACCCTGACCCATGTTCCAGGGAAAAGGTTGTGCCACGCTGATGCACTAAGTCGCTTGCCCCTTCCTGGTGTGAGCGATGCGGATCCCGCCCCAGCGGAACGAGTGATGATGCTGGAAACACTTCCGGGGGGCCCTGTAGCTGCCACTGATATAGCTGAGAGAACAAGGAAAGATACCGCTCTCTCCCATGTGCTCACTTGGGTGGGGAGGGGATGGCCAGGTGGCCCGCATGAGGAAAAATTTAGACCATACGCAACAAGGCAGCATGAGCTATCCCTGCATAAGGGCTGTCTCCTATGGGGAGACAGGGTGATCATCCCAGCACCACTGAGAAACAGGGTTCTGGATACACTGCACTTGGGGCATCCGGGAATGGTCAGGATGAAGTCGCTGGCCCGGTGCTATGTATGGTGGCCTGGGATGGACCAAGATGTTGAACGATGGGTACGGACGTGCAAGGCATGTCAGGAAGTGCACCCAGAAGTGGCCAGAGCACCAGTCCACTGGTGGGAGCAGACCCGGACTCCCTGGAGCCGGCTGCACTTAGATTTTGCTGGGCCATTCCAAGGAAAGGTTTTTTGGTTATCGTTGATGTGTATTCTAAATGGTTAGAGGTGGCTATGGTTCCCAGCATGTCGTCAGCTGCAGTCATCAAGGTGCTGAGACAGCTGTTCGCAACCCATGGGTTGCCCGAGACCATTGTCTCAGACAATGGAGCAGCCTTTGTATCCCAAGAATTCAGGGCATTCCTGGCTGATAATTTCATAAGAGGGGTCACCTCAGCTCGTTTTCATCCCTCATCCAATGGGCAGGCTGAGCGCATGGTGCAGACAGCCAAAAGATCTCTTGCACACTTGATGGAGGGTGACTGGTCAACGCGCATTGCCCGAATGTTGTTCTTGCAGCATGCGACGCCGTGTACTACTATGGGCAAGTCGCCAGCAGAGCTGCTTCTAGGTAGAAGGCTGGTAACGGTGCTGGACTATGTCCACCCAGACAAAATGCCAAACCGCAAGGCTAGAGCACCTCCACAGGCAGAGAGCGACTCTACAAGGTATTTTGCTCCTGAAGATTTGGTCTGGGTGAGAAATTATGCCAGAGGTCCCCTGTGGGTGCCAGGGGTGATCACCAGAGCGTCTGGGCCAGTCTCTTATTACGTGACCATTGAAGATGGCAGGGTCTGGCATAGGCACGTGGACCAACTGAGGCGCAGAGCGCCCAGTAGAGTTGGTACCGGTATGGGTGAATTGCAGCCTGAGAGTGACACTGCCCCCATTAATGATTCACAGCTGAAAGACCAGAGCGGAGATGCCCCAGGAATGCAGGTACCAGTGGCGTCAGCAAATGAATCTGCTCCTGCAAGTCCTCATGGCGCCGAGGAACAGATCAGGGACACTGAGTTGTCTGAAACCCCCTCCGTGTCAGACGAAACTATTACAGTAGACTCTCCACCACAGACACTGCCTGCTCAAGCCCCTGCAACACCCGTAGTCAGGAGATCAACTAGAAGTCGCAGGGCCCCACAATATCTAAAGGATTACGTGTCCTGTGCCCACCGGGGTGTGTGTTGTGTATTGATCTGTAATTGCTTGTTGAAGTAACTGCCTTCCTGTTCCAAAGGGAACAGGCCTATTGGTTGATTCTAGTTGCTGCATTTGGATCCTCAATCCTATTGGTTCCCGCCCAAAGGCAGCCTTGTGATTGCTTGTAATTGTTCCCTCCAAAATGTATCTTTTCCTAGCCAGTCCGGGTGCCTATAAATGTAACTCCCTCTCCCCAGTCCCCAGTCTTGTTCTCTCCCTGAATAAAAAGCTGTTCACTAGAAGCTGTCTCCAGCCTGCTATGTCTCAGAGCTGAAATCACTGCTGAAATCACTAACCCCACACCACAATACTTATCAGCAAAACAAAGTCAGTTACTGGATATAAGCCTGTTTAAAACTCTACAGCTGTATCATGTGAAATATGTAGTGTAGGTAGCATCCATTTGTACTGTATATTAACACATACAGAACAGTATGACGTTTAGTGAACCAAGAATATTTTATTAACTTTTGCTGGATTTCAGAGCGGATCAAAAGTTTAAAAAAATAGTTATTATGCACATGATATTAGCTAGAAAATAGACTCCTGAATTTAAATCATTGCCCCAGACCTTTTCATAGTCTCTTCCCTAAAGTGAATCTTTAGAACTGCAGAGCGGGAAGAAATCATTAAGTCCAAGCCCCTTTCAAGGACCCCCAGTGGGGAACTGAATTGCCAGCCTCTGGTTCTTCAGCCGAACGCCTAAATTTAGTACAGTATTTGCATTGCTGTGTTAAACAATGTAAAGAGAAAAGAAACAAGGAAGGAAAGGCATGCCTTAATGGCTCTCATTGTGTGGATTATCTGATTAAAGGCCATATAGCAATCACTCACTTGCTCAGTTTTGGTAATATAATTCAGTAAAGTGTAGTAATCTAAACCGGGTGACAGGAGAAAGGAAAAAAAAAGATGGCTGCAGAACACAAATAGGCTTTCTAATCAGTGATTCAAGTTTTTTTTTTTTTCACTCTGGAAATACTCAGACTTCAATTTACTATACTGTACTTTAAAAACAGTCACAGTTAAAATAGTCCCATTTGAATCAAAGGATCTTGTGGAGGAATTGACTAGCCAAATACACATTGTCTGAATGGGGGTACTGTAGTACAATTTACTGTATTTGGGCCACTGACTATTGCTGTTTTTCTTTGGGCATAAAAATGACTTTGTTATTTGAGAAAGAGTTATTCTTCCATTTTCTCAATCTTAGTTCTGTAAACAGTGACTCAGGTGAGTATCAGAATTAATTGGAATGTGTAATCCCCTCATTGGGAGAAAGGCAGCCTAAAAATTATGTTAAAACAAACAAACAATTAAATAACATAATTTCAGATCACAAAGGACAGATACTACAACTTATTTTATACTGTCGTGTACCACAACCTTTTTTTAACATAGGGATGGGCACAAAACAGAAACTGAGTTTCATTTCATTCTGTTTCGTTCCCCCTGCATATCATAACAAAAATTTTCAAAAGAATTTCATTACTTACAAATAACGAAATGAAATGAGGTAAGGGAATCCCCAGGGGGCTGAGAAGGTAGCACTGACATCAGCACTCTCCTCTCAGCCCCCTGCCATGGGATTCCCTATTGCCTCCCAGCTGAGAGGCTGCAGTGGCAGCAGAGAAGAGTGTCTGAGGAGGACTCACCACCACTGCACCCACCTCCACTACTGTGGAGCCTTGTGGAGGCAAGCAAAGGAGATGAGCTAGGACGCGAATCCTTCTCTGACACTCCTCCACTGCTGCTGCCATTTTAAACAGGTTTCAGCCTCTGACAGGCTGGAGCCTTTTTAAAATGGCAGCGGCAGTGGAGAAGAGTGTTGGAGGAGGCCTCACTCACCTCCTAGCTCACT